>JARVJO010000431.1:10196713-10221870 GCA_031762555.1 Cynodonichthys magdalenae | reverse complement strand
GAAAGAAAGAAAGAAAGAAAGAAAGAAAGAAAGAAAGAAAGAAAGAAAGAAAGAAAGAAAGAAAGAAAGAAAAAAAAAAAAGATCTGTGAATTTTCCTCCCGTCCCCTGAGACCTCCCTTGATGCCAAGCATTCATCATCCAGCCTCTAATATCAGTTATTCTGTGGCTCCTCTGCTTACAGCAGAATTAATTTCTGCTTTAATTACTCTCATCGGCGGAATGCTGATGAAGGAGAGGGACGAAGCATTCTGGGACTCGGGCCTCATTCCACCGCTTTAATTTGAATGAATTCCACACGGAGACGCTGGCAAACAACTGGCAGCCGAGCCCCAGGAGCCACTGTGGGACTGCGCAGAAGAGCTGCAGCCATGGCCCCCACCAACCAAGCTAGCTACCTTCTGTGTGCGTGCCTGTGTGTGCTTCCTCGCCTGTGTGTGTTATGTGCAGCATGGTTATTGTGTTCGAGGACGAGTGCAGAAGTGAAATGGGAGAAAGAACACACAAGGCGGGGAAACAAGATTGATGGATTAAGTGATGAGTGTCTATAAGCATGTTTACAGAATCTGCGCATAAATAAGCCCAAGGATATAGGAAGGGAAAAAGCTGTATACAGACACAAAACTGTAAATTTTTATACACACCAATGCAGGGAGAGTAGGTCCAAACGGGTACAAAACATATGAAATATGAACAACATCCCTGACTGCAGCCCACTGTGTAACAAGAGTGTTAGTTTGAGAGTAAAAATCATTAATACTTAATTTGATTATTCTAGATATGGCACATTGCACTCTTCAAACAAAAACCCACTGAATCATGCAGGAACTGGCAGTGAAATAAAAAAAAAGTATGCAGGAAAAAAAAGGGTTGTATGTGTGAAATGCACACAACACGTATTAGCATAATGAAAATATCTGCAAAAACTGTAAAGGATTACAGCAACCCCGGCAGAGGAGCAGAGACAGGGGCCATAATTGACTTTTCTCCAAGCCAGCTTGGTAGTTACAGAATGCAGCATATTGGACAAGGATTGTGATTGATTATGTTGGTCTGCCACACCGATTCGTTTGATTAAATGTAACTATGGGTTTCTTTTCCAAGCCCTAATGAAGCAGCAATTTGAAACTAAGAGACTGCAGGAATTTCAGCCTGCTTCGCTTCAGTTTTACAACATCTATCTGTGTGAGTGCCATCAAAACAGAAGTAATTGCACCTCTGATTTAACAGAAAAATCTTAAAAAAAGAGAAAAAAAATCTTATCTGATTAACACAATTAGGTAAAAAAAATGAACAACTTATTCAAAAAACTAATTTAATGCAAACATATGGAAGATTAGAGTTGTGCTCTTTTGCTAGAAAGGCCTGAAATAATAGGAAGATTTCAGTCCAATGAATAATTATGTGGCACGAATCTCTGCAGGGAAAACATGCATTTCCCCACACAACAGAGTAACATAACTATAATTAACACGAGTGCTGAAATTGTAGAAGAGGAAGATGCCTGCATTTACTTCGGTTGCATGGTTAAACACAAGCCCACGTTACACGATTCATCTGCAGCAATTTGATGTTGCGAGCCATCGCTCTGCTTTTCGTCGGCGGGCGGAGGGAAGCAGGTGAATGTGACCTTTGCTAACCCTGAAACCTCTGGACAGGTGGGCGGTGTCCTGCATGCACTGTCCATTTTGGCAGCAGCTCTGCTCCCTGTGGTAGCTCAGGCCATGATGAGCAGCTGGGTCGCAAACACCAAGCACATTAATATCTTCTTAATGATAATAATCATTATGGCATAAGCACCTTCCCCAAAGTGGGAAGGCTCATGGATCGTGCCAGATTAGCATTGTCGTTAAGGTAAAAAAAAAAAAGTTAAAAATTTAAAAAATAAAATGTGAAGATGGAATGACTTTTTTAATGGGCAGAAACTCACGGCCACCAGGATAATGCAGACACTAATGTAATGATGGGATAATGAGATGCACCAACAACATTAGGCAGAGCAAACACTCAATAAAACCACTGCAAATTAATCTAATAATAACATTTGTACTTGGAATTAACTTTACCACCATTGTGAATGCAGAAGTAGCCTCCATTAAACAATATGTACTTTGCATTACAAGTAAATATTTATTTAAATTCACAGAAATCCTCTTACTTTTTTATTGTTGTCATTCCTTACAACCTCTAAATTTTAGCAGAATCTCTCCTCACATCACCCCCCTGATTCTTTGTATTCATCCAGTGCTGGTTGCACTCAGCGCTTAAAACTCGCCTTACTGGATGTAACTGTCAGTTTTCACCCATCACGGGCCATTATCTGTCTCATCCGTGTTCATTATTGAAGCTAATGATCTGTTGTCCTCTCTGCTCCCCATTGAAGGAGGACTACATTAAAACTCTCTTATTAACTTAATTAGTAATTATAAATGTTAAAAGATTAATCAAAGAGAGAGTGGCTTAAGGTTTGCGTCTCTAGGCAAAGTGGTGGGACAAATGGAGAGACAAAGAGGCCACGTCACTTCAGTGTTCACACTTGCCTCTGTGCTCGAAATAAAACAAGACAAACGGAAGAAGTGCAAGTGTGACCAATTTACCTGAAATGACTGTTACTTTTTAAGCTTTCCATATAAATATAAATATTTTAGTAAAACTATTTTGGAAAGTATGCTTTTAAAATGTGCTTTTCGATACATTCTTGCTATAATTACTTTATGCTAAAAACACATTGTTTTTATTTTATAATCTACACACACTAAGGTAGTTAATATGCTGTTTACAGGAAGCAGCATTTAATATGGTAACACATAATGCATGCAGTACTCACATTATCGCTTTCTAACAAGATGGAAATAGATCCCCTTAATTAAATCCTGTGTGTACACTAATTCCTCACTAAATCTGCATCTCTCTGACAATTCCACATCAGCAACACCGCACACTCCAGTCTACATATAAGCACTGATCTCAACATTAAACCTTAATAACTAATAGAGCTTTCATCCAGGGAGTTCCTGTGTGATTTCCATTAATGTGAGGGGAATCGCCCAGGACCATCTCCCGGTTTTTCCGGAGTATGCTGATGCTCCAGCCAGGGGGGGTGATTGGTAATGGTGCAGGAAGAAAACAAGCAGAAACTTCAGTTGTGCAAAGTAGTGGGACATTAGTTGGTAGTTTTGCTTGATTTGCAGTTTGTTTTAGTTAGTAAGCATATACGTAAATGTTTCTGGTTAAGGTTAATAGTTAGGTTTCAAAAAGACACAAAACAAGGCAAATTATTTTTTTTTTGGTGCTCTGTCTGCTGGTGTTGATTGAGGAGGGTGGAAAGCTGGGGGAGGGCTGGCCAGTGGCCCGTAGCACCTGAAACCTATTACAGACCTTTGGAACATTCCACAGGGTTCTTCCACTTTGGCCAGAAGGCATCGTAAAGGTCCTCACAGAGAGGGCTCATGTAACTCAATTGCTGACAAACAGCCAGAAAGGCGAAACATTAAATATAGAATCTGATACAGAGGGGCATAAACTCTAAAAATAACGCTACTGTCTTCTCAACTTAACAATAATTCCTGCCATCAGTCACAGTGTCTTCATAAAGGAAAACTATGATTACACACATTTAATATTGGCAAGAAGCAAGCAAAACTTTTGTCAACTTTTTATCAAATGGTTTGCCATCTGGATCCAAAACTGTGGGAGCCCAACAGTGTGCTGAAGCTAAAAAAAATTAAAATAAAATAACGCAGACACAAACTGCTGCCAAATTTCTTGGAGATAGCCTTATCTTCTCTATGTGTGTACATCTATATGTGTTTTAGTGGTATCAAGGCCCGCTTTTTGGCCGGCCTAGAGTTATGCTCTCTGGGTTTAGCTCTATGGGTGTCTGTGGCCTCTCCTCTGGCCGCCCGTGTCCATTTGCTCTGCGGGTATGGCAGGCCTGAGCTGACAGATGGCCGCCCCTCTCCATTCCGCTCCAGAGTAACACAGTAACTGGTTTTTCCTCCGCCGTTGACCTTGCCACAGCCAGCCAGCAATCCGGGCTGGCACTCGGCCTGTCGAACAGGAGGGTAATGAAGTCCAGCGCTGCTCACATGATTATTAAGGCTTTGACGCTGGGGGGCCTTTCAGAACCCTATTCCCCCCCACTCTCTCCTCCCCTGCCCGCCATTCACACAGCCAAACTTTGATGAGGATGGTCATTCGTCACATGGCACTTTGGAAAAACCACCATTGTGCTCCATAAAGAGAGTTAAACTTCTTTTTTTGCCAAAGTCTTTTGGAGTCTGCTTGTATTTAAAACATATCTCTTCACACCTATGAAACCAACTTAACAGCTGCTTTGAGGACAATACAGAAACTCTTTCCTGTTCAGCAGCATATGATCGCTACTGGTGTCACGGTGTACATGTCATTTCACAAAACGCACAAAGTAAAACAACAGGTAAAAGCAACTCCACAAAGTTAGAACAGATTTGTCACACTACTGTTAGTGCTGACAACCTCTAAAAGCAATGCAGTTCAGTGGCAGGGCACTGCTTCACTCTCCGTATGTCTCCCTTACCACAAATCTCTCTAGGCATGCTCGGAACCTTGGTCCCATCAGGGCCAGCCTGGGATTTGAGAGGTGTAGGTTGCAGCTTTGACCTTTACTAAGGCAGGACTGTCTGTTTGCACTTCTCCCATAAGCCCCCCTTCGGTCAGACTGCTAAGCAACCCCATCAGAACAGAGGTGCACAGGCACCTCCGCCCTTGGTGACATCTCACAGACCGTGGGGAGGAAGAGTAATGCAGGGGTTAATTCTGATCATCCAGTATTTATGGGTTTCACTTTGGAACAAGGGTTGGCATTAACACTCTAAAAGAGACATCTCTACTGTATATCAATAAAACATTGCAGGGGGATAGTCTAAAAGTGCCTACCTTTATTCAGGTCACCTAAGTCCTAAAGTAGACTTGCAAAGACAAGCTTTATCCTAAATGTTTAACATGTAAATTGTTTCCTTGAGATTATAATTTCTGTTGTGTAGAGATCACCCAACAAGTAAACCCATTTCAACCAATCGATGGAAGGATTTTGCCCCAAATCGCTACTGCAACATCAGCCTACCAATTGCAATGCAGCGAGGGGCAGCGAGTGCTCGCTCGGAGTTTGTACAAGCCGGCTGTATGAACTGAGAGCGTCAGATATTTTCTCACATGTTGGCCTAGTCTGTGAGGTGTGGGGAAATGTCAGGAAAATCAATAGATAAGGACCACATCAGACTGAGCTTGTCTGGCCTAGCAACAGAGCATCCCCATGGTGATGTCAATTACCTCTGCTTTACAACAAAAACACCAGGAAGAGCAAAACAGTCTCTGCAAAGCTGTAAAACTTTTAATGCAGTCTCCTGGTTACATCGAGGAATTTGTAAGAAACTTCTTTTGTTTTTGTTCTCCGCCCAGACAGGCAAGTAACACAAAGAATGTGAGAATCTTATTGATGGCTGTGGGTTTTTTTATTTTATTTTTATTTTTCTGTGCAGCTTGTGCTGATTTCTATTCTCCTCATGGATCCCACATTAGTCAGGGAGAGGTATAATGTAACGAGCAGTAAGGTGCACATAATTGCATATTAGCAGCCACACACTTGGCTGCACGGGAGGTGACTATGCTAACGAACAGAGAGGCGTTATTAATCGCCAATTAATAGAAGCAGGCAGATATCACACTCAGTGTATGGCACGGATGGATTCTTTTGTTTCCAGTGGCTGGTCCAAACCTGTTCTCTTATTTTTTTCATAGGATTGATCCCGCTCCTTTGCTGTGTTGTTTATTGAGTTCTGACTCTGATCCAGCCCCGTAGGAGTCACATAAGGAGTGTTTGGTCATGTTTTCTTAGCAGATTACGTGTGTTTGCACTTTATGAATGAGTTTTAGAAACGATGGAAACATCATTAGACATGCCTAATCAAAGTTGGTTATAGAAAAAGAAGCAAAAGGATGTAAATCATGTGTTCTTTTCATGCATCAAGAAAGAGAAAGAGAGAGAAAAACTTAAAGGAGTAATAAATGTGTTTTCACCAGGGCAAAGACACTGATGAAGACCATATAATCAAAGTATAACAGCCAAGTTGCTCTTGGGGCCTAAAACAAGAGGATATGTGTCAAGGATAATTTGAAACCCTTAGCAAGAAACAAAACAAGGCTTTCAGCTTCAAAAACTGTGACAGTGTGCCTCCTGTCGGTTTCTACACTAACAGCCAACACAGTATGTTTTGCCAGGTTGGAGCTCACTTAATGCGAAAATGTAAGCACTAGATACTGAGGCAGAGGGAAATGGGGGAGATAGTGGACAGGAAGAACAGAGAGGAGGAGGAGAAGCTAGAGGAGAGCTAAAGGCCTCTCACTCGCTCTCCTCTCCGGGTCTGTAACAGCCCACAGTGCCTGCTTCACACAGAGCGGCCAGCTGTACAGCAAATGTGCCTTTCCCTCTCCGCCCCCGAACCTTTCCACCCCTCCAGTGCCCCCCTTTGCCTGGGCCGACCAGGCCACTGGCTCCTCTCTGTGAGAGAAGGCTCCTCCCTGACTTGGCTTTGAGCTCGGTGTTGTCACCAAATCCCCACCAAAAAAATCTGTAGAGGTGACCCCAGAACCACTTTTCTATGATGTAGTTTGGTTTGTTTGTTTACAATTGTCCTTGTGAGCACTGCCACCTTGGCAGTTGCCACTTGGAGTGAGCAGGATGAGACTGAAAACAGACAGGCTCTAACAAAAAGGGGGAAAAAATGCCCTCTCACCTTCAAAACCCTTTAAGACGAAGCCCATGCTTCAAAACATGTTGGGGCTCTGAAAATCCACAGAGGGACATTTGAAACAGAGCGATAAATGGGCCAAACGTGCCCCCCATGAGGCTCCAAATGTCATAGTTTACACTAGGGTCAAAGTGAAGCAATGGGGTGTCATGATGGCATGCTGATAAAACCAAACAGGCTTTTGTGCCAATGAAAGACCTTCAAAGGTCTTCCTTAAAAGAAAAAGAAAAAAAATGAAAAGATGACTTTGGGAAACTGCAACTATTTAAAATATTTTCCAGTGTGGAAAGATATATATTTTATTTTGGCGAAATAATAGAAAATGAATGGATTGATAGTGACTGCAACAGCTGAAAGCTGTAAAAATCTGTGTGTCTCTGGAGAAAAATCGGATACCCTCAATTCTGTAAGTGTGCCATGCCAAAAAAACTCTAAACTAAAGAGTGGCCAGCTGTCTTCTGGCCTGCTATTAAATTGCTCCTTGGATGGTGGCGATATCATTTTTTTTCTCCATAGGAGTATCACACCAGGTCCCCAAACAGAGCGACCAGCTGTACAGCAAATGTGTACTGATCCATCTGGGCCTTAGTAGGCTACTGCCTCCATCTTAAGACACGTGGGGCCATTCACGGGCTTGGCTGGGGCTGGTCTGCAGCACACCCCTCTGCAACCATGGCCTCTTCCTTCCCTTTCATTTACCTCCATTATCATAGTAAATGTGGAGTAGCTGAGCTCCAGAGCTGCCCTTTATGTCTGAACCAGGGCCGCCATCATCTGACTGTAATATTCATGCATCAAAATGGGCTGGCATCTGTACAGAAGAGGCAGCTACGACCACTTTGTCCAGAGGAGACGAGGTGAAGGTGGAGGCTTTTTACGTTTGGTTCAGAGAGACTATTGTGTTACAAAGGCAGCTAATAAGAACCCGTCTGGGTGAGGTGGGCTCCGGTTTTGTTGTTCCATACACTTAGCACTATAGTTATGTCACGACACATCACTATATATAGAGTTATCAGTGTGAACTGACACCATGGAGCGGGCCATGGATGAAAACAACACCCCTATGAATCCAGCGTCTGCTCCATTACCTACGCTAATAACGCTGACAGCTGAGCGGAGATGACCCCAGCCCCCTGTTTCTCCTCTCCTGTGCAGATGGCCATTAAAAGGAGAAAGTGTCCCCTTTTTCTGTGGAGAAGGTATTTAGAGCTTTTCCAAATGGTTTTTTTTTTTTCTTCTGTTTTTGGCCCAAATTAGCTGCACGGTGCTTATGCGTTGGGTTGACTTTAACTGTATTTTACATTATAAGAGAGCAATTCTTAAGAATCTATAATAAGCCATGAAATCATTTTTTTTTAAACTTTAACATGACATGCCAGTTAAACACATTTTCTTTGTTTTGTTCTGTTCTGTTTCCCATTACAATGAGTTTTGTTTTTCCTCATATTTTAGAGATCACAAAACAAATGCATAACAGAAACCTTTTGAGAAGTCAGATGAAACCTGTTATCATGTTGAATACTAAGCAGTGGCATATCATAGAAGTAAGACATCAGACAATAACCCAATCACCTATCCTCCTGTTATCTTAAGCTGTCTGAATTCCACTATTATGAGGGAACTGTGTGCTTGTGTGGCTGAAAGACATAAAATAACCAGTAGGGGGGTTTGTTTTCTACCCTCCCAGTGTGCTCCGTGCCTGCCTTTGCGAGAGAAAGGACTAATGCTGGCATGGTACTGTATTAGGCACCCCCAGTAGACTGGTGGGTGAGCAGATCGCAAAGATGAATACAAAACACACACCTACACACTCTAGGCTCGTCTCTCTCTTTTGCAAATACACCGCAGAATCAAAATCACAAATCACATGCTTCTGATTGTTTATGCACAAACAGTGGGCCCCTGATAGAATTGCCTACCAGTCCTGATAGAATTGCCCACCGTGTTTAAATTCACCTGCGCCTAGAAGCGTGTCCCAAACAGAGAGGCGGTTTGGTTCCAGATCAATGAGTCTCTCCCCCACTGAAGACAACAGATAATGCAGTGTAATGAAAGAGCCGCCAAACGAGCTGAATAAATGAATGAATAAAGGAACGTGAGACCGGAATTCAGACGCCTACTTACTGCAGGCAAGAAAACCTGTTTTCCAATTGTCTCCTCTCTATAAATTATTCTTCCTGCATACAAATGGCAACCAAAAGTGAAGACATTTTGAAAATGTGGATGTTGGCTTATGATCTCAACTTAGGAATCGTGCACAGAAAAGGCAAGATCTGAGAAGAAATTTGCAAAATACAGTGTTATGTGTACTTTTGGTTTGATCTTCTGTCAATAAATGAGAAGTATACTACAAAATGGATTCAGATCTTAGAGGAAAAAAGAGGCAACAAGCCAACAAACTCAAAAAAAAAAATAATGAAATGAGAGCATATCATTAAAATGTTTTTATTGTATCAGTAGAATGTCTGAATTTCAAAATATTTAGAAGTGAAACATATAAATGTTTTGTACTATTTCAAACTATCTTGATTTCATGATTTAAAGTTGAAAGATGATGCTCCACAAGCATGCATAAAACACTCTGTTATACCATTCACATGCATGGGGAAATGAAACTTGCATGTTTGTGAAAGCACAACACTGAAGATGCATTTGATTCTTAAAAAATATTAAAATAATTCCACCTATTTGGTGATGTGATCCAGATACATGTGAGCCTGAGGGAGACAGGGTCAACTATTTTATTATATTACACCAATCTTTAATATGTGATTTCTTGTTTAAAAAAGGGCAAAAACTGTTTGAAATTGATTAAAGATAATCATGTCTGCTATGAAATTGGAAAAAAAAGGTTCTTAATTTGCATATAGTAATGATGTGTAAATAGATAGACACAAAATCATTCCACCTAACATTTAAATACATATGTAAAGCTCACATTGACTATTGTGTGATGTATTTAGAAAAACATGTACATGAGCTCTTCATTTGAGTCAAAAATGGTATAGAAACCATATTAAATAATGAAAAAAGTCTCTTACCCAGCATGTGGTTGGCCACGTGAACTTGGATGTCCCATTCACTGTAGAACACCATCTGGCATTTGATGCACTGGTATGTCTTTTTCTATAAACACATGTAGAAAAAAAATGTTAGTAAATGTTACCTTCTAATATATATATTTTTTGTTCATCAATCTTATTCTGAATCAACTTTATTTAACAATACATTGGTCAGAAATACCTCTTCAGTTTGGGATGGACTGGCTCTTGGCATGGGGGACACCTGGGGGGTCTTGAGCTGCCCGCTGTTGCTATCCCCACCTTGTTCCCGGTGCACCGTCTGGACATGGGTTTGCAACTCTGCTTCAGACTCAAACTTCACATTGCAGCTGGAACAGCGTGTCTTGACAACAGACGATGAAGATGTAGAAGAAGAAGACGATGATGAAGAGACACCTTTGCCTTTTCCATCTCCAGGGCTGAGACTCTCCCCTTGTACCCACGCAGCAGCTGTTGATGCTGGAGTGATGGCCCCACCCTGCTGCTGCCTTCCTCCATTCACCGTTGGGCTGGAGCTCTTGGAGCCTGCAGCGGTCATACAAGATGCACAGAGTCCATAAGGCAGTCCATTGATGTCCAGCTTCACCAGGTCTTGTTTGGACCGGAAATCTTTTAGGCATGAGGCACACTTGAAAAATTTTTGGGCATGGTGTAGCTGCTGGTTTTGAGACATGACATTGTTGCGGCCCAAGGGTTGATTAGAGGACATTGTGCCTGTCTTCTGCATGTGGAAAGTACCATGGATCTTGAGCTCCAATGTGGAGGTCACTGTTTGCATGCAAACCACACAACGAAAACCCGTCAGGGAGTTTCTTAGGTCAGGATGCATCTGGCAGTGTTCCAGGAAGTCCTCTTCACTATGCAGAGGCATCTTACAAATACGGCAGCTGCCTGTATCCAGACTCTTACTATGGGTGACTTTGTGCTCTGTCAGAGTAAGCAAAGAAGGGAATCTTTCTCCACAGATGGGACACATGTAGTGTTTGACGGGCCCAAGGTGGGTCTGCATATGTTCCCTTAGTCCAGCCTCAGAGAAAAAGGTACGGGAACAGACATTGCACTTATGGTTGCCCTTGATCATTTCAGCCTTCCTTTTTATCAGTGCACTCTCACCAGGTCGGATATTGTGATCTCTTAACTGGTGGTTAGTGAGGAGTGACTCCATGGTGTAAGATGCCCCGCATATTTCACACCCGTACATGGGTTCGGCAGTGTCCACCTCTTCCTCACTTCCGTCATGGCTGTTCTGAGACTCCACCACAGATCCTCCTCCTGCTACTGGACCATGGCTGTTAGTTAAAAGACCTTGTAGGTCAGCATCATCTTTAGGCTGGCCTTCCCCACCACTTACTGTTGACCCATTAGTGCCACAGTTTTGGGACTTTCCCTCAAACACACAGTGTTTCTCCCTTAAATGCTTCTCCAAGAGGACAATGGCATGGAAGGCCTTACTGCAGAAGCGACAATTGTATTTCTTGCTGTGGGTAGTTATGTGACACTGCAGCTCTACCTCTGTGCCAAAGGACTCCCCACAGAAAATACAGCGGTGGGCACGGCCTTGATTCTCCAGATGGCTGTGTTTAACATGCAGTTGTAGGTCGGTCTCGTGTCTGAAGTCCCAGTTGCAGGATGTGCAACGGTACACCTTCTTCTCATTGCTGTGCTTTACAGCCAGGTGCAGTTGTGTGGATACCTTTGAGTCAAACACCTCCTGGCACAGAGTGCAGCGAAAGAACACAAAAGTATGCATGTCAAGAAGGTGCTTCTGCAGATCATCCACAGAGGTGAACTGCTTGTCACAGCTCTCACAGATGTAATAAGTGGAGGTAATAGTAAAGTGTATTGTAACATGCTTCAGTAGAGATTCTTGGTTGGGAAACTCTTTGTTACACTGTGGACATGTGAGTTGAGGTTGTAGGCCATCCAGGTGAGTTTTGAGATGAGTCTGGAAAAGGTCTAAACTTGTATACTTTGCTCCACACTGGTTACATATGAACTCACTGGTATTACGTGAAGCAGAGCTACCTTGTTTCAGCATGGCAGTTTGTTCCACAGAGATTGGTGAAGAGGGGCTGAGAGTGCGCATAGATTTCTTTCCATTGTTGATGTAGTTTAGAGCCAGTGGAATGTTCTTGTGATTCTCCTTGATGTGCTTATTGAGCTTCAAAACACTGTTGAATATGGGGGAATTGGTGCAATATGAGCAAGAGTACACCTCCACTATGGGTTCCTTGGGAGTTACAGCCAAGGGGGAGTCAAAACGCAGGCTTCCCCCATCACAATGAGTCTGACGAACATGCTCCTCCAAGGTAGCCTCTGTCAAGAACCCCATAAAGCATTGGGGGCAAAAGAATGCATTGCTGTCCTTGGCAACAGGACTGGGAAAACCATGGGAACAGCGGATATGTTCCTGCAGCGCGTTCAGATCGCTCAACACCTCTGGACAGAAGTTACACTGAAGAAGGGCATCAGGCAGGCTGGCTAACAAGGCAGCGTGGTCTTCTGCACTGTGAACTTGTTTAAGATGTTCATTTAAATTTAGTAATGAGGGTAGAACCTCTAAGCAAAACTGGCAAGTATGAGCTTGTTCTGGCTTGTCCAGATGCATGGTTCGTAGGTGAATTTGAAGTACGGCCAAGCTGGAGAATACTTGCTTGTTGCAGTAGATGCAACTATAAGAGACTTTGGGCTGTTTTGAGGCCCGACCTCCCAAATCAGATGTATTCTGAGCAGCTCTCTTTCTTCTTCCTCGTGTCTTGGCAACAGGCGGCGCTGTTTCCACCATTGTAGAGCTGTCGACAGAGAGATTGGAGTCAGGAGTAGTGCTAGAGACTGAGGTGTAGCCCACTGTAAGCAATGAAGGACTGTTACTATGGTTACTGGATTCGGGGAGCTGGTGGATATCCATATGAGCATAGAGGTCCTCGACAGACAGAAAGTGCTCAGAGCAGATAGCACAGGTGTGACCCTTCCGATCTCTGCTGTGGGCCTGGTCAATGTGGGTCAGCAGGGTGCCCTCATCACTGAAGGGCTCATGGCAGTAAATGCACTGTAGGGTGGCACCCAAACCTCCATCTTCGGATGGCGAGCACTCAGGGTGACACTCTGCAATGTGCCGCTGGAGCTCCTCCGGAACGTCAAAGCCTTCTTCACACCGACTGCACTTTCGTGTTTCTTTCAGCTTCCAGTCCTCAGCTCTAGAAAAGCTGGAGCTGCTGCCATCTTTCCCCCTCTCGTGTACTTGCATGTGGCCGTGTAAGGAGCTGGAGGAAAGGAAACCTCGACGGCACACTGGGCACTTGTGGGGTTTATTGGAGGCGTGAGTTTTCATGTGGATTTTGAGGTGATCACTGCGAGAGAAGGCTGAGTCACACTCACCACAGTGGTATTTCTTATCGCCGGTATGTAGCTTCACGTGTCGATCTCGGCTGCGCTTGTGTTTAAATAAGCGGCTACAAAAGGTACAGCTGAAAGGGAGTTTGTCTCCGTGGCTCTGTTCGTGACGCTTAAGGAAGCTTAAACGGCTAAAGGACTTGTCACAGAACTGGCATGGATATGGCAAGCCAGGACCCCCTTCGTCCTCTCCAAAGTCATAGTCTTCACAGTGTCCTGGTGAAGTCTGATCTTTACTGGAGGGAGATGATGCTGGCCAAGAACATGAAGGGTCATCCTCAAGATCAGCACTGTCTAAAAAAAAGAGAAAAAAAAGCATTAGGGCAAATGAAAAGACAAAAAAAAGGATAGAAAAAAAAAGTAAGCCAGAGTCATTTTTTTAAGACTGTTGTACAAGCTTATTTGGCACATTCATTTGAATAGTAAAGGTGGGCCACCGTGGTGTTATTTGTCATAGTTATTATAAAGTTGTGGTGCATGAATTTAAAATTCTTTACAGTGTACATCATTTTTTCTTCAGCAGCTTCAAGCGGAAACAATAGCTCTCCTTAGGTGTTATCTGAAAAGTAAAATTTAAATATGCAATTTAAAGTATAATTAGAGAACAGAATAAGTGGAAATACTTTTACTACAATTAACCTTGTATGTGGCCATGTAATGGCTTAGCCCACTGTGACTCAAAACACAATCTCTCTGACATTTAAAGCCAACACAAGACAATGGGTGTACTTTAGGATGTAAGCCCTGCATGAGGTAAATTAGAACATTTCTATTATTTCTGAACACTCACCAGAATATTTTTTGAAAAAAAAAAGAAACAAAAAACATGAACCCTTCAAAAGACCTTAAGTCAAGAGGGAAAAAAACAAGCAAAGAGCTTTAAAAAAAATTAAAAATAGAAGATCAAATGCACAACTTAGACCACAACTATGCATAGCCTTTGGGAACTTGCTGCTGCTGAAGGGATGTTTTTTATGTGTGTATCGCTCAACTGATATATTATAACATATGCAATATTATCACATCTACCATTGTAATGTGTGCAAAATTATTGCAATGCAGCTGAGCCTGCATGGATGAGATTGTCATTAGCTGGTGAGGAATGGTGAGCTTGGAGAGGACAAGGAAACGGAAACTGTGCGGCTAACTCCCTCACTCAAGGCTGAGCAGGTGTGAAGACTGAGCACAGAGAGCCAGTCAGCTAATATAACAACCTCTATTCTTTAAAAAAATGTGTTTAAAGTGTCGCTATACATAAATTGCTTCTGTGCCAACATTCCAATCCAATGGTTCATTGTCCGCTGTTATGAATGGAAAACACAGAATGCTACTTTCCACAGGTTCAAGGGGTTACAGACCACTTCTTCCCGCTGCAGAGCGGTAAGTGCTGTGAACTTCCTTACCTAAATAACATCGTAATTCCAGCCCCTTCAGAAAAAAAAAATTGTCAAAAGGCCATAACTTAGAATGGGAAAAACAAGAGGAAACTGCAAAAGATTTATGAAAGGGACAGAGGAAAAGCATGAGCTCTTTCCAGGATCCAGCCTCTTTACTCTCCTTTAGCTGATAAATCCAAGTTTCCCTTTCTCTCTCTCTCTCTCTCTCTCTCTCTCTCTCTCTCTCTCTCTCACACACACACATTCACTCTCTCTCTCTCTCTCTCTCTCTCTCTCTCTCTCTCTCTCTCTCTCTCTCTCTCTCTCCCTGTCTGTTGTTTTTACAGTGAGCTCTGCCCTTTGTCAGGATATCATGCCCTCTCAGAGCACTTACCCCTATCAGGGCCTATCTTCAGGAAACAGATGGGGTCGGAGGCCATTCCCTTGCCCCTCCAAACTGCTGAAAGCGGCACATTGAGAGACCACCTCCACACCGTGGCCCTCCCGGAAACCTCCCACCCCTGGCAAGGCGCCCACTCTGCACGCACATCTCACTCAAGGAGCGAACCTTGCCTTATTTACTTGCTTTATCTCTCATCCACGTCTCAGTGTTTTCTCTCTCTGTGGTTTGAGGGAGGATGAGTGACTCAGTGCAATGCCCTCCTCCACAGAGGGGGCGGATCTGCCCGATCTCGTAGTGCCTCCCAGGGTACACGAGAAGAAGACAGTGCAAGAAGAATGACCTCAGCCAATGCCTCACAGTCAAACATATTGGCTCTGAGACAATAGTATAAAACAAACAAATAAATGGGACTGAATACAAGGCTAAATGAAATTCTGCTGTCTTAAATGAGGAAGACTTTGCCTCAAGATATTACTCAGCTGTCAGGACTACCTCGTTTCATTTTTGATCTTTGTTTACATGATGTATATCATTTATTTACTGCCTTATTCTAATAACACACATAAATAAAATAATGTCTGTGGGGGACGTGGGAGCCTCAAGCATGACTTAAATTAGCAAAAAAAAGACATTCATAGGTTTTAGACAGTCAACAGTAAGATTAGGGTTTATTGAAAAACAAATCAAGTTAAATAGTTCTTACAATATATTGTATTTATATTCTTCTGCTTTGGAATCACCCTAAAAACATAGATTTGTGAAATAAATTGTACCAAAATGATCAGTTTGACAATTTTCTGAAATTACTCTGGATTTTTTTTCTCATTAAGTAAAAAAAAAAATCCAATTGATATTAAAATCAATGTATTGAATCTGTAGGGAAAAAACACACTGAATTTAAAGTCAGTTTGGATAGTTATATAAGGAAGAAAACATAAATAAAAGATAGGTTGAACAAGAGCAACCTCAAGCATTTTTCCTCTTTCACGTGCACACACTGAAAACCCTAGTTCATTTGCTAACTTAATTACTTGCTGGCTAAAAAATTGCTTTTTTTTTACATTTTTTTATAAAGGGTTAGGGTCAGATGATGCTTTGTGAGGGTTCAGAGTTATGCAAGTATTCCTCTAAACATTGTTTAGCTTCTGTTATTATCAGAATGACCATTTAAGCATTAGTAACTTGTTAAGGAATGAGCAGCTAGACTGTATGTGAATGTGATAGTGTGGAATTGTACACCTCCACACTCATGCAGGCTGTGTGGTCCGCCTCCTCAGCAACAATAGCCACTGGCCACTTGCAGAGAAAAAAAAAAAAAAGGATTAAGTGAGAAAAATTGGAAGCAGTATGTTTTACGATTGTGAATTTGAATCAACATTTCAAATGGTGATCTTTGCACTTCAACAAGTCCATTTCAGTTTGTGTAAAATAAACTTTAAAATATTTTCTTGGAAAGTGTGAATTTGCACAACACTGGATGTGTTTCTAATCATTTTTAAAAATCCCAAGGTCAAGCAAAATTCAAAGCCTCTTAAATATTTATTATATCTTGTTCCATCAATCAGGAAATACTGGGCCTGTGTGAAACCTCCGTGTTTCTTCATTTAGTAATGTCATTAAAAAGACAATAAATAACTTTTTGTCTGTTTGCCTATGGCAAAACTCAACAGTAAAATAATGCAAATGAACATCTTATAGAGATGAATGTGTCTGAGAAGAGGATAAGTATTCTAATGTAATGTATTCACAATGTTTTAAGGCTTTTTAGGTCAAGTTCATTATTTTGACTATTAAGCACGGGGGTGGACTGATCATGATCTGGCCTTTTGTTATAGTTTGTGAAAATGGAAATAGTATCAAGTACAAAGCTGATTATTGTATATCATAGGGAAGCAAAGACAGTACACTTGTGTGGGTTGGTGTAATGAATACTGCATCATATTTTCATCACTTTTAAGTTTGAAACTCCAAAAATATGTTTTTCCGACGTTTTGGAATTTGTAGATATCTTGTCCTAATTAGAATATCACAGCTATTTGTGTTCTGCTGATTTGGACTGAACCAAGTAAAAGCTTGGTGGGGGATTAGTTTTAATATATTTATTTTAACACTACCTGAGTTTGTTTTATTGCTGGGAATAACATGTTAAAGTCAAATAAATAAGGGTGTAAAATCACAAGTTTGTACTCCAACTTTGGAAAATGGGGATTCATCTGCTCCATTGATCAGGCTCTTCATAGCTTATCCATTACATTTTTCTGACTAAAACATAAAATGAGCAATGTGTACCAGATTAACTTTTGTGGCTTAATTACATAATGTGAGTGGTTGTGGTCATATTGGTCCGTTTTATTTATTTATTTATTTTTGCTCTTGGGCATTTGTGTTACTGTGCAATAAAATACGTTTTAAATTAATAAAATATGAAGTAGCTATTATTTTTTTAAGTTTAGTATGTCATTTTTTCCAATACTTTATAAAAAACAAAATGTTTTGATGTTACACTCTGTTTCTCTCTTGACCCTGTTTCCAAAAGCTACACTATATATAGTAAAGTATATATACATTTTTTTCACATAACACACAGTGGTTTTTAATACACACGAGCAAGCACCAGTGCACACAATGCACTCTCTCACATATAGGCACAAAAGTAAAAAAAAAAAAAAAAGTGCACACATGGCATGCACATGTATAGTGGAGCAATGGCCGAAACAAGTGTGTGAACAACTGTAGATGAAAGAACATTCTTTCTCAAGGGACCACAAGAGGAAAAAGAAAGACAGACTTGTTTCATTTTTTTTTCTTCTTCACCCAGACAAGAAATACCCAGGCCTCGGCAGCAGCCTGAGTAAATAAAAGAACGGGCCTTACTTCCCTGTCTCTCGGGCCGGGGGCCTGTGCACGCCAGCGCTCTCTGTGCCGCTGCCAAAGGGGATGCTGGGGCCTGAAAAACTACACCCTGCAGCTGAAGGGCTGTCTTTGTTGGTCTGCCAAGGCCTTCCTGAGCATCCTCCAGCCAACAGCCAGTCACGTCCTGGGAGGAAGACCTCCATCTTAAGGCCTGTCCCTCTCCGGGAGTTCTGTCCCTTCCCGTCCCTATTTCTTTTTTAAAGGTCTCCTATATGGAACAAAACAACTTCATTTGGAGTGCAGCTGTAGGGAATGGGTAAAAAATGTGTCATGGACATATTTACTTGAGTGGGGGAAAAAAAAATTAAAAATCCTACAGCTACAAGACATCTGAGCGCCTAGAAATATACATAAAAATAAAACTTTGCCTGCAGTGATTCAGCCATGTGAAGACAACATCTGCAGGTATAAACAAATTAGTTATTCTCTAATTCTTGTACAGCAAAAGAAACTATGAAATCCCCTTTTCACAGACAGGTCTCAGTTTCCTTTAAACCAGCCTGAAGTACTCTTTGTGCTCCACTTCCTATGTGTTCATTTATAGCACCTTCTCCCTGAGTAAATACTCTTGCTCAAATAAGATCCTTAACTCTGGGGAAAGGCAGGTTTTATGATTTTGGTACACAGCAGCAACGCTTTAAAAAAAACTCCAAGGAAAATTTTTATTTATGCATTTAAATTGTTTAAAATTTAGCCAGATACATAGTAGGGTCTTTTTTTAAGAGAAGTCATTAATTATCTCAGAGACTTTTATCCCAATTAAACAAATGCATATGTTGATACAGATTGTCTGAAAGCTTTATGATAAATAAAACCTAAAAATAAAATAGCTGATTTCTTTGTGGCCACATACCACCCTGTCATTGCATTGTTTACAGGGACAAAAAACAAACTCCCACAATATAAGAAGAAATAATAATAATAAAAAAAGCATTTCTGCTCTTTTCAGTTAACTATATTAAATCAAATATTTTATTGTAATTTACACTATTCAAATCCAATAAAATATTCATGTAAAGACAAATACTATAGAAAATGAAGTTATTTTAAAACAAAACTAAAAAACTTCTATCCTAATAAACAAAACAAAAAATATTACAATTAATTCTCATTACAAATGTATTGCTGTTAAACATAAAAACAATATAGGGTTTTAACAAAACATTAATAAAAAATAAATATATATGCTTTTATATCCAGACACTATGGTTTGCTGCATTTAAAAATGGAATGGATTGATTTTGATTTTCTTTTTTACAAAAGAACTACCATTAAAAAATCATAAAAAATATATCCAAAGCCTACAATTAAAGAGCTAAATAAGAACAGAATGAAAACTCATATATGTGCACGTGTGCTCGTTGCAAATATTCTGAAACGTGTGCCAAACTAATTAATTTTTTTTAATTCGATAATTTGAAATTGTCCTCATAATCTTTATATCTTTAAGAGCTTTTGCTTTAAGAAAACTCGCAGCCTTTTGGCCAAACCTTCTTCTCTGAGCTGCTTGAAGCAGATCATGATCACTTTTCAATATGTGACAACAATATCTCTTTTATTCAAAAAGTCAAATTAATCCAAGTCCTGAATCTTACAAAAAGTGCCTTTGCTGCAAGTCATATCCCACTTTTATAGTAAATTAGTTGTTTCTTAGCTGTTTCTGGGCTTGGTCATGCTTCCAGCCACTGAACCTCGTCTTCCCATGTGTTGTAGCAGAGATCTGTACACGCTCCTTGTCATAAGAGATGTGTTTGTGTGAGTATGTTTGTGGCACATTGGGGATTGGGGATTCATTGAATAAACAAAAAGCTGACAACTTGTCTGATGTAACACCGTGACCCCCCACTTCATATTCAGAGAGGGGATCTTTTTACAGTTACTAGGAAAAGTAGTGAGACTGTCCCAAGAGACGGCGCATGTGTCATCTCGAACGCTTTTCCTGTTCTGATGCCCAAATAGGAGCGCGTGTCTGAACAACACGCTCTCGTGTACGGCGACGATTGTGACACAAACATTTAAAGTCTAATAGCCGAGGTGGGGAGAAAAAAAAATAAAATAAGATGCTTTACTCTGTGAAAGAAAAGTGGATGGATTTTTTTTTGTTTGGTTTTTGATGGGGACTAATTCCAGTCAGATGAACAAATGACTCCGTTGATCCATTGATTTAGGACTAAGAGCTCAGGAGTGAAAGGGCCCAGTTTTGAGCTTCAGTCAGTAGCTCTGCAACAACCAAGTTTAAGACATCAAATCCAGTCAAAATGAAAGACTGATCATTTCCAGTAGCTGTAAACAAAAGTGTCAGGTGGCTAGATGGGACTTTTGAACCACGCAGCTGATTGCCAAGTAAATAAGCAGCATGAACTACAGTAGTTAAAAGAGCTCCAACTTACCATTAAATTCTCTGTCAGACATTTTGATTGTGTGTGTTTGGGGGGAGGTGAAGGTAGTGGTGTGAGGGGTTGTATACTCATCGGTCTGCCTTTCTCTTTTTTCAGCAAACACAATATGTTTTTACACATCACTGAGAAATGTCAGGTCCCTCTCCCCTCTTGCTACAGATCAATCAAATCCATCATGCTACAGGATGAGAGGGAGGGGTTGTGTGAGACATCAGGAGAATCGTCGAACAAGAATACTGTCTTTTACTGAACACAATAAAACAAAACCAAACAAAAAAAACATACTGGCTAGAATAAAGACCTGCTTCCCACAGTTTCATCAGCAAGTTACTTTGGCCTAACGTCATGTGCATCCACTACACAAGACATTTCCACACAAAAACTTCAAGGAGAATCATTCACGGCTCCCAAACACCAGTCAGTGGGGATGTTTTCACGTGGGGGTCTGACAAAAAAAAAAAAAAAAGAAAGAAAAAAGAAAACGCTGGAACATCAAACGCTGTCCTGACTCGGTGGCGTGGGTGTCCATTATCCCCGGCCCTCGTGGCTCTGTCCCTCAACCATGGGGAAACGGAAAACTGTCAACTACTTTGTCCACATTACCCACGTCCCCCAGCTCAGACAGGAGCACTTGGTCACTGTCCCAGAAATCACAGCGCCCCAGTGGCAACCAGGGAAAGCTAGACAAATGGAAGGCCAGAGGAAGAAAAGTAGGGCGACCAGTCATCCTTTACAGCAGCAGGCCGTTTCTTTTTCTCTGATAGTTTGAAACAAATCATATTGTATTACAAACTATTTTTGTCAATTTCTACAAACTTAAATAAAGAATAAGTGCTTTTCTATTGAGCATGATCAATGCAGTTGCCTAAAAGGAACGCTACTGCACATTTTGAACTTTAAATCATGCAAAATCCACTTTTTTAGCCATTAAATGCATTTTGTTGGGTGCTTGTCTCTAGGAGTGCAGAAAAGCTGATTTTAGTTTCTAAATTCAAACAAAAGTGTTGTAGCTCCCCTTTTCATAGACCACAACTAAATGATTTAAAAGTGAAAAAAAAGAATTTAAAAGGATATGTATCCTTTAAAACATTTCACAAATGACTTTCTTGAGAACATGTCTTGTCCTCCATAACTTCATAGGTTTTTGTCCTTCTCTCATGCATTTGCTCTAGTTTTCTTTCAGAAAAACTAACACAGGGCGACTTGGAGCGCACAAGGGTTGCTGTGCTGTTTTTTTTTAAAAATCATCTAGAATAAAGAAACTACTAAGAGGGCAAGAAAATGGGATTTTATAACACTATTATTTACATAAAAAGGTGTATTTGTTGATAACAAGAGGTTATTATTCAGAGTGCTGTGGGTGGGCTTTAAACCAACAAACACTAATTGGTGAAGATAAGGTAAGTAGATGGTTTGGCATAAAATACAGCCTTTTAAACTCATTTGCAGTGTTTGTTTCAAACAAAGCATCACTATGTGACAAGTTAGGATGTTATTTTGGCTGGAAAAGCATTGAAATATGAAGTAATTTTGATCTTTTAGAAAAAGTTGCTTTGCATTCTGCTGTAGCTACTTGGCTGTGAATTTTCAAAGAGATGCACTTCTTAAACAAATAATGCCTTGCATTTTCTAAGACTCTAAGGTTTTGTAAAGCCAAACGATCAGAACTGTATGATGAATCCAGGTGGAACTGTTTGTTAGCGGGGGGGTGTCAGCCGAGGCACCTTCTCTGCAACCAGGGCGGCTTGTGTTGTGAAAAGGAAGAGCAGTTGACCACTTCAGGTGGACTTCTGCACAAACAGGAAGGAAGCAGTTCCTCTGGTCTTGGCCAGACCAGCATCCACAGTGAGCCTCCCAGGGGGAAGTGAGGAGGAGGACAATCTGTCCCCCAGCATGCCTCTTCACCGCCTGCCTCACTGCAATAGGTAGAGAGTGCTGGGCCAGGCAGGACCGGTCTGGGCTGGGCTTCAATAAGCAGGGGTGCCTTAGCATGTGCGTGTGGGTGTGTGTGTGTGTGTGTGTTGTTCCCTCAACACTGCGGCAGACCAGGCGGAGGACCCAGTGGACAGTCAGCTAGCCAGTCAGCTACTGTGAGGGATGCTGCAGGACTGCACAGTGCTGCTGCTGTGTGTTTTCACATGAGAGTTTACTTAGATGCTCTTTTATGTTTCCCCACACACTTAGTTACCTCAGGAAATGTGATTTATGTGGTCAGCTTAGAAAAAAGAATTGTGCATACAGAAATGTGCTGAGTTCCTACAGTATAGTTGCTTCATTAAAATAGGGTCTGCTCTGCAAGTTTCAAGAGTTTCTATTACTTAAAACCCAAACAAAAAGGCAGTGCAAATGTGGGAAATGGGGCCTAATTTTTTAAATCAAGCTACTCCAGAGTGACCTATAATGTTTGGACAAGGCTTATGATGATGAAATCTCAGCTTGACCTTAGCTTACAGCAAAAAAAAAAAAAAAGCCATGACCCTGCTTCTTGACCCACAACCTTTCCTTCCTCTGATTAATACACTGTGGCTTTATTTGATATCTCCTCAATACCATTTCAGCTTGTCAGTGGTAAAACAACTGGAAACAGCCCAGAAGGGAGAAGAAAACATGCATAGTGGAGAAAGGGGAAGAAAAACAAGCATCAACTCAAGCAAGACGATGTATTTTCATGCATCCCTGTCTTAAATGTCAAGATTTTTTAACCCTCAGTGACTGCAGTGCTGACACCTCTCCAAGGTTCAACAGAAACCGCATTCATTAATAATTAGCTTAGCTGTGAGGACAGAGAGTGAGACGGAGAGAGTGCGTGCTAGACAGCCTAAATTTTAACTTCTGTCCTTTTCTGAGAGAATCAAATTTCACTACAAGTCCCCCCCCCCCCCCCCATTCTTCTTCATTTCTTGTTTTCCCGGAGTGTTGGCCAGAATCCTGAAGGCAGCCCACGAACGAGCAATGCAGACGTCGCATCAGCCTTACAGCTCCCTCCCGTCCTTAATCAGGGCTCTAATACCCTCCAGATGAATAAACATCTTCATCCCTTCTGCGTTTTAAAGCCAGAAGGCTCCTCCACTCTCGAATCCAAGGCAGAGAGACAGAAAGGGAGAAAGAAACGACGAGCTGAAGAAGAAGGAGCACAGGAAAGGGATGACAGATGGAAGGGTGGATCAATGTCGAAATGAACCAACAGCAAAGTAACAAAGCTATGGCAAGATTTTCTGGTCCTTCCCATAATTCGTCTGATCTATTTCCCCCTTGACACAATTATCACAGTTGTTCTAATTATTTTCCCTCTTAAACAGATTCCTAATGACAGACTGTGTTTTCTTGTGATCGTGTTTGCAAAGTGAAGGTTTCGAGAGCTGTTGTGCAACCTTGTCGCCTCAGACTGTGTCCACAGACTTGCACAGGAAGGGGGAAGGGGGCGGAGAGGGAGGAGGCGAGGGGGGTTGTCTCTGGAGAATGGGCCAGGCCCCAGACCAGCACTTCTTTGGCCCAGTAACTGTGCCAGAATACTCATGACATGTGTGTACAGTATGCGAGCGCAAATGGCAGACAGATTTAGGGGTTTGCTTTGTTTCCTCTTGCATTGTTTTCCACTGGTATCCAGGCAGCTCATGATCATCATATCATATTAATGAAAAGATAATAAAAGCAAACATTGATATAAGCAAACAAACAGTCAGACACCTCATCAAATAAAGCACTTTGCTGTCTTGATTGTCATCTTCATTTGCAGAGCAGGGATTAAACACTGAATGCAACTGGACAAATGACTACAGGGCATTTTACTTATTCATCCATCACTTCACAATGATTTATTTCTGTTTGTCTATCAGCTGACAGAAGAAAAAAAAGTTTTCTTTAGAATTGTTTTGTTAAACATTTGAATACGGATGAGTTTATTGGAAAACCTTTCAGGGTTTCTAAAAAAAAAAAAAACGCAAGTCTTAAAGAGATTACAGAAGTTCATATTTTCTATGAATACCCTCTTTTCATGCCAACACCTCAACACACTTTTCTCCTGCTTTACATAGGCCCAGCACATCTTGGCTTCATAACCATTTACTTAGTTACACGCCACCACCTGGGAGGCTATTTATGTCTCTCTCAGGAGAGGACCCTGGTACGACTGCCAAACAAAACCCTCATATGAATTATCAACAATTTAATACAAGGAAATTTTAAGGAAATAGCTCAGATGCTCTGTACGACTTTATATTTGATTTTGGCATTAAAAGCAATATTAAGTGAATAAATCAAAAGTACGGGCTGAGTTGTAGGTTCTAATAAAACAAAGGAAAAAGACTATGGTGTGTAAAATCTTTGAGGTGCTCTCCTTTTTCTGCAAACGTTTTGCTCTCATATCTTGGAATATTGTATGTGCCAATATGAATGTAAAGCTTACTGTAATGAACTCATTTCAAGGACCATCATTCGGGAGAGTGAATGTAATAGTCCCCTAATATCAGTTATCACCGACAGGAACATCCATATCAGCTAATTACTTTTCATGGGGCCGTTGTAGATGAGAGGACACCAGCCGTTATCGGTATATGAAAAGAGAAGAACATTACATTTTTTTTTTTTTTACTATTACAGTGGTCCAGTCATTGTTGCAGTCACTAATATGGAAAACGGCACATAGTGAGGCATTAATTAATCTCGTGTCACTCATCTTGTGTCTATTTTAAATTTTAAGAGGATATCATCAGTATAGGGTGACCTTTAATTAGGTTTGCCCTGCCAGAATGGCAGAGGCAACCTATTACTATACACTCCTAAACTGGACTCTTTATTAGGTTTGCCCTGCCAGAATGGCAGAGGC
>JARVJO010000431.1:10169480-10195641 GCA_031762555.1 Cynodonichthys magdalenae | reverse complement strand
AGTTACGTTCTACGTCTGACGTAAAAGGTACCACCTTCAGGGGTTGTAACCAGGAAGAAACAGAAGAGTTTATAATGATGTCTTTTAGTAGGAGAGTGGGTTCTTGTAGAGTCGCTGTTCAGATCCAGTCTGGATGAGACTGGGATGTTATGTTTTGGCTGAAGGTCACTGAGGCCTGGGGCCTGTGTGTGTAAAACTGATTGGAGTCAGAAACAAGAATAAAGCCTTTGAGAGAAATCCAGTAGATTCCTGCAATTATTCAGACATTCCATTTTGGATTATCGCAATTTTTCTACAGCAGTTTTCTGTTTTGTTCAGTTTTTTCGGAAGGAGACGAAGCAGTGCATCCTACAATTTGAATTGTTAAATGACGTTTATGGATGACATTGCACTTGCACTTACAGCAACATTTATACTTAATGGTTTACATCTAAACTTGGTAGAACTTTTTTTGATAGAGACCTGAGCCACTCAGATAGGTGAGATCATTTCCCTTGTTGCCATGATGTCATTTCCAGAGGGCTTGGCTCTGAAGAAGATGGTTAAAACTGGGTTCTTGTGAATGCCACTGGGCTAGAGCCCCCAAATCCTGGCTACTTGGTCCATAGTGCTGCAAGGTGATAAACCTTACATGTTTTGCAAATCAATATTCAAGTTTGAGAAATGAATCGGTTTCCTGCACCTAATTTGGGTTTTCAATTGAACACGTATCTAACATGTAGAGAATGTGTCACGCAAAGTTCTAAGATTTGAACTGTGTAAGACGCTCTGTTTACACAAGCTAAATTCACATGCAGATTAATATCACTCCCCTCCCTCCTGAGGGTCGTTTGGGATTTTGCTGGTTTTGCTTGCAAATAAGTTGGTTTGATGACATAAATGTGTGAATTAGAGTAAAAACATCACTCGACTTTCAGCTTAATGCTCCACTGTTGGTTTTAGAAAGTTACAATTTAAGACCACTTCTCAGTTTAAATTTGGTCTTTCTCAACACAACACCAAACAACACAATAGAACCTTATCTTAAAAATGTGTACATTCACAGCTGATCTAGTGATCTACTGGAGTTGTATTCACACATGTTCTTGTATTTGCATAAATAGATGATCCAGTCCCACCTCTTTCACACTGCGAGACATAAGAATTGGCACCTTTATGCTATGCTGAACTTTGTGTGGGAAGAGAGAATGCACACCTTATGCTATTGAATAGTTTGTTTGGTTACATCTGCATCCAAAAATGTTTGGTCATATACAGAATCTTTTGGTCTTTTGTGTTAAATAGTGACTTTTTTAAATCTGCAACAACAAAAACAAAAATCAACATTTTTTGAGAGAAAACAAGAAAAGCAAATATCATACATGACTGAATTTGTACATGTCACTTTAATAAGAAGTCTTGATTAGGATTCGGCAGACATACCATCCCGCATGCACAGTCTCTGCTTTGCTAGGCTTCAGATAACCTTTATCCTATAGGGCTTAATTAATGTCAGCCAGTCTGCTCTGCCTTTCAGAAGGAAACGACTTATTCTTCTGCCCTCATGAAGCCCAAATCCCTCTGTTTCACTGCTGAGGCCGGCTGCCTTGTTTATCCCAACTACAGGTACTGCACCCTATTAAGGCCAGCACTTGTTACAAGGAAAAGGTTGAATTATTTACCAACAGCAGAGGGGGAGGAAGACAGAGGGAATAAGAAGAGACTTTCATACATGGATTATATTTTTATGTTGTTTTGTGGAGGTTAAGAACATGGCAAGGTTAATTATTCATCAATATTTAACACAGATGCTGATTATGAAAGAAAAGGGGCATTTTGGAAGTCGGAAAGTAGAAAACATCAACACAGAGAGACAAGTAAATTGCCCCTAAAATATTGTGCTTCAAATCTCTGATGGTAAATACCTCACACTTCGTGCTTTAACGGTAGGTAAGAGTTTTATCCGCCTGGTCATGCGTAAATACATAATTTTTTTTTTTTGTTAAATAGATACCAAGGGTGCTTATGCACAGTCTTCACCCAGGGCAAACTGTCTGCATTCTATCTGCATCTCAGCCTCTGTGCACAATACAACAAAACACACAGAAAACAAAAGGGAGCACAGAGGGGGGAGAGCGAACAGACAGACCAAACAATAAACTCAACCACAAGAGACAGAGTTTAACTTTGTGTGTATGTGTGCGTGAATCAGACAGGGAGACAGAAAGCAAGAGGAGGACGAGGGAGATGAAGACAAATGCAGAAGGGGAGAGAGACAGAGGGCGGCAGAGAAGAAGAAAGACAGAGGGAGAAATCAAATTTGCAAGAACATAACAAAAAGCTGTATCTTCGACAAAAGAGAACACACAGGGGTATTTGTCTAGCTGTCTGCACCAGCAGGATCCTCTGAAAGTTTATTAAACTAGAACCCTTCAAGAGGAGGCAGAGAGTAGTAAACTATACTTCTGGGGAGGGAAAGAGAGAGGGAATGAGGGGAGGAGAGGGTTGAAAAAAAAATAAAACCTAGCTTTTCAGCCTCTGTCTCTCAGAAATTCTTTTATTTCAGCCATGCATTAAGTAACCTCCCCACTGAGCTCTGCTCCCCTTCCTGGTGTGGATAAAGCCGTCCCTCGGGGGAGCCGCTGGTAATTTCCAGCTTCGCCAGAAACTCAGGTATTAGAAAAGACCGCTCAGGGACCTGCCACAATATACTTTCACAATTTCAGGCGCTCTGAAAAAAAAGGGAGCCCTTCCCTTCCAGCCTATACCCCCACCCTCCCTGTAAACCCCCTCGAGGGTCCCCAGTTCAAATTTCTGAAGTGCATACAACGGGTGTACGTGTGGAGGAGGAGAGAGGGTGGTGGTGGGGGGCCCGTGGGACTGAGCACCAGCAATAGAAAATCCACTGCATCGAGAAGAAAAAAGCATTTCCTCTCTGGTCTGGCAGGAGTGCCTTTTTTCCCCTGGCTCCCACCAGAGGCTTTTTACAAAACATGTGTTGCTGACATGTTGACAGATTGCTCAGTGAAGTGTTAGGCGCATGCACACGGCTGGCCATTTAGGGGGACATGGCTTCCTACCCAACATCCTCTACCTGAGGCACCATCTTTTATACATCATCCCCCAAAGAAAAAAAAATAGGAAACAATAAAAGGTAACGGGGTTGCATCTTTTGTGCGGGTAGCAGAATATCATAAAGCAGAGCGAGGCCATGTATAATGCTGCCTTAGCTAAACTGTGGTGATGGGGAGGAGCAACGGAAATGAGATGAAGAAGGAGGGGGTTCAGACAGGATATACAGAGATAAAACACGGGGTAAGGAAAAAAAAGAGCTTGAGGATTGAACACTGGTATGCTTATGTACACCTGGTGAGGTTGTCAAACAAATAAATAATTAAAAATATAAATCACTAGACCTCCTCTGCATCTTCCCATGTTAAAGCTACCAATAGCAGGTGGGAGGATGAAATCTGATCAAAGGCCAGTACCCAGATCCAACTTCTGCTCCTATCAGTGTATCGACAGCACACGTCTTAATCGCCCTGCGGCTCAAAAAGTGCTGCCGTGGCAACAGGATGGAAATGGGGATCATAATGTATTCATGGTGCTAGCGACCTGGGGGCTGCGGAGTATGGTCTCTGGGGACTGCACTTTACCCAGAGCCAGACGTGTCTGGGCAAAATCGTTCCACACAGGACAGCAGATGAATACTGAGGAGCCATGACAGAATAGAGGGAGGGCAAAAAATAAGAAGGAAGAGAGAACAGTGGAAGATGTTGATAAAAAACGGTAACAGACAAGATATTTTTACATTAGCAGTAAACAATGGATGATAAGCATTGCAGAGGACTATAATACAGCAACTTTTAATTTATAGTAACCATGGATACCTGTATTCTCAATGATCATATAGAAGTGTCTTTGTTTAGGTTACCAAATTTCTAGACTACAATATTGATATTTGTTTCCTTTTATTTCTCCTTTAAACCATTCTTTTGCTACAGATTTGGAGTGATACTTTACATGAAAAACCTTTAAACTGTATGCAATTATGGGATAATTCCATATTTTCATTCCAACAACTGTGTAAAAACAAAAGTAAAAGTACCCATTTGACTCTAGTATTAATCTGAAACTTTACCACACCAAAAATCAAAGATCTCAGGTGGGTGAGGAAAAAAGAAAAAAGAACTGAATGTGATTGTTGGAAAGGGGCTTGCTGGGATGAGTGACTCTACCTTGAGGAGCTTGATGCTGCTTGACCAGGTGGGTGATTGGCTGGGAAATAAATTGCAGAGGAAATTGGTCCAGATTACCAGGGCCACAAAGAGACATGGCCCTTTGGCCACAGGCGAAGATGGATAAATGGACAGATGAGTAAATGAACAGAGGAATAGAAAAAAGAAAGATTGATGGGCGGGCAGTGGAATGGTTCAGGCGAATTGAGTCCAGATGCAAACCGAAAGCTTCTACGACAGATACCTTCTTTTGCAAAGTAAATGCTTGTATCAGAGATAAATCTTGCTTTTTTTTCCCAGGCTGAATGTGATGCACTAATGATCTCCCTCTCTGCTACGCACACACATGCACACACATATGAACACACACCAAGACATGCACGTTTACAGCCTACTATACACCTGCAAAAATGCTCACATGTGCAAACAAACAAACACTAAACTATAGCCTGACCTGCTTTCCCTCAACAGGAGGGCAGCTACAATAGGCACCATGCCAGGTAAACATCCTCAAGCCTTGTGCACTCACTGCAGAGGGTAAAACTCAATGCTGGAAACACAAGGAATAGTCAATTATGTTTAGAACTGGAAAAAAAACATTCTTAGAATATATACTTCTCCTGCTGCATTTAGAGCAAAACAACGCAAGTTTTGCTACATTTTTACATCAAGGCTTCTTTCATAAAAGAAAAGTCATAATGCTACCCCTAGAGGAGACGATTCAAATACATTAAGTCTTCCAAAATGAGCGGATTCACCTGCAGACTGCAGTGTGTCCTGTGCTAACTATCCTCCACACGTAGCACACCCTCAGGCATCCAACCTAGGGCCACAGTCAACTCCCCGCTCTGTCTTTCCTCCTTCCCTTTAGCTGACAGGTTTTTCGACTGCTAAGCTCCAACATGGACCTCTGTGTTTGTGATGACTGTGCAGCGTAATCAAGGCAGAGTGAAAAGGGAAGAAGGAATGATGAAGGAGGGCGAGAGAAGGAGTGTGAGCAAAGAAGAAGTGGTAGAGAGAAACAAGGACATCAACAACATGTTCTCACAGAGAGATGACCCCTGGCCATCCTGAGGCATCTGGTTTATCTGGCTGTCTGGGTAAGCCCCGCACACACCTAATGACTCCAGACCAGTCTATGTCCCATAGGTTTTTTTTATCCAGGATTACGGATGGGGAATGACAATAGGCTGGTAAACTACTGAGCAGCATATCTAAGAGCTCATATCGGACAAGGAGTTCTCCATGATGAAAAGAAAAGTGTGAGTTGAGAACAAGGTTCAAAGTTACTGAGAAGCTACAATGCTCATTTCTGGTTTAAATCAAGCATGATTAATTGACATGTTCTTATTTTCTATACTACAAGTTTAAGACACCAACAACATTATTGGTGTTGCTTTTCTGATTTATTTGCATCATAAACAGTGTAAACTGAAGGCCAAGTGTATCTATAACTCTGAAATGTGCATAGTAATGGGGGCCAACATGGAGATGTAGTTTGGACTCTGACCTCACTTTTTCCCTTCACGTTGCTTGGCACAGATCTCAGTCTTCTGCAGTAGAGATTAGTAATCATCTGGGGTCTTCATATTGATGGCCAAACTCAGCTTGTTTGCATATTTGCAGGCCTCAGAGCCCAGTCGCCTGAGGTGAGAAGCAAATTACATTTCATCTTACCCCTACGCACACATCTCTATCACGCTTTCGATTTCTATCCCCTCGTTTTCTCCTCTTTTTTTTTCCCCAACCTTGTTTCTCTTAACATGCTGATCAGTCAACTTGTGGTAAGCATCCTAGCCTGCCCTGGATGCATCTGAGCAGCAGTCTCATTTGGATAACATCATCACAGCGTAATCTTGTTGGAGAGAGCAATCAGTTTACTTTGGAATTAGGTATTCCGTTGGCAGACCAAGAGAGAAGGAAGGCTCACAGGGTTTAAAGGATGCAAACGAAAGCATGCTCTCCAGAATACAGTCTTGAGCCTGATTGGGTGATAACAACCCACACAAGCTCCATGTGAGAGTAATGAATGGCCAATGGGAGGCCTGAATAATAATGCAATTGGATTAAAATCCAATCACAAGATGGTTTTGTCTGTTGACTTTGTTTGTGGGGTATGTTCAACAAACCAAGTTCATGATTAGAAGGATGCATCAGGCTTTGACTGGGGGCAGATAATGTTCTAATATAAAGATTACCAATCTGTTTACTATGGTGCAATTTTTCTTAGCTGTCAGTCAGTCATGACTGATGTTGTTGATTTGATTTTGGTATACATGCATTGCTTGCAGAATGAGCCCAACAGCCAGATGAAGTGTTAGTCTAAATAGATTTTCTTAGCTGTGTTAAATCAGCGGCTTAGTTAGAGAATGGCTGCCACAGGTGGCAGGTTACTATTAAATCAAGGATTTTAATGTCCCAGTTTATCACGGAGACATGCACCAAGCTGGCACACTCTGCCGCTTTCACAGAATTCCTGTCTCTTGTTGGGAGGCCATCTCTTCAGAGAGGCTCTCTGATCAACTCGATTGACTCCTCAAGTATGATTGATCAGTCAGACAGGTTGGAGGTAGAATAGATTAGATGACCTTTACATTCTAAGTGAAGCTGTTTGCGCCACCGTTTGCTGCTTTTAACTTTAGGAGGACATTTTAGTGTTACCTGAGAGCATGGCTTTGCTGTCAAATCATTTCATTCTGTACCAACACATGCTTTTCCCTTTGGCAAGGCAAAACCCAGCTGGTGGCCTTGGTGACCTGAAACGACACCCATCCTGCCCATAAAACTAAATTTATGAACCCAACTTCCAGTCTGAAAATGGCAATTAGCACTAAAGAACAAGATGTGTTTCTTTACATCATGTCTTTCTTTCTGAGTGGTAGACTGTAACTTCCCTTCTCAAGTATAGGACTGACTGTTCCACAGAGTCCCCATAGCTGCAGACCCCACCCAAACACTACCCCCTAGCCAACAAAAATAACCCCTGGGAGGGGGAAAGGATAGGGGGAAATGTTGAGTCGGCGATACCATAGACCCAAAGCTCCTAAACCACAGTGGCTATAGCAGGATGCCGTCACAGCTGGCTCTGTTTCTTCCTGTGGGTCTGCTCCGCAGAGCTCAGCCTGTAGGGAGACATAAACCTGTCGGACTGGTCACTCTTTCCACCGCCCTCCATCTCCCTCCTTCCTTTCCTCCCATTACTAGTGAGTTTGGCAAAATCCATCTAAGGAAAAAACCCTATGGGGATCAATGTGCAGTATATTTCCATTCAGACACAAGTAAAATCTTTTCAAAACGTTTTCATTTAAAAGTATTGATGAACATAATTCAAAAACCTGTAAATGTTTCAGTTAGGTGTCTGCAAAAGAAGTTGATGGGTGGCTTTTTTCTTCATCCAAATGTATATTATAGTATTTTAACTACCACTCTTGATTTGAATCCTAATTCCCAAATTGTCACATTTAAACATTTGAACAGAATCACTTGGCATTGCCTTTCAACGTATGAGGTAGTTCTAAAACAGAAATCCCAAACCATCTGAAACAGATGCAATAAGATCGGATTGAGTTAGTTTCATATGCTGTGTGGTCTCTTCGGTGGAGACGTAACTGCTGTGGGTTGTATCGTCTGGTAACAGCAGAAGGAAGAAGTATACTATTTAATGTGAGGTTAACATACTAAATTGTTTTGTAAACCATCATTTCCTAAAAGAAACCAAGTTGTTCTCTTCTGCCAAAATACTACCATTTAGCATAAAAGTAAAGAATGACATTTTGAAGATAATAATGAGACTTAATCTTAAAGGGGTGGTATTATGCAAAATTGACTTTTTTAGGCTTATATCATGTTATAATGTAATTCCCTCATCAAAAACATAGCTAAAGTGTTGCTTTGACTCATTCATGCATTCTTTCCCCAAAGATATGTTGTGAAGATGTGCTAAAGTGGGAGTGTCAGAAACGGTAGGAAGTCCTTAAAGAGACAAAGACCAATTTCAAGGCTTTTAGATAGACTATGATGCAAAGTCAAATTTATTTTTGATATGTACTATGTGTCTGGAAAACACATAATACCCCTTTAAGACCGTTTTTTTACAAAAACCTACAATTTATTCTGTCATCATGAGTCCGGCATCTAAATATGGACTTTTATGGTAATTAACAGCTATCAACTTGTAAGATTCAGCCATAAATCAGTGTCAAGTTTGTTAAAGGTTTTTAATATCAAAGTGCAAAATCAGGAGTGGGATTGGTAGATTACAATAGGTAAACATGGTAGTTAAGTGTTTTTGTCATCTAATAATGGAATACAAATTATTGTAAAGCTACTAAGTGTTTGTCCAGCTCACTTTTTGATATAACATAAAATAAACAAGAGGTAGTTAATGCGATATTTTGTCAGTAGAAATTGGAATAACTGGCAGCTGGTATATATAAATAGCAAATGCGTTTTACATTATAAATTACAAAATAGAAAAACTTCAAAACATTATGAAAGTGAACTGTGCATTAAGATAAAAGAGACAAAATAACTCATATCTCAAAACAGATATGTCAAAAACACTGAATCTAAAATAATCATTATTTTATTAAATACATTTTTCTTTTTCTTTGTGTCTTTGTCTGCATCAGCTTCATCATTATTCTGGTGAGCAATCCCACGTTTGAAACAGAAAAAAAAAAGAAAATCATTTGAATTCTGGGGACCCTGAGGAGAGTGAGAAAAACCCAGAGGTAAGATCCAAGCTCACTCTCCATGCCCTTCTGCTAGCTGCCTACCTGATAAACATCTCCGTAAAGCTGCCTGGTACTTTAAACTGGCCAGAGAAGTAAGAATTGAGACTCTTTTTTGTTTTTTTTTTTACTTTTTTCCCCACTTTGTCTTCTGAGCCACCACACATAACCTGTCTGGCATTAATGATGCTGTTAATAAAATGCAGCTGGTTCACGGGTGGATTTGCCTGGCAGGCTTGGTGCCTGTCCTTCTAAGAGATAAGCCCACTGCTGGCCTTATCTACCTCCCACAGCCCCACCCAGCAGTGCCGAGCAGTGCCGAGCAGTGGACACACAACCAGTCAACTCATCACTGGCTAATTACTACCCCTGACTGCCTCACAAAACAGGCCTGGACTCACATTGCTGCTGCTAAGACGGTCTCGCTCCTACCTTGACTGCACCCATTGCTTTTTCTTCCCCTTTATTTCTAAGTTTCCATCTCAGCACATTTCACTTGTCACTCTTGTCTACTTTTGGCTACTTCTAAATTTTATCAATCTCAACTGTGAAGATTTATTGTGGAATGCAAACCTTTCAGCTATGTCGAGGAAAATGTTGCTGCAGTTTCATTATGGGTGGTCAGGTAATTATTCCATGTTCTATGCATCTCGGAAAGGACTAATTGCATTTACGTTACAGTTTCTCAGTTAGAGCTTAAGCCATTTGTGAGCTGGAGTCTGTTCAATCTCATGGCTTCAGCCGAGAAGCCGAAGTCACTTGTGCTACAGAAGGAGGGAGCGGTTTCTTTTATTCAATTGTTTTCCACTTCCACGAGCGTGTGCCAAGGGGGAGGAAAGCGCCGGCTTAACACGCTCTGCAATTCAACACGGCCAGACGCAGTCCTATTAAGATTTAATGTGCCATTCTTCTGCTTGTGCCGCTGAAAAAGACTTGCAGGCTGAGAAAGAGAGTGAACAAAGAGCAAGCCGAGCCAGGGCCAGGGAGAGATGAGGAGTGCATAAGAAACCGAGACAACCGCTCCGTGGGCCGGCCATTGTCATACAGCTAGTCAGTACATTAAATTGTATGCTAAATAGAGGGGGATAACAGTGTTTTCACCTACAGTGTGGAGTTCCGAGAGCAGGACATGACATTATCTCGTTTTGTCCACATCCCTGCTATTGTGGCTACCTACTTAAGAAAGAGGTCAACTGGATGAAATCCCAGCATGTCTCGAGTCTCTTAGGTGATGAATTATGTGTCATCTAAAATGCAAACTGCAAGCACGCAGGTGCTGCGAGGGAGCATGTGTGCGTGCGTTCGTTAATAAGTGTGTATGCATGTGTTTGCATGCCTAAGCACATGACTGATTAAACAAGCAAACACGTGAGGGACAGACTGTGTTAGATCGAGGGGGATGCGAATGTGAGGAAGAGTTGCAGTGGCGGTGGCTAATGTCATTTGTGCCTTAAAGACACAAGCATGAGCAAAAAAAAAACGAAACAAAAAAGAACTCCTCTCCTCTTATTATGATTGTTCCTCTGCAGAAAGCACAGCCCTCGTCTGACAAAGACCAATAAATACTTTATACAGTGCATAATGCGTGCTGTGTGTGAAGCACAGGGGAAAGAGAAAGAGGGCGTCCTCACGAGGGCATATGCTTTGAATTCCTAATGACACTCCTGTTAACGTAACTGGCACTGTTGCAAGAGGAAACATACAGGGAGGCTTTGCCATGCAGTCAAACATCTACTTTAATATTACCTTTATTTTCTTCTGCTTCTTTACCTCTTGGTCTCTCCTTACCTATTTTTTTCTTTTCTCCCATAGTACCCCCACCTCAACCCAAACACACACAAACCTGCACACTCACAAAAACACATAGACAGGAAAGACTCTAGCCCAATTGTGAGAGCTCACTCTAGCATGAGGTCTCTTTTCAGTGGCTGCGTTGTGCCAGAAGTATTATCCCCTGACCGCCTCTCCTTCTTTTCAAAGCCTTGTAATCAGTGTGCTGCTCTTTGCACCGGGATGTCGCAAGACACCCCGGCAAAGAAAACACAGCAGAATTCCTGATGAACGGCAGTGGCTCAGAGTTCGACTAATCAGGTCTTGCTTGTGTCGCTCTCCTCTTATGTGTGAGTCCTTTTGAAGCAAATAAAGTCGACACACTTTGGCACATTCTTCTTGACAGCCACAAAGCAGCTGCTGGATCAATACGCAAAGTTAGCTGAAAAGGGGGGAAAAAAAAATATATATATATACAACCAATGAAAACCTGCTGGAAACAGTTAGTGTAAAACACATACTGCCAGACTTGTTCGGAGCTGGGGTTATTAGTGAATATTTCCATGTTGCTGACCAAAAGACTTGATATAAATGAATACAGAGACTTCAAACAAACGTATTGTGGCTGGGAATAGAAAGGGGAAAAACATATCCCTGTTTTTTTTTAAGTGTTTCTGGATCCCCACTGCAAACAGAGACCTCATATTTGTCTAAATAATTCCAATCAAATTAGCATCCTCTGCATTGTGCTGGGATATTATTGTTTCTCACCAAGTATTAGTGTTTCATTTGTATTTTTCTCATAGATCTGAAATGCTTTTTTATTGAAGCTGAGAGCTTTCTGCAGTATCTGGAGGGATGCAGAAAGGGGAAATCTACATAATATAAATCCATATATGGCCCAGTTATCTGTCTCTGTTTTGCTGTTGCAACCCTCTCTGATTGATTCCTTTATCTGAGGGAAGCAGAAGACATGCTCTGTTTGCTCGTGCAGTGGCCGGCAGGAAAACAGAGAAAGACACTTATTAAAAAGGTCATCTCACAGAGGGTTAAAATAGCAGGGCATAGATCTCTCTGGGGGGAGCAGCCATGCCCCCTCCTCTAGTGAAGGACACAAGAAAAGGTGTTGCTCTAGGGAGCTGGACCCATAATGAAAGAATAGCCACTAGGCTGACAAACCATTTGTGTGCACTATGAATTCAAATACCAACAGAGAAACAAAAATGAAGAAGTGACGGGGTGAGACTGAGTGAAAATGCAATCTTTTGAAATAAAGTCTGAGTGAGAGGTGTTATTTTTATTTACAGTGTGGGCTAGCTTGTAAACACGGGGAAATGAGACTAGGACAAAAGTATTTCTTCGGTGAGTGGGTTTGGAGGCAGTTTGCCTTGCCTACCACTGCAATTTCATATCAAGTAAGCGAACATGTGTTGTGCCAACGGAGAACAAAAGTCAAACTTCGGATCGTGTTTTCTTTCTTTGTGAAGGATCTTAACAATGCAAGGGAGTCCAGACAATTCAGAGACAATGAGATAAAGCGTTTGTGAAATGTTTTTGGAAAGGCCTGTGGAATAGCTATGCCTCCAGCCTCCTGTCTCCTCCCCAGGGCAGCCTAAAGCCCTGTCGGCAGGATGCTGATCCCCACACGGAAACCTGATCCGCAGCCATCCTGGAGCCGGAGGGATGGGGAGGGAGGGGGGTGTCGGGGAAGAGCTCTCCCCCCACAAAGCCCCTTCACTTCTGCCCCAGAGTTAAAGGGGTGCTCTGGGGGAACATTCTTCAAGCCCTGCCCCAGCCAGCCTCCACTCTCAACTCTCTAGGGGAGCATTCTTCCAGCCCTGCCCTAGCCTTCACTGGAATCTCCTGGGGAGCATTCCTGAAGCCCTGCCCCAACCCAAGACGGGCTCCCTGGGGACGCATTCCTGCAGCACTTTCTCTCTGTTTCCCTCTCCCCATCTCCCTCCTTCTCCCTTGCTCCCTTTCTCAGGCTCTCGCCTTCCTCCGCAGTCCAGCATTAGTGCGATCAATAGCACCGATCGCATCGGGGACACTAGGCAATCCATACCTATGCACTCCCTTAGCGCACTGCAGTGGTCACAGCTTAAGTGCATGGAAAGGTGTTATACCTCTGATAGACGGGAGAAGACAATGGCCAACATTGATCGAGGTGGCATGTAACATCTTTCTCTTTCTTTCTGTCTATTGGGCGTGGTCGATGAGCAGTTCAAATGTGTTTACACTTTATTTAGTTTGTTTTGTCTCACTGCTGTCGATGATCCTTTTTTATTGTAGCATAAGGGAGAAGTTTAATGAAAGCCAACACACGTGAGGTAGTGCGGTGATGCCTGCTTTCTAGAGTTGCACTATAGGCTTATGTGCTATTAGCTGAGAGAAAAGGAGACGATTTCCTTCAGCGAGCAAAGCAAATCTCCAATATGTGGATTGGTTCCAGTCAAGCTTTGCAATTTGTTTACTCAAAATAAAACATTTAAAATTGTAAAAAAAATAAAAAATGGGGAGTTTAGCAGGTGCTGGTGGTTGATTAGAAAATGGTTCTAATAAAGCATCCATCTGCGAGTAGAGACTTGATGTAAGGCTGATTAATCGGTCATGGATGTCTACATAATGCCACATAGGAAATCTCCTTCGATATTCCAGAGAATACACAAACATGAGCAAACACACACACAAACACACACACATTCAAAGTACTTAGTATGCCATCTAGAAGTTTCTTTTCTCCCACTGTGTTTGAATGCTAATAGAGTGTTTCTGCACAATCACAATACCCTAATGGCAATTAGATTCTTTTGTTTAGTTTCCACAGGGGCTCTTATCCAAACTGTGTTTTTTTTTCATCATTGAGCAATTAAGAGTTATTTGTCCATTAGATTGACATTTATAAAAGATGGGCTTTGTTGTAGAAAAAAATGACGCAAAGTCAGTCATGACCATACTTAAACGTTGCAGAACAAAATAAAACTTTTTCCTATGTTACAAAATATTTATATTATTATTATTGTTGTTATTATAATTAAATTGTGCTAAATGTGGTATCTCACTGGGCTTTGACTGTTGGCAATCAGTTGGCAAACAGCATTCAAAGGGGAGTCTCTAACGTGTCTTAAAATGTTTGTAATGATTCTCAATTTCCTTGTGTGTGTCACAAAGATGGACCACCTTGTCACTTGAATATTAAACCATAAAACAATTTCTTTCTCAAAATAGTCAAAGAGTTGTTGCAGGTGTCTTAAAGCTATCTCAATCAATTTTCTGTAAATTTTTAGACAGCTGTTTTTTGACATCTGTACAGGGACTCTCTTAGGACAAAAATCATCTGTTGCTTCTGATCTGGATATTCGGTTCTAAAAACCACACTGTTGACAAATGATACTTATAAAAAACTGGTCTAAATCTGCTTATCTTAATTTCTACAGTATACTTTAGTAGATAAAATCATAAATGTGGAAGCAGCTGCCAGGGTACACTGAAAAAATTGTCCATCTAATGCCAGGTTTACACAGCAAGGTAATTTTTGGCCTCCATCTTTGGCCTGTTTTTGCCCTTCTGACAATCTTTACTTCGATTATCGTGATGGATCTAAAGCTATTCTTCTCAGATATTCCTGCAGTGTATGGTATGTAAAGAGTGATCTAGTTGGCTCAGAAGGACATCAGGACCGCTCCAACCCCAAATCGGGGATATTCAACATGTTGTATTATTTTGGCTCAATATCCCAGCGTATGTGGCGTTCCTTGAGAATAAACGAGCATGCATCCTGTTGAATGTGACATGTAGCCAACCAGAAAGCGAGGTGATGGAAACACAGAGGGTAATCCAAAATACGGAAGACCAAAAAAAAAATGGCCACGGCGCACCAGAAAGTTCGCTGACGTTTGGAGACATCTTTTTTAATTGTTTTTTCTCTGTTAAAATAGTCCACAAACTATGGCCAACAAGATCAAATATACTTTTTGGCTCAATATAAGATTAAAAGACATGATTAGATGGACATTTTTTGCAGTGTAGCTGACCAAGACAGATACAGTGTGGATGAAGATTGGCAACAAAATAATGTCCAAAGCCCAGAATACAGTTTGTGAAAGCCGTGTGTAACAAAAGGCAAAAATTTTCAAAGTCATTAAGTCCCCAATAAACACATACTAGCATTACGTCCTTCAACAGTCTGTCGATCTTTGATGGTCACAGAAAAGGGGAGTTACAAGATATTTTTATTAATTTTGTTTTCCACAAGTCAGAGAATGCTGTTCAATAAAAAAAAAATATTACAAAAGGTTTATTGAATTTCACACTTTTTCGACAACCAGAGAACCACTCGCATGTAAACATGCAGAGTCACTTCATGCACAGTCACACATGTGCATGCGTTTCTGTTTGAATAAACATCAATGGTAGCTTGACAGAGGGCATAAACACACATACTGGGAACCAACACAAACACAAGACTGGAGACTCTTAAAATTAATGGAAAATCTTTGTAAAACTCATGGGATGTCTAACCCATAATTTTGTGGTTAGGTTGTGAAATGTGAAATCAAACTGTATGTGTAAACAAAACCAAAAAAACAGAAACCTAAACTATCTTCCTCTTGAACAAACTTTAAATGTTCCTTCAATGATCAAAGTTGGCTTTTGTGTTGTACTGAATTTTAAAATTATTACATCGTAGCTCGAGTCCTGATCACAGACAGAGCTGGAAAATGTGCGTCAGATGGCATTTCTCAATATGGCTCCATCAGGACGTGTAAAGGAGGACAGCAAGTCCAGGAGAAGCACATGGAAACCTTCAGTTCACATCATTAGTTCTGTCTGCCACCTTGTCAGGGTATTTATAGTTCTATTCATCCATCAACAGGTCAATGACACAGTCTGCCAATGGCATCCTTCTCTTTCAGTCCCATAAGGTATCACTACTGCAGCGTGCTAACACTGGGACAGGCTGAGGGACTTTCCTGGAGACACAATCTGTTTCCAGCTTGTGGTCTGGTTCATGTTTGACCAAGTCAACACATGTTGTTTTACTTTACTGTAAAATGTTACATTAAAACAGGGACATGGAAATTAAGCTATAAATACAAATTGTTTGTATGTCATGCCATAACGCATGAGGCATATAAATAATATGCTACATGTGTGATGCCTGTGCGGTTGGATATCTACCAAAAACAGTGGTAGTCTAGTGTTGTGCTCCCCTTGGTGTAGTGTACTAACACACAAAGTGTGGCATATTCTCTGTTGAAGGCACAGAGCGAGAGTGGGAGTGGGAGAAGAGCTGAGTGGCAGAGTAGAAGGGAGGCTCGGTGGGCTGAACGTTGTTTACCTGTCAGCTGGCATTGATTAATCTTGTGTTCGGTGAGATCGCTCAGTGACTCGAACACCTGCCGGCAGCTGTCGCAGCTGTGCAGCGCAGGCTCCTCGTCCTCCTCCTCTCCCTCCTCTCCTTCCTCTGGAGAGAGCAGCCTCTTCCTCAGATGCCCGGCCTCACCATCCTCCGCCACCCTCTCGAGGGCGCACTCTGGATCTGCGGAGCCACAGGAAATGACAGCACCACATAGTCAGAGGGGTGACCCGCGTTGTGAGGTACTACAGCTTCCTCTGGGTGACAATAAAATGGATTTCAAGACTCTGGATTTAATAAAAACAATAATAAAAGCTGTAATAAAAATGCAGGTTCAATTTGGACCTCTGTAACTCAACCACTCGTGCCATAACAGAAGTGTTGGGCAGGTGAGGTGCGACAAACACAGGCAGAGAAGGTGGCACAATGTTCACAAACACACATCTGACACACACACGCACCTTTGTTATTAGAAATGGTTTTACGTTGTGTTTGCCCTGCTTCACCCAAGCAAAACTTCAGTATATGAAACTAGACTGATGGGAATATGTGTAGTTAATAAATCTGGGATTGCAGTTTTGGCTGGACCAAAGAAATATGAAATTCCACCAGCGAGCTGAATTGCATCAATCAGCATCTATCAAAGGAGACAGGCCTTGCCAGAAGTGTGGATGTGCAGAGCACTGCCCAGTAAAACACAAAAACTGAGATTGTTATGCGTTACACTTTCGTCACAACACACTTCCTTAAATTATTCAGCCTTGCTTGCAGGCAGCCGCGGGTCGTGCACATCAATATTCTTCAATCCATCTGCAGTTTTGTCTCTTGTTGGCTTTGTGCCGCAGCAATGCCAGGGGTGAGCCTCTGACTACCCTGAGCCAGGACTAGTAACCATCTTTTCAAATCACTAAGCTAATCTGAGCTTTTTCTTGTATTGTTAAATTATCTATACTGAAAATAAAATCTTGCATGGCTCATTCGCTGCATAATTTCATTTAAAAGTGTGAAGAAAAGAATGAAGGCAGCTTAGAATGGGATCTTATAACTAGGCAGCATGGCCTGCAGCCCTCTTTCTCCCCTTCCTGCTGTGATGACCACTCCTAACAATAAGACTGAATAATGGGCCATACTTACAATCAAACAATCTTGTCAACCAGGTTATGTTTTGTGGGGAGAGAAGAGCCTTTAGCAGCAGCCATTTTAAGCCCCACTGATGCAAGTGTTCCTCAGCTTGTCTGGAAACTCTGGAGGGAAACATTAGGCAAAAACCTGCTTTTTTTTTCTTTCTTTCTTTTTTTTTTTTTTTTTTCAGTGAGCAAACCGTTAACAGCACCTGAGGGCAAAGAGTGTGTGGCACTCATGTGTGCAGGTGTGGGTGTACATGTATTGGGTGCAGCAGCCATTTTAAGACCTCCGTCTGAAGGGGTTCTCAAATATTGTGAAATTCCTCAAGGAAATGCAGTCCAGAACTCATCAAGGCCACCCAGGATTTTTCCTCCCCCCCCCCCACTTGCGCCAAGTATTGATGTAACATCACACCCTCCATTGTCCTTCCCTCTTGGCGACTGAGGCTCTCGGAACATGCCCTCTAAAAATATCAGCACTGTGGTCCCAGGTGGGACCATGCAGAACAGAACAGAAGGTGTTTCAAGAAAATGAAAATCCCAACTCAATCCTCACAGATGCAGGCCTTTCTTGCTCCTAAGGAAACACTTCTGACTGAGGCCAAAAGCCACACAATATAGGCTTATGATTCATCCACACATGCAGACGGCACATTCACAATATGAACTGAAAAGTGAACACTTCATATTTATTTTTTTGCAGAGGAGCCTGTAAGGAAGGTTAACGCTTTGATTTTTTTGTCTCCCAATAATCCTCATGAATCCTTTATTTTGTTAACAGTACAGCTTTGTTCAATCAGGAGAAAACATCTGATGGCTACATTTAAGAATTTTATGTTTCATCTGCAATAAAGACAAATGCAAAATGAAGATCTTTTTTTTTTCTTATATATCAAGTGGATTATTTTGTATAGTGTCGAAGTTACCAAATTTAAAATATTTAAAAAAAATGGATAACTCACATGAACATTGTGTTCAAATATGTGTGTTAGTTCGAGACCCCGCCCTTTCCTTGTTGTCTCTAGTTTTAGGTGACAAGTTTCAGCTGCGGCTTAACAGTGAAGCTGGGCCAGTGTGCTAGACCGAGCCGAGTGACCTCCGGTGCACCGCTGTGAAGAGGCGATGGAAGTGCAAACTCCAGCATGTAAGGATCGAGTGGTGGATTGGTCAGGAAACTGAGAGCTGATGGTGTGTATGTGTGTGTGTGAAGGGAGGGGCGAGAGTGGGGGTGGTGGGGGGTTACGGGGCAAGGTCACGTTCAACCCAGGGATTAAAGAGCCACATCAATACTGAGGTTCCTGTGCCTCTGGGCCTCATACAGTAATCCATCAGATCAGGACATCCTCTTCTACCAGTCTCTACAGGCTGGACAGCCGATCAATACAGGCATGCTTGGAAAGGCTGCCTGTCACATGTGGATTTCTGGTGGAAGATGTGCAACATATTGGGCATTTTTAATCTTAATTTTGATCGTCAACACTGCTGCAAAGGAGACAAGAGAGTGGATCCACTAATCACTCCATATTTTGATAAAAACAACTTGAAAAAGCTGCGACTGAAAAAATTATTCGCATGAGGGCAGAGTGTTGGGGCAACAGGGGGATAATGAAGATCTTAGAGAAAAATTTCCAAAGATGAATATCTAATCTCATTGAACTGAAAGTGCATTGATACTGAAATCATAAAATGTGATAATCTAAATAGTTATTGGCATTTCTAAAGTCTTGTAATATCACATTGAGTCCAAATCCATCAATCATACACTTGTGGTGCCTGGTGACATTTATCATGCCACAACTTTCATCTGGAGAGTTAAGGTGTCTCCTAGACCCCCCACCCTTATATTATTGAATATTTCTGCTCTTAAATATTTATAACCCTTTTAATTGATATTCTCCTTTCTGCTCCATTAGCCCCACCAGGGATCTGTGGTCTCTAGCAGGGAAGCCCCACACTCATCCCCCCATTGTCTGGCCCACACACTGAGACAGGTGGAGACACTGACCACGGGGAGAGAAAGAGGGCATGAACCCACCAGAAATAATGGAAAATAATAGGAAGCAATAAGATGAGACAAAGCAGCATAAGCTTAACTCAAAAAAGCTAATTCTTAACTAATCTTAAAGAGATGTACTAGTATTTTTAGGTGACGTTCTGTTAAAGAGTGTACTTTGTCAGTGGTGACATCAGTCAAAAAGCATAGAGAATAGAGAAAAGGGCAACACTCTTTGTCCAGGCTAAGCTAATGGCTAGCCAAATGAAAGCCCCTTTTTAATTCCTTTGCAGTTTTTTCAAACAACTCTTTTTCGATATTTGCATGGCCCCATTTCATTAGTTTGTCACTGTTTTTGTACCTGAACAACATCCGTATTACTACGCAAATGTATGTGGACTGAACATAGATTGTTTCATGTCAATGTTGCAAACGTTTGCCTGATCAGCACATCGGTAAAAAAAACTCCTGATACACTTGCAGCCTCAGCACCACTAAATAACAACTTTTCTCTTAATTTTGTGTTTTATGACTGATGTCACGGCTAATAAGGTACTAACTAGGGGTGTAAAAAAATATCGATACACCAAAATACTGCAAAATTTAATTTTTTGATACGGTCTTGATTCTCAGAAGCAATGTATTGATTTTTAATTAAGGCTTATGGATGGATGTAAGACGAAATGTGAAATACAAATGCAGTTCTCCCTGTTGTTCAGTGTTGTGCTGATTGTATACAAATAAACTACTTTTAATCGAATTTTAAGCATGTAATGTTTGTGCTCTTTATAGCTTTTTAAAATGTAAATTTTTGGGAGAAAATAATAGCAATACATCACCTTGCTTACAGTATTGCAATATATCACGATATATCATACCGTTATCCCTGTCGTGATATGTCTCATTTCACCAAATACTTGCCAATACACAACCTTAGTACTAACTATTTGACAGAACATCACTTCATTAATGACCAGATTACCCCTTTACTCAAAAAGAAACCTCACAACACCAAAAAAAAAGAGGTTCAGAAAATTCTTGTGTGCATTGAGAACATTTTTGATTTAATTCCACCTCAACATACAGAGCACAAAATTGAAATTACTGGGGGTTATGTCCTTACTTGCCTGTAGACAACACCGTGTCGGGCTCAATCAGGCTAAACCCTGATGGAGCTTTTTTTCTTTGTGCAATGAAAGCGCTTGGTGTCAAAAATATCATTACCAGCGCGCCGATATTTTTCCCCGTTTCCCTCCGTCATTTTCAAGAGATCTTGATCTTGTGGTGCCCCCCCCCCCTACTTCTCCTCTCTGGCAACCCACCCTGCAACCACCCACCCCCAAGTTCGAATTAAGAATTTATTTTAACCAGTGAGCAGCTTCTGTCGACACGTGTCGGCGGGCCTGATCAAAGGTGAGCGCACGTCTTTATCAGAGTGAGGGAGGCTGTCAGAAATAGGAGGACATTAAGATTGAATAACCTTCACAGGCTTTGCCGGCACCTCATTATTTAAAAATCTAAAACTTTTTGCTGAGCACCCAACATATATAGGTCACACTACATCCTAATGCCACACGTGCCTCTGAGTGTATCCTCCCCTGTGTAGATGTGGGATTTAGGGGGCTCCTCGCTTGAATTGTCACACCCACTGATCATTAAAGAACATCATGATCCGACGTCGAGGCTGTAAGCTTGACACTTGCTGGATTGTTAACGATCATCAAGAATTTACTTGTTAGGAGTGGAGGTGGAAGTGTGTGTGTGTGTGTGTGTATTCGTGTTTTTTGCGTGGCTTTTTAAGGTCGGCGTGTGCAGTTTATCCGCCTCCAGTCCTCCAGATTCCTATTAAGTACTAATTATGGTTTAATAATTTGATGCATCTGAAATGTGAAAGCAGATAAGCAGAGGTGTTTGTCAAAAGCCATTCCTCTAAAAGCTCTCAGCACTTTACAAAAGCTCAGGTTTCAAGTGTCTTGTTATTTATTACAAATAATAAAAAAAGGAATGCTGTATATTTATGAAAAATTTATGATGCATGCTGAGTTAAAAAAAAACCAGTACAGGTGCCAAACAATTACAGGAGGAGTAAGAACAAACAACGGAGACAACCCAGAGAGCGCTGCGTGATGGCAGCAGCGCATATAATCACAGATATACAGACAGCATCATCCACCATTAAAATCTGAACGTCGAAGAAAGACATGAGCACACAAAGAAGAGTGGAAATCAAAGCAGCTGAATAAGAAACAACATTTGAACATAGCAAATGCTCTTTCTGTCTGTCTTACCAGCTCCCCTCACTGGGAGTGATAATATTGAACAGAGCGCCTTGCCATGCCATTAGTGCAGGGAAACATCAAAGGAAATGAATAATAGAGAGTATGATTTTCTGAAGTGGTTGAGTGAAATAGTCCCTTCCTCTTCCTGTTGTAGTGAGCCCTGCAGTACATTGATCTGTGGGCAGCCTCAGCCTAACCAGAGCCAGAGTTTCAGACGCCGCACCACAGCGCTACACTACTCTGCTCTTCACTACAGCACCGAACCAACACTTCAGATCTCTATAACTCTTCGGTTTGCCTCAGTCCACTCCACTTTGACACTTTGACAGAGCTGAAACATTCTTACAAAAATAAAAACAAATTAAAAAAAACAAAAAAAAAAAACATTCACAATCTGACAACGCTAAAAGCAAAGAAAAGTGAATGTTATCTATGCAGAACATACATTTAAAGAAGAAAAACAAGAACTGGGCATGTGGTTATAATTACATTCAGGCAATACAAAGCCAAGCTGCACATCTTAAGCCGCTCTAGACTCTCTGGGTAAAAAAGCATATGGCCTCATTAAATCTCAGATATCAAGCTGTTTTCACCTCTATACTATACAAAATACTGTCTATCTGCTGTTCAGCCTCTTTTGTTAGCATTTCTCCTTTGCTTCTGCTACATATCAAACATGAATGAGAAACAGGATGCAGGACTTGCAGCACACTCGCAGAGTCACAGAAGACCACAACTGGGGGTCCACTTATGAGGCAGATCTTGATACACTTTCTGATTAAGCCCCCGGCTTGTCAGAAGTCTAAAAGCTATTGTGCACCTGTCCGTCAATGTGGCAGACGGAGGAAAAGTCAGGTAAACCTTTCTGGCGCTTTTCAATTTGATGATGTTTAAGCAGCGGCTTAGCTGTGAGGATGAACGACTGCTGTTAAGGTTAGCTGTGTGGCAACATTATAAAAGTTTCAGCCGACAAATTGGCAGGAGCGAAATTTGGACGACGACTTAAAAGTTTGCCACTCCAAACGGCTCTTTTTCCTCATTGACCATTCGTCGAGCCGCATCCTGCGAGGAGGTTAAAAAATAAATCAGTCAGATGAAGTCAAATGAGGAAAGTGAGAAATTAATTTGTGCGCCCTCCTGATTTCTCCACAGGCAGACATCGATCATGTGGCGGCTGTCTCCCCTCGCTCTGGAGGCTGGAGGTGGTGGAGGGATGAAGGGAGGGGGGAGATTTGTGTGTCTGAGGGGGTCGTTGTAATCAGCCATATTCATTAGCTCTGCTTTGGCTTTGGATGACAGGCGGTCTCTGAGGTAAGTTAGTCTCTTGAGTCCAGTCCTTGTGGATTAGAGGGGCAAAAACGACAGTTTCTTTTGCATCGGAAGCACCTACTGACACCTATCAATGCATGTTGATGTAGCTGCAAAAAAGTGCTGCTCCGCTAAAAAAGGACTTCAACTTTCAAATAAATCAAATCTGATCAAATTAAATACTTCCTTCGTGAAACAATGTGTTTACAGAGATTACGGACATAGCTGGTGCAAGCTTGTATCTGTTGTAGCGGTGCATGCAGCTTCAGTGTTTTGCACTGGAGCGCTCTGAAAGCTATGGGTAAATGCCGGACTAATGTGGCAGCCTAGGTGTGCTCACGGTCCCCAGCCTGCTGGGCAAAACCATCCATATCGGGTTTAAAATAACCACGCCTGAGACTTAACCTTTACCAGAGACAAATGAAATGAAAATATACAGTGTGGTGCATCAGGAGCAGGCTTCATTCATAGGGGGCTTTCTGCTAGCCTGACCTGAATTACCGCTCTGTTCCTGGAGGGCCACTGTGAATGGCACGCGTGGAGACAGGACACATTCATCTGCGTAGCTCTATTTTACATCATACAGAGAGTTGGGGAAACAAAGAGTTGGAGGAAAAGAAAAAAAACAGGGAGAACACACAGAAACACAGGACGGTTATGGGCACACCTGCACGCATGCAGACCCAACACACATACGAAGAAGAACCTGAACTGATTTGATTCGCCCCGTCTGTTACGGAAACACACACAGGCATGGAGTTTACAGTATGAAAACCTCAAACACAGGAAACACATCATTTTTCATCATTCTTTGTCCCACCGAAGATTTTACAGACACACACACACAGACACATGATCCACTTTCCAGCCGAAAATGATGAAATATGAAATGGAGCATTACCGCTTGGAATGGCAGTCTGCCCAGGACTATGCTGGTCCTCTGTCACATTGTCTTCCACTGCCAGAAAAAAAAGAGAGAAAGAGAGAGAAAGGAGGGGGAGAAAAAGAAGACAGAAACAGTTAACAGTGGAAAAAAAAAAACAAGTTGAGATTTCTCTAATTTTTTTTTTCTTGTTTACTTTTGAGATTTTCTATATGGAAACTCGACGAGATTTCAGATGCTGTCAACAGCTCAACCTGTGGTTTGGGAATCCGCACAAGCCTTTCATATGTATGAGGTTTGGCAATAAGGCAAACAGCCACCCACGTAAATAACATATTGGACTGGGTAATGACATGATGAATTATGAACGTCTCCCCTGGAACATCCTCCCAACATCAACAGTGACCAAGTAAAAAAAAAGAAGAAAAAAAAACACCTTGATGACTGCATTAGTAGGACATGTTTCTGTTTGATAAATAAGATGAAAAAGAAAATGTGTACATTCCAGCAAAACTAAATCACAGATTCCTTTATGAACAAATACAATTTATGATCTATCTTCATTCTATGTGTCATAACAGCAAAAAGAAAAAGCAGCTTTCTCTCTGTAACCGGATGGGTGACAACACAGTGACGTCTTGATCGGCACTCAGATCTGCTCATTAGGTGCATGGCAACTAAACCACTTTGGACTTTTTGACAACAGAACTAGTCTTGAAAAACATGACTTGTGTTTAGTAAAAGGTAGAAGCTTTTACATTGGAGTCATTTTTTTTTTTGGAGGGGAACTGGTGAGACTTCCTTTTGGCATGTCAAGTACAAGAAATGAAATGGATTTTAACAGCGGGAAGAGAACAAAAGAGTCTCCCACCTGTTCCATGTAAAATGAGGGTCTCACTGAGGACTTCATACGCCTCTGCGTTCCACCCCTGCAGTTGAAATGCATTCTCCATTATGTCTTTTCTTTCTAGCCTTTCATTTTCCTGGGCATAGAGAAAGGCGGGGTGGGTGGGTGGGTGGGGGGTGTCTGACAGGACCTCCCAGTAGGGGAGTGTGGCAGCGACTGCCAAAGCAGAAATTGGCGCACTTTTAAAATCGCACAAAATATCCTGTACTTTGCATAATTAAGATGGGATCCTATGGTGGCAGAAGCCTTTTTCCTCAGGGGAGCGTAAGTCGGTGTCAAGCGGGGGTGACAAACCTCAGTGAAAAATGAAGAGGAACGTTTCGAGCGCTTTTCTTCTGAAGACAGAAAACCACAGAACGGTTTGCTGTCAACCTAAATGGACTTTCAGAGGACCCCATCTGAGAGATTTTTTTCCCCCAAAATGACTTAAAAAAAAAAAAAGCTCATGTAGATACAAAACTGGCTGATTGAAAATATCGCCCTGAGAAACAACGCCAATTCTGGATGGAAAATATGCTAAACAAGTGGCCATAGGTAAGAAAATTAATTATCGTAATCAATTAAAAGCGATGAAACAGATATAGTTGGACGACTTGGAGGTAGTACATCCCCTCAGCCAACAGAGAAAACTTGTCCTGTTAAAGGAGGCCTCGGTGACTGACGCCCTGAGAGTTTAATGAGTTTCTGTAGCACCGTTGAGCGCCTTGCATCTAGGATCATTTAAATGGGCTACAGATAGGGGGTCCTAATAAATCCCCCATGGTTCTATCAGAGATTGGTGGTGCGAGCTGGAGTTTTTGTTTTGATTACCGTCACTGTTGGTGAGATGAGGGAGTTCAGGCAGAAAATTCTATTTTACAATGCCATAAGAACTTAAACATTGCGGCAGTTTGTAATAATTTGTCACCACTGTGAACTTATTAAAAGTTTTGCCATTTAAAGTAAACAACTTCCATCACAGCACAAATGCTCTTCTCATTTGTACCTGTCTGCTTGATAATTAATAGCCAGCTAGGAGCAATCACAGAGGATAAGCTGCCAAGTAAGGGCAAACTCCTACGATGGTGTTTTTTACTAGCTGGACATTTGATTAACAGTAAAAACTAGGCAAATATAACTAGCTGAGGATTTTTAATTAATGTGTTCTTAAGCCTGTGATTACCTTGTAATGACTTCAGCTGAATAAAACTTAGCTCGCACAGCTGTAAACACATCGCCGCTATCAGTTAATTAATGTTTGACAAGGTACAGTGTATCATTCAGGCGACGACAAACTGTAATCATGCTGCTACGTTATGTTGATACATTACTGAACGCACATGGGACCGTTTCAGTGCAGCACCCTTGATTTGTAAAATGTGAAGCAGAATCAAAAAAAAAAAGAAAAAAAAAAAGAAAACATAATCCCACAACAAGTGGCGCAGCATTAAAGGCCACTAATTAACACGCTGACCACACACAAAAACAAACGGAGAGTGACTGTCAACGTGTTGAAAGTAACAACTCCCAAGACGGGATATTTATTTTGTCAAGGGGAAATTATATTTTGGTACAAGGTTAGGAAGACAAAGGTTGAATTCTAAAAAAT
>JARVJO010000431.1:10129799-10143900 GCA_031762555.1 Cynodonichthys magdalenae | reverse complement strand
GAGGTTTCTGCAGAACTTAAAGACATGCTGAAGTGCAGGGAAACAACTAAAACATGCAGGGTAGTGGGTCACGAGGACCAGAATTGAGAACCACTGCTTTAAAGCAAACATTGACTAAAAACTACATCTCCTATAATGCATGACGATTTTATATACAAAATGATGACGTCACACTACTAGATGGAGATTCACAGGGTTCAAAAATAGTTGTGCATCGCCTTTTAGCTGCATTTTTGCTACTTTTGTTGCAGCCAAGTTGTACTGGGAAATGTGAATTTCCCACTTACAAGTCGTAAATTTAAACCGGAACACCGCTCCTATGAGAAATTCCTGGCAGAAATGGGAGATTTTAGAATTCAAGATGACAGTTACTTATAACAACTTAACAGTGAGTAAAACTCTCTTAATCTTACTTCTGATAGTATTTCTGTAATGTTTATTTCAGTCAGTCATACACATTTTACTTTTCAGAGGATGTGTTAAAACCCTGTTTCTATGCTCAAAATACCATAGAGAGCTCAGTTGTTTGTTAGCAGTGCTCAGCTGCAGCAATGAGAAGAGGAACGTGGTCTCTCATGCATTTAGTCAAAGTTAATTACAACTGGCCCTTGGAGGGCCACTGCGATGCTCATGTGGCCCTCAGTAGAAATGAATTTGACATCCCTGAACTAGAACATGAAACATGAACGAGAGAACATTCCTCTCAAAAGTACAAACATAAATGTGTCTCAAGAACCTTTTTTAAATATGTCACTGCCATCAAAGTAAAAATCCAATTTCTTATAAGTTTAAACATTTGAAATGTTTACTGTGTTTCACTGTGAATAATATATGGGTTCATAAGATTTGCATTGCATTCTGTTTTTATTAACATTCTAACATTTGGGGAATTGTTTTTTTATGTTACAAGAGGCCCTTGTGACAAGTCATACAGGTGGATTGGAACAAAGGTGAAATTATAGAGCAGAGTTGTGAATAGCACTAATTTACAAGTTTGAGTAGTTTTGTTTTTTTGTACTTAAAATCTGACCTGACCCCTAAGCTAAATGTACTTATCGGCTTGTATGAAACCCCAGTGAAAAAATAATCAATGGCTAATTAGCCTCATGGTGTACATCAAGTGTAATTCTAAATGTTGCACAAAAGATCTAATCTGAAAATCTGACACTGTGGCTTGTTGTTGAACTAATGTCTCTAATATACCAAATAATACCACAAATCAGCGAACGATATCTCGCAGTGTGCTTTAGAAAAGAACTCAACAGTAATCAGAAGTTCTGTGTTTAGCATGAGCAGAAGTAGTGTATCTTCAGTTTGTTTTTAAACAGAAACAAGCAGAAAAATACACAGTTTTCCACTCGGCTGGAAGAAGCAGTCGTAGCAGCGAGCCTTTCTTTTATTGTTCTTCCTGTCAGGGGTTCAGCTTTACTGTGGGTCAGCCCCCACTCCAGCTACAGAGGAAAGGAACCACACTGATCTGAGATGGAGTACCCCCAACCAAACCTTACAACATCGACCCACGCCACCATCCTGGGCTTCTAATGGAAGTCCTGGGCATCCAGACGCTTCCCCAGCTCCAACACTGGCGTCAAGTAGCGCTCCACTCATCACTGAAAGCAGCAGGCCTCCCAGCTCTCCTTTTCTCTCCTCGGGGCAAGGCCCTTTCGGAGCATTGCAGGCAGATGTGTCCAGATGAGCACGTTCTAATTTGCAGACCCAGGTTAATGCTCTGCCAGAAGTCCCGGAGATCAATAGCTTTATTTCCCTAAAATACTGGCACGGCGAGGAGCGGTTAACGGGGTGCTTTTAATACCGCCACAGTTCCAGCGATGACTGAGCTGTATTGATTGTGCCCATGTGGAACTACGTGCACCTTCTGGGGAAGGATCTATTTGTGTCACCCTGGGCTGGGATAGGGCCTCCAACTGGAGGAGTAGAGGGCTCAGCCAATGGAGGATGCCAAAAACATCAAAACAGCCATGTTTACAGATTACCCAAAGGGAAAGCAAATTACAGCAATTATGGAGGCTGTGGGAATACTGATATCAGCATACCTGCTATTTTACCCAGAGACTACTTTTTTTGAGCCTAGAACACAGACAAAACAGCGCACTCAATTTGATTTGATGGCTAAACCGTCGACAAACGATGGGGTTTAAACGAAGCACCTCACATCAAATGTGTGCAAAACAATGGCTTTCTGGGGGATCAATTTGTTTGTGTTATTCGAGTGCAAAAAATATATTTCACTTGTTGGTTTGAAAGCAACATAGCTTTTTGTTCAAACAATACAAATAATCCTGCAGAAAACAAATGCAGGCATTGCAGCATTTATCCGGTGCAGACAACATGCATACAGAGAAGCCTTATCCAAAATCAAGAACCTTTGTTTGCAGCTGTCGTGACATATTCATGACTTGGGCCATAATAGTCAGATTCCTGATATATCCCCCAGGGAGTGCAGAGAGAATGGTGTCACATCCAATTACTGCAGCACACTGTAGAGGTAAATCAAAACTCGTGCCGTGAACTGTGGAATCCAAGGTGCAAGCGCACACACACGCAGTCTGAGCAAAGCAAGACTACACTTATATGAAAATTAATATATCGGAAAACACATTCTCTCTGTAACTTGGAGGTCATATATGGATTATCCAGAGAAATGGAAAAGGCTGGAGGGCTGCTGAACGCCTTCTCCTCAAAACATTAATTGACATCCGAGAAGATCTAGGAGGAGAGGCAGACAGAGCTTACTTGAGAATTTACAATTATAGATTTGTTTGTCCGTGTGCAGAGATTAAAATTGCAGATGAGGATTCAGATGTGCCCCTTATCGGTTGAAGCCCAATCGAGTCACAGTGTTCTCCCAAAACCTTCTGCTGAGCATCAATAAGATGATTTTTTTTTTTGTAAAGCAAAACGAATGCCTTTGTCTTATCCTCCACGCTGGTCCTTGGGAGGCATGGTGGTTTTTCTTTTCTTTTTTCCCCCCTTTTTCTTTTTTTGGTTTGAGGGCATCTCGGCAGTGCACAGCCCAGTTTCACCCTGGAGCGGTGCAAAGCTCCTGCCCAATAAAACAGGCTGCATCCCCAGGGCCCCTCCCTCAAGCCTCCAGTCAGCGCTTGTTTTTGCACCATTTATTTAGTGTGACACATCTCCAATTAAACTGTGGAGGCTGCTGCATTCCCCCCCATAACTACCTCTTATACCTCCCCATAGACTTTCTGTCACATGGAGAGTGTGAGTATGAAAGAGTGAAAAGGAGAGTTAGCTGGAGAGAGAAAGAGATCACATCTTGCCTGCCAGCTATGATCACAATGTCATTTTCTCCTCAGTGGTTAGGAGCCTCCTCTGAAAGGTACCCAGAATTATAATTATCAAAATATTGAACAAGATAATCATCCTCTTTAATGATGCTGCCAACCTTAGACACAAAAAGCGTCAGGTTAAACGCTCTTCTTGTAGTTTTCTGGAAATCTGAGTCCTTGTTTTGGGTGCAGTGTTATAAGATTTAGTCCTTTTTGACGAATATTTCCAAAAGGACTTACGCCATGTGTCCATCATTTTATTTTTTCTTTGGAGGTAAGAGTCTCCTTGCCACCTCTTCATCCTCCCACGTTGGCCTCAGACAGTCACAGGAGGAGTGACTTTGTCCGACCCCAATATCGTCTGCTGGAGCACAGCTGAGGGCAGCAGCTGCCAGGGAGGACTGGTGGGGGAGCGCCCAAAACACCAGCTCTGCCAAGTGCAGGGGCCGGGGGGAGCCCCAGTGGCAGCTGGGAAGGGTGGGGCAGCCAGCTGTGGAGCAGCAGGGTGGTGTGTGGGGTGGGGGTGGGTAACTGGGTGGTGCCACGAAATCGTAGCAGGGATACACAAATGCGCACATCCGAAATCTAAAAACATCCAGACACGGTGAAAAAGTTCACTCACTTTTTTATTTATTTATTTTCTACACCCCCCCCCCCGCAGCACTTCTATTTACCATCTGCACAGAGTCGGTGGCCCTCTTAACACCAAACACCACTCTCCCATCACGTGCTCCGGCCACACATCTGGTATGCCATCTGTATCCCACCCCCTCTGCCCAAAGTGACAGGTAGTCCCTCTCCCTCTCTGGAGGGAGCAGAGAAAGGAAAGGAGGGACACGGAAGGTAATTTTGGGTGTAAATGTGCTCTGGCCCTCTCTGGATGCATCTGGACGGAGCAGACATGCTGCTGAGCAGGGCAGGGTCATTATCAGTTGGAAATGCACTGCCAGATAGCAGATGAAGACAAAACAATTAGATCATACTGTCACATCATGACAGCACCACTAGGGCACATCTTGTTTATGATTTCACCAGAAGAGCTTGTCTTTCGCACTTTCCCGAAGAAGTCCCTCAATAAGGCAAATGATATAAATTACACAGAAGTATACTAAAGATTCTTTCGATTTATTATAATGTACAGTTTACATTGCCAAGACACAAATGTGACCTCCACTTGGATGTGTTGCAGAAAGGAAAAAAAATAAAATAAAAAATATTAAAACAGCCATATAAACAATAGAGGACACTGAATTCCTCATCTTTACGCTGCTGTACATGTGAGATCAATAAAATATGCACCATGATACAGATATCAAGCCAGTGATATAAAACTGCACAACCAATCTTCACTGTGAAATCATGGAATCCATTTTCAAAACAATATTTTCACATCTTATGTTACATATTTGACAGTAACAATATTTACTTTGCACACACAATACTACTTGAATGACATCAACTTAGACGTTTATTCAAAAAGGAGACGAGATTCCAGCATTGTTAACTAACCATCTAACACTGCTGACTTAAAAAAATTTAAATAAAAATAAAAAAAACATGTTAGATCGTTCTCATTCACCACTTTGCAGTCAATGGACAGGTCGGCGGTGCTTCTGGAAGGGAAAAAAAGGCTCAAGAGGACATTTATTCACAATCTGCAGTGGCATCTGCTACATTATTACCTCACTGAGCAGAACTGTTAAATGAAGGCCTTATTTAGTCAGGAGCTGTGGCATAAAAAGGAAAAAAAATCAAATAAAATTGAACTGCACATTTTATGGGTATTCATGCGCTTTCAAGCACCTGATATGCTGCTAAAATTTGTTTTCTTTAAAGAAAAAAAAACGTGCATTACAGATCATTTCCTTCTTTTTTTCATAACAAAATCTATGCCACTGACACAACAGATCTAAATTAATAGGCATACATTTTAATAAAAAAATAATACTAACTGGATGGGATTCATTGTCATTTAAGAGCATAAAAACAACAAAAAATAGACATTCACTTTTTGAAATAAACACAGCTTTTAGTACTAATTTTCAATGTCTTATACAAAGTTAGCTTGATCTAAAAAGCACAAAATATATATTTTACATCACATACATCAAGACATGTACCATGGTCTAGCTGGAAGTTCACCCGGCGCATTTGCATCAATTCATTTTTTAAAGTCCTCACACAAGTCCCTACTGCTGGCATTATTGCTTCTCATGAAAGGGGAGCTGAAGAATACAGAAATAACGCGCCACTGTCGATTAAAACTTTACATTTGAGTCAGGTGGAATCCAAAATTTTTGTCAGCCCGTTCCACAATCTGCAATGCTAAAAAGATAAGGCAGTTCCATTTTTAAGGCATTGCTGCTTTGAGACATACTGGAGCAAAATAAAGTCGTGGACTTTTTGTCGTTTTCTTGTCAATGTGCATGATAAAACGGGATACATTTTATAGGCAAGGATAAAAAGCCCCCCCCCCCCAAAAGTGGAAAATGTATCGTGGAGTTTTATTTGTGTGTGTTGGGAGTCCAAGAGAATCTGAGCTGAAACCATCATTAAGGTCTGTTTAGCAGTTGACCAGAGGTTAAAGCACAGAGAGATCAGAGCAGAGCTGTGAAGGTAGCTGTGACCATTTCTCATTGCTGGTAATTTCCATACTGGCCCTGTAGAGTGAGACGTGACAGACAAATGTTACTGACCTATTCACAAACACAAAGTAAAAGCTTGTGTTCATAAATCTCAACACAGTGCAAAATAATAATAATTAAAAGAAAAATATCTTCTGGCTATAACAATACAATACAGCAAACCATGATTGATGCCCGCATTGGCTGGTGTTGACCAGCAGGTGGCAGCATGGCCTCATAATTTCTAAGCTCTAGATTCTAAAGTAATACATCAGGTTTCAACAGCAGCACAGCTGAGGAAAATATTTCTCATTAAGTAGTGGACACAACTAAAAGAGGTATGTTCAGTGTATAAACAGTTCTACTGATCGCATTCCTACACAGGGGTCGAAATATGTGTTTGCCATTAATGAAAAATGTAATAAATGACAAATTTGGAAAGAAAGATTTTACAGTTTGATGAATGTAACACATGTTATTATTAGGGGTGTAACAGTACACTCTATTTACGGTTTGGGCTGAACTTCTGTTTTACAGTTTAGTACATTAAAAAAATATAAGTAAAATGGGACATACAAAGTTCACTGGAGGTTAACAATTTAAAGAAAAAAAATGCACTTTTTTCTTGCGAGCAGCAAAATCAAAGTAACTGTAGATGGACTGAATAAAATAACAAAAAATAATTAGAATTGTTACAAACAACTGTAACGTTGGTTGATAGGCTTCACCTAAGCTCTGCTGTACAGATAGTGGGGATGTAAGAATCAAGACTTGATTCATATTCAATTAGAACTGCCTAAAATATGAATAGATTCCATAAGTTATGTCTAAGAAAAATGTTTGATACTTGGCTAAATTCATTTTTTATTGGTTTAAACAATATTTGGTTCATAAAGCATACTAAACTGAATTAATCTTCTGAACATAATAGTTTGTCACATATACTATCACACCCCAATGAAATACTTGGTCCTTTAGGGATAGTTCAGATTTTTGGAATTTGTGTTTTGTGGTAAGAAAACAAAAAATATCTTACCTGTTGTAGATTACTTCTTTATTACCTCAGAAGAAATTGAGTTTAATCCTGAGCAAATAGGCAAGCAGGACCAAGACCAAGGTTCTGCTTTATTAAAACTTCAATTGCAAATATTTTCTAGTGGTTCATGCAAACTGCATTTTATAAACATTTACATGGCCATCAATACTGCACTGAAGTTATTTCAGTGGAAATATTACAAAAGGTTTCTGCCAGAAGTGTTACGGTTAACTGCAGTTATGCTAATGTAACAATTTCCTCAAACTGAGGTTATTCAAAAATTAATCTACAGCAGGTAAGATATTAATTGTTCATAGTTTTAACATAGTCACCCTTCAAAAGATCCAAACTATCACTTTAAGCACAACCTTTATGAAAAAATGCTGCAAACTGAGAAGATTTATTTAGAAATGTTTGTTGTTTTACTGCATACTAGGCACAATATATTTTTGGATCTCTTTACTTAGTTCGACCCCTGGTTAAAAACAAAATGAAGAGTAAAATAAGAAAAAAAAAAACTAAAGAAAAGACTGAAAATGATAGAAGAGACGCAGAGGGAAACATAAAAAATGTAAATTAAGGCTAGGTGGTCAAGTGTCTAGATTTGACGTTGAGGTCTTCACAGCAACCATTACCTTTGCTTCTTACAGAGCTAGTCAGGGGTTCAAATCCCCTCTTCTTTATTTCCTCATGTGCCCCTAAATGTTCAAAGATAAAGATATCAAAGTGTAGCTGTGGTCCCCACAAAAGACCACAGGAAATACAGGGCAGCAAATTGATCTCCCTTTAATACAATGGAGCAGTCTGCATCAAGTTTAAGGAAGAATATTCTATTAAGTCCACTGAAACAGGGTACCACATAAGCCAGACTATACAAGCAAGACTGAGGTTAACAAGGTTTTGGGAAGAACAAATTTAACTACCCAACAGCATGCATAACACTCTACCCATTTATCTTTGCCTTCTAACTTTACTGACATAATTTTCTGAAGTATCCAGGATATGCAACTTACTCTGAAAGTAAAATTAAGGACATAACTCAGTCTGATGTTAAGTTTCTGGGACCGTCCAATGATGCGGTTATACTCACCTGGTCATAACCGTAAGGGCGCTGCTGCTGGCCCTGTGGGGGTCCAGGCTGTGGAGGACGATAGCCCCCATACTGCTGCCCCTGCCCTTGTGGATAGTTAGGATACTGTCCTGGGGCACTCTGAGAGGGACCTAAAAAAGAACGAGAACCAATTTTTAAAAATTCTGCACACTTTGAATGAATACTAAGAATTCTGTTTTCAACACAATAATGCTCATTAACCACCTTGTCTTACATCCATTTTGAATTCTGAGAGCTACTAACTTGGTTTATTTACTGTCACTAGTCAACTGCAATAAAAGCTGATGGATGACAAGAACAGATAAGTAGACACGTCAGATCTGTTTCCACATTGCCAGACTTGGAGGTGATGAAACCAGACAAAAGAACCCAAATGCAAGGAAACATCAAGGAGATTCGGTTGGTCTTCATTAGATAAAGTAAGCTTCTTTGTAAAGAAACAAGAAATGAATCATCTCCCCTGTACACTGAAACTATCTTTGCAGCTGCTGTGAAGGACTGAGGGTTGAAGTCAAATGAGGCCCACGCAGCATCGTTAGGCACTCATAATGCCTTATGCTGTTGTGCATAACCTTGTGGGGGCCTTAGAGAACAGGCATGCGTATGTGCCAAATGGATCTCACCTCATAGCCTCTGCCTTTTCACTAGCTCATTACCAACATGAGCTCTGGCTCAGATAGCAGGCGAGTGGACAGTTCCACAGAAAAATAAGAAAAATGATCCAAGGGCTAAAGTTACACTGTAAACATTTTTAGACCTTCTACGAGGCATTTCCTTATCTTGATGAACTCAACAATTAAGATGGAGTCAACCCATAACACAGGCACAGGACAGAGTAGGGTTTATTCTACTAAAAATATTTAGGGTTAACGGTGTTAAGTCATTATGGTTAAAATGACTTTTCAGCTTACTTACTACACATTAATAGAGCTGCAAAGTAAACAAATATTTTTTACAAATACTTAAATACAATAAAGTAAAACTTGTAGGGAAAGATGGGTAGTCACTGGATAACATGTAACAGGCAGGTTGTAATAATAGTTAAAATATCTTTAAACCAAAATCGTAAATAAAACCAAGTTTTGATTAAATACGATTGTTGTTGGGTGGGCAAAGAAGACATTGAGTGTCTGTTCCTCCAAGCCTTTGACTTCAAACATTAAGTAATCCTTTCTGTTTTCTGCCCAAACAACCATCATTTCCTTATGGTAAAATCATAGATTTAAAGTTCAGAAAGTTAGCCGAGAGTCAATAGTGCCTCCTACTGGACAAAGTGTTTTCCTTTTTTTTTTTTTTTTAGAAAAACCATGACTCACCATAACCTTGTTGCTGTGGTGGGTAACCTTGTTGACCTGGGTATTGTTGCTGTGGTGGATAGCCCTGCTGCTGCGGTGGGCCTTGCTGGTATGGTTCCTGTTGTTGGCCATACTGTGCATTACCTTCAAAAGAGTATCAGCAGGTATTGTGAACATGTTGGGCAATTAGCAATGCAGAGACATGTGTCCTGATTTTAAAAGTCTTACTATAAACTGTAAATGTCAAAATAGGCTCATCATTGTAAGAGAACTGAACAATTAAATTAAACACGTATAATAACATTGGTAAATAAAGTTTAATTTAAGATAAGAGGCCCAACAGATTTTAAAACAGGCACATTTTAAGACTTTGTTTTGTTACCAAAACTGATAGTTTTGTTTAAACAGGAGGAAAAAGATCTACAGTATGTTTGAAAGTTTATAGGTGGAAAAGGGTAGTTAATAGAAGAAACAACAAAACCACATGTTAAAAAGACAGAGAAAGAGTTGTGTCATCTGGCACACAAACCGAAACAATCATCAGCATCATCAGATATAATGTTCATGTTTATCAAAAAGTAGTTGATAGTTTGTAGGTAATATGTCACTGGAACTGGATTATTTTTTACATGTCGGTGGAAACATTTTGAAATGCTAATAGGACTTAAACATACAGATTGAAATGAAATGTAAGTTAAATAAAAAAAAAAAAAAAAAAAAAAAAAAAAAAAAAAAAAAAAAAAAAAAAAAAAAAAAAAAAAAAAAAAAAAAAAAAAAAAAAAAAAAAAAGAGTTGTATAATATGCAGTCATATGCAAAAATTATCATTTGACATATGTCACACATCTTCAGTACATTTGTTACAATTAGGCCTCCTGGGTAGTTAAAATGTGGTTGTGGGGGTATGAAGAATGGCAAAACTGTGTCGACCCATCCTACTCCTCATATGTAAATATTTCTTTAAGGTTTGATGTAATATTTTGTCTTTTCTAGGACTTGAAATTCACCATGATTTCCCCAGAATACAATAAAGAACTAAAATGTTTGGTTCATCACAGTCTCTATGAATCATTCGTGCTTTAACACAACTCCTGGGTTGATTTGATTGCCCGCCTTCTCCAAGTGACTGGAGGGTTTCTCCTACCTTCTGAGGCGCCCTGTCCTGCGTGACTGTACTGGTCGCCATAGTAGTCTTCCTGCCCTGGGTACTGCTGGGGGGGTCCTACATACAACATACACACAAGTAGATTCAAGGTGTTGTTGGGTTGATTGTAGAAGGGGGAAGGGTAGATAGGATGGGTTTCCTGCTTCTAGTTCTTTTTAAGAGAGCTTTCTCTTGGTCACTTAACTCATTTTACAGAGGCTGGGGGAGGGGCTTTAGGTAACACCAGATGTCTTTAAACTATAGCAGATGAAATAGAGAAACTGAGAAGAACAAGAAAAGCAGGAGGAAGGAACTAAAGGGGAGGACCAACGCTGACAGCTTGCACACAGACACACACTGAGGGGTATACCTTGCTGTGGGGGTCTATAGGGTGGCATTGGTCTCTGTCCCATGACATGGTTTCCTTGGTTGACCTGGCCCATCATACCCATTGGGTTCTGTTGTCCTTGATAGTGCTGTCCACCACCACCAGGGGGCATGTTATACTGCTGCGATGGAGGCTGCTGATGCATCATTGGGCCTGAAGAAGACAACAAAGTACTAAATCTCAACTGCTCCAAACGACTAGGGCACAGTAGAACTACACGTAAGAAAATCTATAAAACCAAGTGAAAAGCAACGCATGCTTTGTCTTACCTTGATTTGGCTGCATGTTCATGTTTGGTCGAGGCGCATAGTTTCCCATTGGTTGGCCCTGGGTCATGTTCATTTGACTCTGAGCTGGCATGCCTTGGGAAGAAGGAACTGCGTGATTGTAACCACCCATGGAGCCATGGCTGCTGGGGGGCATATTCATTGACCCACTGGGCATGTTTGGAGGCTGATTGGGGCCTGGACCAGGACCTTGCATGGGCATGTGATTAGGACCTGGAAAACAGTTGCAAAGAAAACTGATATTGGTTTTTTTTTAAGAGAAATTAGACTCCTAATTAGCGTTTATTCTGATTTTTTTGTTATTGGGATTAAAAACCTCTCTTTAGTATACTGTTCATGTACAACATGTATCACAGTTGGTCTGCTGCAAAAGGTGGAGGGTGATTAATTAAATGGTGACTAAATAAAAGTTAAGTTCATTTGTATTGTAGTTATTTTGTTTAAACTCTTAAATCCAACAAACTGTAAATCCACACAACAACTTGTAGTAACCAAATATTTCAATTTCATTAATATAAATAAATGAAATCAGTCAGCTAGAAACTCAATACACACGAGATGGTCTCTGTCCTTAAGACTTTATACAATCTAAACTCATACAATATGTAAGCCTGCTGAAGTAATATACTTTACTTTCATGGTATATTAAAATAACTACTAGCACAGTTACCAATAAATTTTTAATCTTCAATAAACTTTTGTGAAGCACTGTGGATAGATGCTTCTCTATTAAAACAAAGTGCTTTGCCTTAAAAAACAAACCAATTACAAAAGTGAAAATAATCCTAACAGCGTATACATATAAGATATGATGCATCAGTGGTATAAAACTAAATCCAAACAAGAAAATAGGAGCCAAGTCTAAAACCATTGCTGCAAACAAAATGGGTGACATCATCCTTCAGCAAATAAACGACCTCCCTCACCATTCTGTGGTGTTGCTAGGCAACTCTAGTGAGACAGAAACTGAGGAGGAAGGACAGCGAGAAAGAGAGAGAAAGACAAGGAAATGGGTGGGGGTGAGTTCAGATGACGACTTACCGGGCATCTGTCCATTCATTTGATTTTGCATATGAGGGGCTGGAGGCCCACTGCTGACCATACCCTCAGAGGGCATGTTGTGACCGTGAGGGGGCTGAGGAGAAGGTCCACTTTGGTTCATGCCACCAGGACCCATGGGCATGTTTTGAGTGGGTGGCTGTAGGTGCAGACACAAAAATACACATCAGCTCCCTAAAAGCACATTTGAGCCTGAGACACTCAAGAGAAAAAAAATAGAGCTGATAAAAGCTATTTTACAGATTGAATAATTGATTCGTCAATCAAGGATGACAAAAAACAAACAAAAAACCAGGAATACCTTGAAGCAGATTCTTATAAAAGATAATGGACAATTAATGAAAAAAAAAAACAGCAAATAACTTGAAACTTCCATTCAAATTACAAATTGAAACACTGCAGTACTTAAAGTTAAGCAGAGTACTGCAGTGTCCTTAACATTTTTTACTGTGTACAAAGTAACTTTTGTCAATGTTAACGAGTTATATAAGTTTCTTTTGGGTTGCATTGTCATTATAAAATATATATAACTGTAAACAAACATTTAAACACCACATGTCAGATGGTCTATTACTGTATCTTGATTTATTAATTATAGTTTGATGTTAATTAAATACCAAAATGTAAATTTCCTGTGACTGATGGAGAGCCTTAAGATGCTGTCACACTATACCGTTTTACAGAGACATCTACGTTGAAGATGGAATTAAAAGAAAAAAATAACTGGAAGCCATTACATATTGTAATGCTAACAAGTTGTTCAAGTATATATGTTTTTTAATTAGTAATTTAGACATAAAGAAAATTTGGCACAAGTTATCTAAAACGTTATAGTGTGACCTTCAACTCTGACAGATTAACTTATGGCATGTAAGTAAGTTAATTTAGTTACAGTTAAACAATTATTAGTTACAATCTATCCAATCAAAACAATCAGTTTGAACCAATACTCACAGCAGGGAGGAGAGACTGCATGTTCTGATTGGAGTCTGCTATTGTGGCCAAATACACTAAATTTCTGTGCAGCATCTGTTGATACCTGGGTAGATGAAGAATAATGAATAACTCGTACATATTTACAATGAAAAAGGGGGACTTCTAACTTACTGTGAACACTCTGCTGTTTTGCCTTTACTCTGGAAGTCCATTATACACTGGATCAGCTGGTTGTTTTCATCAAGTAACTACAAAAGCAAATGCAGATATTTACGTCATGTTTGAGTTACTTCTCGTTATATTTAAACCAAATACTAAAAACAGCGACATCATTTCGTTTGATAGGATGGATTTTGTGCTGTCTAAATATTGTTTTGTTATAATTTGAAAACAAAGGGGAGACTTTTTTGTGAAATGTGAACGTGCGTTTCTAGCTAACAAAAGACACGTCTTATGCTAGCTGTCCTTTGCTAACAAAACCGAAGGCCTCCATTCATCTAAACACACTAATATAGGTTATACGACGAATCGATGTAAGGTTCGTCGAGTACACATGGTTTCAGCGAGATTCGTATTCACCGCTCTTGGACCGCATAACAATGTCCCCGATCTGCCCACATTTGGACCTGGATGGGCACGGCTAACACTGACATGAATCTCAACAGCTAGCAGCGCTCTGTGCTACATCCTCCATAATGCGCCGCGCTAAAAAAAAGATGAATTACCTTTTGTATTCCAGCGGGTGTTATATCACCCTTCCGTTGCCTGTGAGGTGCAAACGCCACCGACATGGTGATAAAATTACAAACGAAAGTAAACTAAAGCATAAAAGTCAAAAGTAGCTAACACACAAGAAAAATTCAGAGGAACCGTAATCACACACAGAGCTCTGAATGCTCAATTTCATAATGCAG
>JARVJO010000431.1:10106916-10120963 GCA_031762555.1 Cynodonichthys magdalenae | reverse complement strand
TCCCCGGGCCGGGATTTGATCCGGCGACCTTCTTGCTGAGAGGCAACAGCTCTACCAACTGAGCCACCGTGCCGCCCCTAGTTGTGTAAAAATCAATTTACTGAACTCACTTTAGTGGAACCAGTTTGGTTAAGTAAATTCAACACTTTGTTTCTTTGAGTGTGTACTTTTACTTTTACTTTCCCGATTATAGTGAGCAGTATGACCTTTACTTTTCTTATCATTTTTACCGAAGTCATTTTCTGTTAAGGTATTTTTACTTTTACTTGGTTATTTTTTAAGTACTCTATAGACCTCTGCTCTGAGTGGTGAGTGCACCCTACCTCAGGTCTACACTTCTGTGGATCACCTTCTGTGCCAGCAGAGTGCAGTATTGCATAAAAGCAGCTGCCATCATATCATTTCTAGTGTCTCTCACTTCTTGTCCTGCAGATTGACAGTATGACTCCTCTAGCGAACAGTGAGCAGAATACAGTGGCCTCACTGACATGCTTTTGACTCTGCGCCTCAACTCGCAGCCACAAAGGCTCTCCGAACAATCAAACCCATCGAAGGGGAGAGAGCTGTTTTTCAGCTTAAAAAAATTGTCAGATGAAAAAGCTACATTGCTCGTACCCTCGAGCCACGGCCAAGTTGTCAAAGTGTGTTGGGTCATAAAAGGCTACGCTCTCAACACTGTCCCTTTTCTGCTTGTCACATGTCGACAGTTGCACACAAACACTATTTGTGTGTTGCACATTGGCCTGCCTCCACTTTATGCCCTTTGGGGCCCTGCATCAATATGAAGGAAAAACGAAAGTTTGGGTAAATTGGCATGGAAGCTTACACATCCATAAGTGATCCAAATATGTTTTCTTTTAATGTTCTCTTTCAACTTGTAGCTCCAGGGATATATTTTGAATATCACTCCATTATCTCATATTACACATCTTATCTCCTCTGCCCTCAAATCTCTTTCCTCTTTCCTTCCTTGGCTCACTTTCCTGCTCACATCACACATTGATTTTCATCTGTTTTCCTCTTGAACACGCCCTTCATTTTTATTCCACAGAGCAACATCTGATGAATGGACACCAGCAGCATCTTCTGTCGCCAGTGTGTAAATGCTGAGTCAGCTTTCACACTGTCTTCCTGTTTTTTAATTTTAATTGCATCAAAGTACATACTTCTGCATACTTTGTGCTATTTTTGCCTTGCATATATAAAACATTCAGCTCATTTGAGATATGGCTGCTATGGCTTTTGTTTTAATGTTTACATATTGAATTTTGACTACAAATAGTTTACCTTTAAAAACATTGAGAATTTCTCAATTAAAAAAAACACTATTCTAATTCAGCAAATTTTCTCTATTTTTGACTTCTGCAGGTGTGGATTCTCCATCATTCAGGACATGGTAACCTCAACCCAAAAACAAACAAACAAACAAACAAACAAGCAAACAATTTATTAAAAAACAGGACTTTTTCTGCTGTTAAAAACTAAAGAAAATTAGTAAATCTTTTATTTTTTTACTTTTTACTTTCTTGACTAAACTTTGACTACTTTTGGCCTGCTTTTAGCTTAGCATTTTGCTGCTTTTAGCTTTTAGCTAGCGTTTAGCTACTTTGAAGTTTTTAGTTACCATTGAACTGATTTTAGATTTTAGCTACTATCCCACTACTTTTAGGTTTTGGCTAGTATTTTGTTATGTTTAGCTTGTGGCTACTATTTGATTCATTCTAAATATAGCTATACTTTAAACTTTTAGCTAGTGGTTGGGTAGGTTCAGCTCCTAGCAACATTTTGCTACTGTCAGCTTTTACTAATATGTTGCTACAAATAGCTACTTATTTGCTATTTATAGCTTCTTGCTTTTTTATATTTTTTTTATATTTTGAGATTTTAGCTAGCATTTAGCAACTTTTGCTTTTTAGATAAGAATTTGCTTCTAGCTTCTAGTCAGTGTTTTGCTATTATAAGCTTTTAGCTATTGTACGTCTATTTGCCTTTAGCTGGTGTTCTACTTCTATTTGGTTTTAGCTATCATTTAGTTTCTTTTAGCTAGCTTTTTTATCTTTAATAGCAGTTTCACCTTTTGAAAAAAAATCTTTACAGTCCTTCACACTGTATTTTCATAGAAAATGTAACTTCTCTAGTTACTTGTGTCCTCTGAAAGGTGCTGGAATATTAACAGTTTACATGAAGAGACTAAAGGCGTGGTTTCGAGTTACCCCTTAAGAATCACCTGTCTGGGGTTTTGTCTCCCAGAAGAATACCCAGAGTGCCTCCCTCTCTAATTGAAAGTAGACACCATTGGCCTAAACAGGGAGAACAGGAGAAACAAGGAGGGCTTGAACAGAGTGAGAGCAAGAGGCAGAAAAAAAAACAAGAGGAGACAGAGCTAAAATAATCAATTCCCAGGACGCTGCAGGCCAAAAGCAAATGGCCCCAGGGCCTCGTGGCCTCTCAGGGCCATGGCAGGAGCCAGTCACACACATCACATAGCATTACTCGGGATGGGGTTACAGGAAAATGTCAGCCGACGCATAAGGAGGAACCATCGGCCCATAGGATAATTTGAGTGCCTGAGGGAGGTGCAATCTTTCATTCCCACGACTCCTCTCTTTCCACCCACACCCTCTTTTCATTGTATTTTTTTGAATCCATTTTTTTCTTTCTTAGTTTATTTCATGGTTTTAATTTTGATTACCTCTGCAGCCAAATATGTTAGTATTGTAAACAAAGGCCACAGTGCAGGGTTTCTCAGGTGATGCTGGAGAGTTTTTTTTTTTTTTTGGTTCTTCTTCTGTTTGAATTCTTTGTTCAAATGTGTGGCCTCTGACAGCTTGCTTTACAATCTGACCTGTACAAATTGTCATGTGACTAGTCATATAAACACAATTTCTCCTTTAGGATTACTCTCATATTAGATGCATTTAAAATAGAAAGCTGAAAAAAATAAAAAAGTTAAGGAAAATTTTGATTCAAGATGTTTGACACATCTAACTAATCTTAAAAATAATAAAAAAGACTATAATTTAATCAAGATCAAAACCTAAATTTGATCTGCCATTAATTAAACGGAGTGAACTGTGTTTGTTAGCAAAATAAATCATTAAGTGCTAAACAGACTTAATGAAACTTACAAAAAAAAAATATTAGATGTTACTCTATATTTGTCTTTTTAAAGCCAAACCTATTTAAAATGGTTTACAGACCTTAATGACACATAAATAGCTTTAACCCAGTTTTACTGATATTGCGCTAAAGTGTTGTGTGGTAGTAGCTGAGAATCCTTCACAACATTTAGTCCAAATGCTACTTATTGCACAAGCTCTTCTTTAACAAAACTTGTTTTAACTATTGGAGTTAACCATGTTTGTCTGTTAGCAAAATATCTCATGAACCACCAAACGGATTTTAGTAAAACCTTCAAAAAGTAATCACCAGATGTACATCTACAACTCATTAACATTTGGAGTCAATCCAAATAAGGATAGTTGCTACAGCAAATCAAATTTAGCCAAGATAAAAACAGCAATCACCACGTCAGTTTTAAAGATATTGAGCTGAAATTGGATGTGGTAGTAGCTGAGAGTCATTCAAAACATATTGTCTAAGTACTGCTTGTTTTGCAAGCTCTTCTTTTATAGTTTAGCTTTAATTGTTGGAGTCAACCTTGTTTGTCTGTTGGTAAAATATCTTTTCAAAGAAGTAATCACTGAATGTAGGATATCTACAACTGATTTACATTTGGGGTAAATCCAATCAAAGATGGATTTGAAGTGGTGGTAGATGAGAGTTATTCTCAACTCATACTCTGAGTGTGACATTTCACAATATTGCATGAGTGCACATAATGTGATGATTTTAGTCTAAAATTTTGGCCTTTAAAGGTGATGGGTGATATGAACTCCCTCAACGCCTTTAACACTGCACATAGGAAGTGATGGTGGATGGTTTGGTTGATGGTAGTGAGTTGTATTTGAAAATGTTGCACCCTGTTTGCATTGTTCCTACAGCCTTGATGTGTGTGTATGTTATGAACATGCAGCTGAGAGTATGCGCGTGCATTAGCTAAAGACAGCGAGAAGGATGTGGAGAGCGAAGGAAAGAGACAGCAAGAGAGTTCAGCGCAGATATCTGAGTGCATCTGACAGAGAGGACAGCCCTGCAGGCAGGTCCCAGCCCCTTCAGCACCAAAAATGACACATGACTACTTTGACTTTTGTCATCCCCCTGTCTCCCTACGCCCCCAAACCAAAGCCTGCAACAAACACTGAGGCAAGCGTAGATATACACACACACGCGCACACCCTCACACACACACAGTTGCACACTGTATACTGCTTAGATTACATTATCCTTATCCCCAGGACATGAGCCCTCCTTGTTGGATGACATTTGGGCTTGTGCAGCAGTAAGGTTACCTTTCTTTGCCCCTGAGTTAAAGATGCCTGTCTACTGCATGCATTTAAAATGAAGGATGGGGAAAAAAAAAATCAGATGAGAAAGATTTCCAAAAGCACTTTGATCAGAGGCATCAACAGTCACGCACAAACTTGTTAAGCAGTATGTAAATTTGGGCTGATACTGAATAAAGTTGCCAGAATGGCATGAATCCATTGTGCTGCGATGATCAAAATAAAAGAGGGCTTCATACGCTGGAGGGCAAGAAAGTCACAGACATGAAGGTTTTTTTTTTTTCCTCTCCTTCCTCTTTTTTTCTACAAAGGGGCTGATGTGATGCAGAGAAGAGAGAAGAAGGGGAGGGAAATGAAAGATAGGGGGAAGCCTGGAAGGATCTCAATCTAAATTAGCCGGGTAGAAGGAAGACTATGCTGAGTGAGACATATAATTAAAACCAATGTGATGAAAACATCAGCACTCACTCCAGTCACTCGTTAGATGAATTTCTGAAATTTGCTCCTGGGGATGATCTGAAATATGATTCCAAGCTAAAGGTAAATCTCACCTATTGTTAACACAAACCATTCTCACATTTTTTTTGTTACTGGTCTTCCTGTCAAAACCTCACTTCATCCACATCTTGTCTCCCCCTGTTTCTTTTTTTTTCTCCCTCCCTTGCCCCCCCTACACGACTGACATCTAGAGATGAATAGATGCTGTCAAACGGAGTCTTGTAGCCTGTCAGTTTTTGAACAAACTGTTAGCAAAAGAAACTGTTTCACATAAAAACCTCCCAGTCTGAGATGAGGTTCTCAGCTTTAGGTTGTTGTATCTAGTGTTTATGAGAAGATTTTTGCCCCGTGAGTGAAGTAAGAAATACAACCTCACACAACCTTATTCCATATATAGTCTACAGCTTCCTACAACCCTTAAACTCATTAGTTTGTTTCAAGATCGCATTACTATATTTTTTCTCCCTTAAACTAATGGTTTGCAATAAAGAATAATAGGATACTGTATTAAGTAATATTCCCATTTAAAGGTGTTGAGAAGTTGCCAATGAAAAGAGATGGTTCTTCAGACATGTTTTGAAACTGTCCAGGTTCTGAATAGTTGTTGTACGCTGATGTTTTTGTCTGTGTTTGTGCAACTAATCATGTTTGCTATCAACATATTTCACAAACCACTGAACAAATCTGAATGTAACTTGTTGAAAGTACTGACTCAACCACTACAACTGATTACCTTTCGGAGTTAACCCAATTCAAGATGGTCACCACTGACACCGAAAAACAACGGCTGTGTCTCAATTCATGGGTCTCAGCCGACGTCGGCCGCTTGCATCACTGCCCCGCGCCATAGGCTGTCCCAAATTGTATAGGTGCCTACTCATGAGGCCGACAAACGCAGCTGACAAAACCCCAAATTCATCATCTGAGTATCCTACATGGCCAACGGCATCCCAGAATTTATTGTGCCGTCAGCAAATTAAACAGTAAAGCAAAGACGGCAAAGGTTTTATTTTATGGCTGAGTTTTTTTTTTTTTGTTTTTTTTTTAATGATGGAGTTTGAAAATTTATCATGGCCCGAAAAATGTAAGTTAAACAACTTAGCTGAAGAAACTTTTGTTGCAATGAGATGTTAAATAAAATGCAGTTACAAGTACTGATACTGGAGCTAAACCCAAATTATTAATGCTTTTTATTTATCCACTTGTGACTTTTTTTTTCTATTAAAACTGAATTTTGTTATACCATGACAAAACAACTGAAGCGATGTGATATAAAACGTATCACCATGGTAACTGAGAAGCGCTTGGTCACGTGAACATACGTTTTCCGTAGACTAGACCATCTCATTTCACAGCTGTTTATACAGCCGACACGAGCAGCCTACGGTCCATGTAGACTGGCCAACATCAGCCGTGGTCAGTGTCAGCTGCAACCCATGAATTGAGACACAGCCACTGTGTTATATCATAATGAAAAAAGCAGTAATTCAATATGTTGACACGCATGCATCATGTAAGCCAGGAATGGTGACTCAATCTATAGAGCTGTTGCCTCTTGGCAAGAAGGTTGCCAGATCAAAACCTGGCTGACGACCTTTTTGGGTAGAGTTTGCACATTCTCTCTGTGCATGTGTGGGTTTTCTGTAGGTACTCTGGTTTCCTCCAACAGACCAAAAACATGAACATTAGGTTAATTGGTAATTCTAAATTGTCCTTAGTTGTGAATGAGAGCGTGAATTATTGTTTGTCTCATTGTGTGGCCATGTGATGGGATTGCAACCCCCCGCCCCTCGCACAGTAACTGCTGGACATGGGCACCAGGGACCCCCTTGACCTGGAATGGAAGAAGCGTGTAAAAGATAATGGATGGATTAATCATTTAAAAAGGTCAAATATATGATGATGTATGACACTCAATGCTATACATCACAAGCTGTAAGCATCTTACCTTTGTATTGTCATAAGATGTATTTCTGGTAAAAACTTTTGTCCGTTAAGGTAAATAGAAACAAAAAAAATTTATATTTTTTTGTCTGTTTAAATTGTCTCTCTAACTGAGTCTTACAATCTTATATCCATCCAAGTGGAATTGTCTTACTGAACTGACAGATTATGAAGGGGGGGTGGGCAAAGGGGTGTTGCATCATAGTCTATATAAACACCTTGAAATTGTCCTCTGTCTCTTTAAGATCCCTCTGCTGTTTCCGACACTCCCACTTCAGCACAATTTCAAACAATGCTTTGGGGGATGGATGGTCTGTGGGGCGGGAACTCAGCTGGGGACAGAGCTCCAGGGAGGAGCTTTGTGTAAATGGGCGGTGCTTTGTAACTGTGAGTTGTTTAAACTCAGAGTATCAAGTTCAAACAAGAAGCCATTGATTAGACAAATAACTTACTTATGTGAGTTTAAATGGAATTTAAATGTAAGTTTCCTTGACAAGAATCATGTTTTTTTAGAATGGGTAATGTCTAAAGTTTGTCAATTTAACTCATTAGTTAAACTAAACATAAATTGGGCAAATTTTATAACTTACCATTCTAAGTTGTAAAAATGCTTATTTTTGAGGATGAGTTCTATTGTGTTTTTAAGGCAGCAATTGAACCCAAGTTACTTTGTTGTCTTTTCCTCCTTACCTCATCACATGCTTCTTCGGTGCTACTCAAGCTGTTCCTACAGTAAAGAATAAACAATTGAAAGCTTTGGCTATTCTGTCAGTCTGTGTCTGTAACCAAATATCTCTGGCAGTAGAGAGGATGATGTGTGTCCCTCAAGTAAATACTGAGTCCTGCTAACGACAAATGTCTTAACATTGAACCGGTCACTGAAAATAAGAAAATAAAACAAACCTGAGATAAAAAAAATAAAAATAAAAAGTGTCCCCCCAGGTGTGTTCCCTCTCCTCCTTCCTCTGCACCTGCACTGAGTCTCTCAATGCCTTTCTGTTTGTCTGTCTACACAATGGAGACAGTGCATAGCCTGTGGCATCTCTCTCCAGCTGAGAGCCACCTCTCTCCAGAGGACAGGAGAGGAGGACCGCCAGCACTAACAACTGATCCTGGCAGATAAAGGAGCAGATAGGCAAGGAGAGAGCGCCTTGGACAATACTTGTCTGTTCTCGGCCAGAGCTGCTTTTTGTAACTCTGTGGTGTTTACAAGTGACCACGTTGACTTGTCAGTCAAAATGTTTTAGTGAACAACTGTGCGCATTTGTTTTCAGTTGGGTAATAAAAGTTTCTTGATGAAACCATTGCTTCTTGATTCAAATTGTGAACCAATGTGCATCTGCCACCATCACTTTTGTCAGGGCTGCTACAGACGCTGGGCTGTTGAGGCCTTTTTCGTCAGTGCAGTGTGATGTAGCATTGCTAGCCCAGATGACCCAGCACCCGTTCGATGCACCATTCACACTCCTAGGGCAGCTGACTGGAAGGGCTGTAAGGCAAGACAGCCACCACAGGTCACAGAGGCCACAGCTGGGAAAGCTCGGAGCCAAAGCCTCACCCTGATGGGATAAAATGTACATCGGCTGCTTGGATAGGACAAAAAAAAAAAAACAGGAATGGTTTTGAACTTGAAGCTTTGTTAGGTCCTTCGTTTGCTCTTCACCCAATCAAACATGTGTGGTCTAGAAGTGCCAAAGTCCCGGTATTTGTCCTAAGAAAGACCTTGATAGGAATGGGGTCTTAGAGTGCTTATTTTATTCTCTTCCACACTGCTGCAGGCTATAGCTGTATTAATGCAATGGCAGGGATCTTTGAAGTTGTGACTTTATGAGACAAAAGCTAATTTCCTTTCCTTTGTTCATTATCGAGAAAGACTTCCAGCCAGGCGGAAAAGCATGCTGTGCTAATTATTCCGTTCATGAGTTGTCTCTAAAGTATGTAATGGATTTCACTGGGCTTTTTACAGGTAAGCATGGTGATGTGGGGCTCACTTCTTTCAACATGCTGGTTTAGTAAGATTATTCTGTCTGAATGGATGTGAGCCTTCCCAGATACAGAGGAACAAACCTTGAGATATAGCGTTTAACTGTGGGCAGATTAATTTGCTCTTATTAGAAAGAAACATGTGGAAATGTAGTTTTTGTTGAAACCTTGAATCAGGGCTGATGAACAGCTTTGTATCAACACATGTATACACTCTGCAGAGTTATAGGACCAAAATCACTTTGCAACTCATTAAGATCTGAACCTAATTTAACAAATGAGTTTCGGAGTTCGCCAGGGCCAAGTTAGGCATGTGACATAATGGGATTTTCATCTCCCCCTAAAACACAAGTTGGCAGAACATGAAGGCAAATTTCACATTCCATCTTTGCCGCCCACAACACCTGAGCGCTCCCAGTCAGCGAAATGTATGTGTGTCCTGTCATGGATGTAAGTTGTGTACCCTGTGACACGGACTCAGATCACACAAGAGGGGGGGAAGAAAAAAAAAAAAACGTGTAGCTGTGATACAAGTGAGGCAAAATACCTCCTCCGCTGTTGTCTGGCACCCCTCCTCCTCCTCCTGGTCTCCCTCTCCCCTGCTTTGTTTGTGCTCATTTCATTCTGTGTGCAAGCCTCCTGGCAGGCAGGTCAAGGTTTACCCTCGCAACACACGCCATTTCCCTCGCATGGCGCCCGGGGGAGGAACACAAGAGGCCCGAGGCAAGGGCAAGCCCAAACAGCTCGCAAAAAAAAAAAAAAAAACATCAGCGCCATCACCACCTCCAAACCGCACGGAGAGGAGGACAGAAATACTAAGCTGAGATTCACAAAGTTGAATCTTCCCTTTTTTACCCCCTCCCTCTCTCTCTCTCTCACGCTCTCTCTTCCTCTTTCACTACTTATTGCTTTCATTCTTTATTTTCTCTTGGCTTTTATCTTATTGTACAGTATTGATTTCCATCAGTAGTAAGGTATACGTCCATTACCGACAGATTTAATAGAGCGACAATAGAAAAGTACTCATTTGTTCCCCCTGTAGTGCTAGTGTTCATTTTGAGAGTCTGATACAAACCTTGGCTAGAAGCTAGTGCTGGATTTTTAGCTGTAAATGGAAAACGCCTGTGGGCTTTTCATTTTCTGGGCCCAGACGTTCCCTTCATGGTGTCGGAGCCCTTGTGTTCACAGAGTTCATGTTGTGCTGCAGGCCTTTTTTTTTTTTTTTTTCGGGTTTTTTTATATTTTGTTTTATCTCATAGCTTAGACTAGCAGCGCTTTAACTCCCAGAGGACTCCTGCGTAGCAACAGCAGAGATCAACAAAGTAAGTTTGTTTATGTTGGCTGTGTCCGCATGTTGTCGACTTATACATTTCTCAGTCTCCATTTCCTGCCTCTCCTTGCCCCAGGGGAAAGGAGCCCTCTAATTGGATCTTGTTCTAATTGAGCCTAATACTGGAGCTAACCGGAGTTGGGCCCTGTGGCTAATGAAGAGCTGAATCAAAACTAAGCACTAAAACTTTCACTGTGCATGTGTGTGTATACTGCATGCCAGCATTTTTTTTTTCTCCACAGTCCATCGGGAAGGCATTATTGCTCATTTTGGTTTAGGACTTCTTTTTTTTTAATTCACTGCCTGAACATTCAGTTATTTCACACAAGAAAGAAATAGCATTAGCAGGTTTATGACAAACACAGCAAATTGATTCTTGTTTTGTTTTTGAAACATCACTAAAATGTTTAACCTTTAAATTCAACAGTGTTTTGACACAGTAAGGTATGCCATTAGCTAAAAATATGAATTTGAGCAAAATTTTCCAATAAGATGTTTGACTTGATTTTTGTCAGGTTTATGCAAAGAATATATCCTATACAACCAAAACAATTGGCTGATGTCATTGCAAGTATAGCTTTGCAGTTTTTTGTCTTTATTAGTGTAAGTTATTTTATTGATTAACTGAATTTTAGATATACACTTATTTTATATTTTGTGATCAATTGTAATCATTTACTTTAAACAATAAGAGATTAAACAAGCCTCTATTTAGTGTAACGTGCCTTGCTTCAGCAGTGTAAACACATGATGTTTTACATTTTAGGAATGTAGAATTGTTTTAAGGATCTTTCCTTGTTTACTATGACATCATATCCGGGGTGCGACCAGGTTTATTATAAACATTAAAAGAAAACGTGACTCATGGCCATTTTGTTTTAGGTCTCCTGAGCCAAAGACAGACTCGGAGTGAAATGGTATCTGTGTCTCAATTCAAGGTTTGTAGCCCATGTAGGGTGTGGGGCCACACCCTACATCACACCATGTGTAATAAAAAAAAAACACAAATAATTGGGGTTTAGCTCGAGTACTTGTAATTGCATTTTATTTAAGATGTCATTGCTGCATCAATTTCATCAGCTAAATTGCTAAACAAATTCTTAGGTCATTGAAAAATTTCCAAATTCCTCCTTAAAAAAAAATTCCAGTTTTTGTTTTTCTGTTTAGTTTGATGATGACACAATTAATCCTGGGATATTGTCGGCCATGTAGGATATTCAGATACAGCTAATGTTTTTGAAGTTTTGTGGGCCACACTTGTTGGACGCATGAGCAGGCACCTACGGTTTGGGACAGCCTATGAAGTAAATGTAGTGATGCAAGCGGGCGGCAAAATGCCCCAACTCCTAAATTGAGTCACAGCCATTGTCTTGAGATCTGAAAATAAACTGAGAACTTGATAGATTTTCTGCACGATTGGGGCTTGCAATATGAACAACTGTAGTTTGCAATCACCCATAGTACCCATAGTCCTGGTTAGACTAGAGATCTCAATGCTTCTTATTCAAACCACAAACACGGAAAACCAAAAGTAATTGATTGTAACTTTGTTTCAAGGAAGAGCTAATAAATATGAACAGAGTGGCATAGACTGAAAACAATACAAAAACAACAGGAGTCAAGTCATAGGAAGGTGTATTCAGCGATTAAAATGATAAGTACTATAAAAGAAGAATTTAAAATTTGGGAAAACACATGGCAATCGTATGAATGGTGCGAAGCCTGCAAGCCAGTTTAGGCAAAAAAACTGCCACTTCACTTGTAACCTCACTCTCACTCTATATGACTAATCCAATCTGGGTGGTCTGTTTGAGCTGGAAAACTTTGTCTCCCTTTGCCTATTTATGCCTCTACTGCTGGTGCTACTACTACCTACCCACAGGCTTTGACATAAAAAAAAATGCAAACACTAACAGAAGTCATTCCATGTTGCACCAATAATATTCAAGCAGAAGCTAAAGTAAAAGACTTCAACCATTTGCACAACAGAGCCATAAATCAGGGAAATAAAACCCCATATACCAATTGCGCCACAGTGGTTACATTTTAAATGCACCCATAGACAAGCCTACTCCTTTGCTTGAGGGCAACAGATCACCTGATTTTATGTGAAAGTCTGATGTATCCGTTCTGCTTGCTGAGCTTTCATGTGTGGACAGCAAACCTGTTCCCGTTCCCAGGGTGTGAAATAGTGCTGTTTTGTCGAAGCCTTTAGCATCCCTCACAGGCTCACAAGGTGTCTTTTCATGACAGTTTTTATGCACACACCTATAATTGATGCTGACAGTAAATGCTGAAAATGTTGTTTTAGTGTATATAAGCTGGCAACAAAGTCCTTATAAGGTGCTATGTGTTAGGGTAGCAGGATTCTCATTATAGGACATTAAAAATACATAAACACTGCTTTATATACACTGGTTACTGAAACAGAAATAGGTTTTACAGTGTTTACTTGATGCACTGAAAGGTGATACTCAGCATCACTTTTCTTTTCTCTTCTGTATCAGAGTCAACGCAATAATTTATTGTAACTCAGTTCTGAACAAAGAGATCTTCAACAAAGACGTAGATCAAGCAGATGTCACAGTTTTTTAATGCTACTGTTTTATTCTAATCCTCTTATTTGAGTGTTGCTTGCTAGAGGTGACCACCCTGTCTAAAAGTTTGCAGCCTTTTGGCAGTGGTTCTAAAAAGTTTTGAGAGGTTTTGAAAACAGCAAGAAGAAAAAAAGAAAGTAGAGTTAGAAGGAAGGCTTAGAGAGTGCTAAGACTTTTAGTAGGTCAGAAATACAACTGAGAGGGAAAACTTTTGCAATCGTCTATATTGCAAAAGACCTGTCATGCATGTCATCTACATCTGCATGTTAAAAATTGATGTGTTTCCTGGTATGGCACAGCTAAACTGAAATGTCTGTAGTTTTCTGGTTGTAGTTACTTTGCATCATCAGCCCCACTGTTCTTAGACATTCCACAACATCAGACTCTAGTCCAGATGAAAAACCTTTCAAAGGGGCATTTTAAAAAAAACTTATTTTCTTTTCCTCTGTCATGCCAAATGTCAATTTATTGGAAATAAAATGAAACCAAAAAATGAAGCCAAGCATGTGCGGCTGTTTCAACAGCTGCGTAGGCAACACAGAAATGGAAATGCCAAGTTTGCTGCTAGAGGGCTGAAAAAGAAATGGCTTCTCTTTTGCCTTCAACTAAGAGAGTCTGCATTTATATACATGTACACAGATCTGCACATCATTATCCTTAGGAATAGACTTATACTTTTTTTTTGTTTTAATCACCTGTCGCCATGAAAGGCAGGTGATCATGTAACTGACTGTGGAGTCAACCTTCCCTGTCTTTTAGCAAAATATCTCACAAACCAATGAATGAATTTTAATGAAGCCCTTGGAAAGCAATAGATGTAGATCAATAACTGAATACCATCTGGGGTCAACCCGATTCAAGATGGTTAATTGACTTTAGCAAGCACAAAAATGGGTAATACATAGTCATTTTTGCAGATAAGCTTAATTTCAGTAGGCTATGGTAGTAACTGAGAGTCATTCACAACACATCTTAAAAGCACTAACAGATGTAAAGAGTGAGATTTTATGCAAACAGCTGTATTTTTGAGCAAGAATTCATTCTTTTTTGATCTTAGGAAGACATAGAAATATGAAAACAAAACTTTTAGTTTAACCCACATTTAACAAATGTGTATCACCATAGAAGAAAAGATCAAATGCATTTTGCTTAAATCCTAGTCCAAATAAAACCACTCAAGCTTAGCATTTATAGACAACCTAACCACATGAGCTGTATGGAGGACTAAACCTGTCATAATGAGAAATAAATGTAGAAATATATAAATGGCTTGAAAAACTAAAAACATG
>JARVJO010000431.1:10080604-10093418 GCA_031762555.1 Cynodonichthys magdalenae | reverse complement strand
TTCTGTTTGCTGATTGGCCCAGGTAAAAATTCTACCGAAGAAATCCTTGTCTATGGGAGAAATCCCAGACTGAGCAGAAACTAGAATTGAGCGGAACTGCATAGGAAGGCAAGGGCCAGCTCAAATGCAATCTGCTGACTTCCCACATTGGATATCAGGATCTTTTTTTTTCCTGAGGTCAGGTAAGACGTTTATACCAGGTAGACCTGCAGTATCACCACACTGGGAAATCAAGTTGTGGTGAGGTTAGGCAGGTATGGCCAGCTGGGTTGAGACCTTAGGGGCCAAGCAAGAACCTACCCGAGGGATACTGTTTCTCAACTGATCTGGGAGTGGTCGGCCCCCAGGAGACACCAGAGGAAGTGAATGAAGAAAAGTAGGCTGAAGTGATTTCAAGACTAACTGGATCAGCTGTTTTTGTTGTTGTTTGTTTATCCTTTGTGGTTTATGGTTTTCAGATGCTGTACTGCCAGCATGCTGACTCGTGTGATGGTGAATAAACTGTCAATTCACATCAAAAAAGCTTTGAATCAAGTTATTGTTTTGGCCATGTCATAAACTGTTGACTTGTCCAGGATGTACCTAACCTCTGGCTTTATTGACAGTTGGGAAAAGCCTCACCAACTCAATAAAAAAATGTTATCCAGAACTTCATCAAATGGTGCACTATCAAAGAGTTTACATCAGTAGTTTTCAGATATTTCAATAAGAAATTCTGAAATGCTGATTTACAGTTAATAAAAATAAAAACATTAACCAGAATCCAACAAAAACTAAGTGGAAATCATGTGATTCATTTACATTAGGCTAGCTGTAGTTTGTAAGTAAACAAATGCAGGAAAATTATAAAACCAAAGTGCTGGAGAATATGTTTATCTGAAAACATAAAAGTGAAGCTGCTGCTAAATAAGAATGGAAAAAGAGAGAACAAGTAAGGCAGCTGTCAAGGAGGGCAGTGGAGCTCCAGAAAAACAGCTCAGCATTTAAACAAATGCAGGTTTTGCAAAACTACTACTACTAAAATAGAGTTACTACATTTACAGTTCAACCTATCATTTCATTTGCATACTTTATTGAAGAAACCTGAACATAAATATGTGCCAACATATATATAATAAAATAAAATAAAATCATTGTCATTGTTCACCTTTTTACAGTCACTTCAGCTGTTTCTGTAGTTGCTTTTTCTTTTGCTATTTTTTGATTTTAGCTAACAATTTGTTCATTTTATTGTTTATTTAGCCTCCAATTACTTTTGAAACCATGGTCAAAAGCAGCATTTTGCCAACAAATTTAGAATTTTGTGACACAAATGATTGATATTAGAACAAAAAAGCTTTCTTTATGATTTTTAATTATATCAAAATGGGCACTTTTAAAGTTGTTGGAAGTTGGTTGAAATATTTCTGATTAATTTATGTTAATAAAAAAAAGCAAAAGCAAAATGATAATTGTATTACTTTTACTTGCCGAATAAAGTTAATTTTAATATTGATTGTGAAGTGTCATTGAGTAGCGCTCACAGATGCACCTCTGGCTCTTAGCAGGCAGCTCCAAAAGGAAATCTGGGGCAAAGAGGCCTAAAAGGAAGACATACAGCAGAAACTGCAGATAGTCAAAGAAAGTGGAGAATCTGCCAAAAGGGACGAAGACAAGACGACAAGCCTCCATGTGGGATTTCACTTTGGATTTTGGCCCTGCAGGAACATGTGGAAACACAACTGACAGGGCTCACGAGGAGAAGTCGACTCTATTCAATATAACTAAGTAAAGAGTGGCCCATGTTGATGCACCAGCAGAAATCCTCCAAGGTACAATATGCTCTTGGTAGTTTGCTTTCCCTCTCTGGTTAAAGAAAGTGAAAAATAAAATTGCCACTTTGAACATTTAGAGGTATAAGTAAATTTTAAGGATCTATTTTGCCTTGAATGCCCCTCTAAAAACAGCAACCAGACAACATTACAACTTTAGCTGATATTTATTTCATTTTAAATTTTTTTTTTTTGCTACATTCCTTTTAAATCTAAGGAGCGTAGTCATTTCAGCAATCTTAGAAATACTTTATATCCAACTTCATATCAACATGTGCTACAAATACAAGTCATCTCGGTTTGGATAAGTACAATAAGCTTTTAATCTGTTCAGTCATGTTTGACGCAAAGACATTTGCTTTAAAAAGATTCAATGTAAAAAACACAAAACATATACAGTACAATGAAAATTTACAGGTCATGACTCAGAGGGGATTTATGGTCCAATGAAATAAGTCCCAAGTGTGTAGCTCAATGAGGCAAATGGTGTAACAAAATATTTTACATGTTCTATAATCAAATTTTGATGATTCTAAAGTCATTTCCATTTTATCACATGAATTGCTAAAATGACCTCAAAAATCCACTTCATTGATTTTATAACAATAAACATCATATTGAGTGTAAAAAAATGCTTATGTTGTACCTAAGTTTATATAACTAAGACATTCTGAACTTTAAGAAACACAATTTTTTTTTTTTAAAGGAAGGAAAAGCCAATGAGATAGTGAAACAACAAAATCACTGATGACATACTGTGCAACACACTAAATCAGCAATAAACGACTTTTTAATTTATACTGGTAAATTAGAAATCATTAACCTAATGTAGGCTCCAAGTTTTAAAACAAACTTTGTTCGGGGATCCAGCATATATAAATATTTATTTGTTTTAATTGATTTATGGGGACGAGACAATCACAAATGTCTTTGCAATCTCAAACTTATCAAATGTCTTGTATCTTCTTATGGCAAAAATAAAAAAAATCTCCCGCTGCACTTCATTTTTATTCTCTATGTGGTTCTGGAGTTTAAGAAAACAGAAACATTAACAAGGAAATGAAGAAAAAAAAAGGAGTCCACAGAGCTCTGTAGCTTCGAGCCTTCGACTGCTACAGAAAAGTCTAGCACCTCCTACTGTTTCGGAGGTTTCTAGTCCAGCTGCTCCTGCTTTATCCTGTTTGAATTGAGTCCTCGCTGACTCGTCCTCCTCAGTTCCCGCCGCAGGACGTACTCGCTGAATTGGGATGAGTCCACGCCTCCTCCACAGGAGCCAGCGATCTCGAAGCCTCGCTGTTGGAGACGCTCTAGAACCTGAGAAAAAGGCGGAAGGAGCAAGATTTTGAAGATGAATGTTGCATTCACAATATTGTTTTTTGTTGTCATGTTTTCTTGTACTTTTTTTTTGTAAATTAACCACATTGGTAAACTTTGTGCTATTTTATCTATTCGTGTATCAAAATGTTTAGCTCATTCACGAAAAGGGTGTTATGACTTTTTGAGAATATTTAAGTTAAGCTACAAATAGTATTTTCATCACAAAAATACATTCAGATCTCATCAATTCCCTCAAAAACACAGTTCTCTTTGGAAACAGTTGGTCTTTTGCTATTTTTAGATAGCTAAATATTTGCTAATTTTAATGTTAATTTAGCTTTTAATTACTTTTATAACTAAGGCAAAAAGTAACATTTTGCAACTTTTATCTTTCAGCTTTTCCTACTTTAGCATTTAGTCTTTTGTTCTTTTTAGCTAACCTTTTGCTGCTTTTAGCTAGTGAATTTTACTTTTAGCTAACAGTTAGCTTTTGCTTCTTTCAGCTATTAGCTAGCCTTTTGATAATTTTATCTTTTACCCTGTACTTTGCTACTTTTAGATTTTAGCTAACATTTTCTTTTTTATGTTTATTTAGCCTTCATTTACTTTTGCAACTAAGGCCAAAAGTAGCCTTTTGCAACTTTTAGCTTCCAGCTAGTCTTTACTACTTTTAGCATTTAGCTACCCTTTTGCAACTTTAACTTTTTGCTAAAATTTTTCTGCTTATGGCTACCTTTTGGCTGCTTTAAACTAGTGTATTTTACTTTCAGCCAATATTTAGCTTTTGCTTTTTTCAGCTTCTAGCTAGTCTTTTGCTATTTTTAGCTTTCACAAAGTTCTTTGCTACGTTTACATGGGGTTTTGCTACTTTTAGCTTTTAGCTAGTGTTTTTTAGCCATTTCAGATTCTTCAATAAATTTCAGGAGATTCATTCAGCACTCAGCACTCAGCATTCACTTTATATTTTTATAGAAAATGCATGTTTCTCTTGTATATATAGTCACTTTTTTCTCCTAACAGTACCTTCTTTTTTATCTCATTATAAAGTATAAAGTTGAGCGTAACCTCTAACCTTTTGATTTTCTACAGTGAGGTTAGAAAACAAAACAGCAATAATCTGCTCCTGCCTTAGTGCTAACTGTAGCACTGAAAATAGCTGTGGGTCTGAGCTGCGGCAACATACGGCTTGTGATGGGAATTTGGATGAGACTTTCACAAGACTTTCACAAAACAAAGAGCTTCTCATATTGCCTCATGCCTTCCTTTCATTGTTTTTTTTTTGTGTGTGTGTATATATGTGTGTTTGTCTCTGAGTGTGTGTAGCTGTTTCTGATCTTGCAGCCTTGCAGACATCTACAGACGTGTCCAGGGGGGCTGTAGGATCACATTCCATCGAAGAGGCCCCGGGGAGCAGCGATGCTTTCTCTCTGCCACTTGGCTCAGTACGGGCTGCTCAGCAAAACCTCCCCCCTCCCTGGTTCTACCCCCAGGCCCAAGCCTCCGCCAAAACTACAAAGGTCCCCCTACTGCTGGCAGCTCTCTCTGCTCCCCTTCCTTCTCCCACCCTCCCCTCCCGTCTCTGCCTCCATTAGCCGCAGATACAGCATTCACCGCCGGCAAGCTTTAATAACCAAACAGGATTATGGGCCCTGCCTGGGGACAACCTGCCAGGGAGCATGCTCACTCTCTTGCCTGCTCCCCACCACTTGCACACTTCAGAGACGGGTTTTGTTTGTGTGTTTTTGAAAGATTTGACTTCCTCGGATGGAGACGCAATCCAAATCTTTGTGAAATCTCCTCTAATTTGCCTCCTCTTCATGAGTTATTGATGCATATTTGAGGATATTACCATTAATGAGTCAGTGGAATATCAATATGTAATCACAAAACATGAATTATTGCCAAACACAGGCTGATTATAACGGCGGAGTCTAGGAATGAGGGAATATCTAGATGGAATATGCATGTTTTGGATTAACTTTATCACAAACAGGTTAAAAAGTATGTGCCAAGTGAATGATGACACTTATTAGATTTTTTTTTTTTTTACCAATACTGTATTTAATCATCCATGGTAAATAGACTCTAACTTTCTAGTTTTGCTTGTAAAAATATTATGTTCCTTGATACCTTCACATATTTATCAATACATAAAATATAAATTAAAACTTCACTTCTTCCAATAATTGATGAAGGTGAAGAAGCCCTAAAAGTTGATTTTTGGATCATATAAATACACACGTTAACTAGTCAAAAGACAGTATTTTTTTTCTTTTCAGCACTGATCAAATGATTGTTTAAGAATCAATATAGGCTCTTAAATTTGTGTTTTTGTGAGTCTAAGTGAAGAAAATGTGATAATCTTCCACATACGTTTCTGCAGAAGCTGTGTGCACTGCAAGCATGCACATCTTTCAAATAAAAGAGTTGTTACGGTTAAAAGTTCTTTTTTTAATTAGCATAGCCTGTTTGGAGAAGATGTTCAAAAAAGATTGAATATTATTTACACTTTTTTGTTTTATGTATGTAGCCTTTTTCTGACTAATACATATGCTTATAATATGCCAGTATTACATGTAGATTCTACCAAAAGTTGCTCAAATCACCTGTGAAGTTCAAAACAGAAGAGATGAATTAATCCTACAATTAATAAAGACATAATTTTAAAGCTGTCTGAGTGTTTCATTCTGAATGGCTTCTTTCTACTTCCTGTCAGTCAGTTTATTTTTCTTTATTTTATTTGGACATTCATGCCAATTGTCAGTTTCAGACCAAAAGTTTAATAAAGCTCGTGTTGCAATAGAAGAGGAAGAAAGAAGGTACTGAACCTGACTGCCAGCCAGCTGAGGAGCCAAAGTTAAGATTACTATTTTAGTCAGATCACAGAGAAATAGATTGTGGCAAATATGCAGCGATAACTTGCTAAATTCGATGTTTTAATTACTACATTATAGAAGTTATTTTTTCTGCGAGGGTTGTCTTATGAACTGGTCTGCTTAAAAAAAATGAAAGTTTGCAATCAGACATGAAGCCAGCGCCATATGATACATAAAAAGGTGATAAATAAACAGATCACCTCAGTCCTTTAGACACATTCTAAATGAAAAACAATAAATCAGTAATGTTCACATTTTATCTAAACTAAAATGTTCATAATGAAAGACACTGAACACACTTCATCACATACAGTAAGCGGCTCATTACCTGAACAGAGTTGAGGTGACAGTAGCCGTTCAGTGGGAAGCGGATGACGTGTGTGGAGTCATGGTTCCATCCGGCGTTGACAGAGTTGCACATGACATCGCCGATTTCGGGAAAGACATCCTCGATCAGGGCCTTGTCACCGCTAAGCGTGATCCTCTCGCCCAGATCAGGTGCGACACGCACGACTATGCACTCGCAGGGGCGGGAGACCCGGCCCAGCTCCTGGTCCTGGCGCCAGCGCTCCAGCTCAACCAGCATGGGCTGCAGCTGAAAGTATCGCGCCTCCTCATACAGCAGACTGTAGTCCTGAGGAAAACAGGTCAGAGGGCGCTTTCACGTCATAGAAAATTGCACTTGAATGATTTTACATCTTAAATAATAGTACATCGAGCAAAATACAGAGCAAAAGATTCAACAAATTGTTTTAAAAACAAGATTTGTTTCCAGAAAAGCAAAAGTAAAATGTTATAAACAGAAGTTTGGAAAGTACAAGCAAGCAATAACAACTACTATAACTATACAAGAAACTATTCTGTAAAAATTACAACAATTATCAAGAGACGTGTCCCACATGGTTACATTGCATAGATAAACACATTGTTTTCCGTCTGGATGGTAGAGTTTAGGCTGAACAGCACTTTTCCCATGCTCTCTTCCTAAACCCTCCAAATGTGAAAATGGCTTTTGCCTGAACTTGAGCTTTTGCTTATTTTAACTGGGAGACTTTCCACTGATTGACTTGCACTGTGGACAGTCCATCAGATAATGTGCTTATTTGTTTTCTCCCAGGGCAAGTTTAGTAATTACTGACTAAATGACACATATGAGTGAAAAGATGGAATGCTAATGTGTCACATGCTGTTAGAGTCACCAACGATGGACACTTGAACATAAACCAATATGTAGCTTCTCATGTGGCCACAAGCCTAAAAGTAATAATTTATCTATGTAAAAAAGCTAACATCTGAAAAAATTAAACAATCAAACTGCATCTGGTAATGTGAGAAGGCATCATAATTTAGCTTTTATGGGGTGAACTGTTGGTATTTTGTTTCCAAATTGGACATCGTTTTCAGAACATCAAGTATAACTGGTGACCAAAGCTGTACTACAGCCTTAGCAGTTATTGTGTGCACTAAGTTGCAGGACTGCTGACTGGCTGATGGCACTTTATACGGTTTCACGATGGACATCCACTCACTTTGAAGTCTTCTGGAATGAGAAGCTTGGACGTCCTGAGGAAGTTGAGAATGTAGCGGAACATGTGTCCATCCCTATCAATGAAGTAGTGCTGCTTCAGGCTGTCCAGGACTATAGGCTCTGTGCCATCAAAGAGGCGACCAATTCTACACAGAGAGGGAGGGAGGAGGGGAGGTGAGGCAAAACAGGGAGAGTAGGAAGGAAGCATAGGGGAATAACATGTCATGATTATCGATACAAGTATGTATTACCGTTTGCAAACACAAGTTCCCAACTTTATCTAAAGCCTAATAATTGGTTGTTTTGTAGATAAGGGGGGTTCTGAAAAGAAAAGTGATGAGATTCAGAAGTGGTCTGAAGAGGTCAGGACCAGCTGGTGCTTGGTTCGCCTGAGGCCGGGTGCCAGTCACCCTCAGGCCTGATCTCGGAGCGACAGCGTGGCCTTCCGGCCCCCAGATGGCTCAGTGCCCTTTGGCTCTTTGCTGCTGCTGTGACATCTGTCAGAATAACCAAGTTGCTTTTGTCTGAGCACTGCAGTCTGCACTTTCTCCTTCTACAAATTGCTAACCCCCACTCTCAAAGGAACTCAACAAGAAGATTTTTCATGCACCTTGAATGAAAAGGAAAAAAAGCAACCGGTACCACATATTTCACAAATCAGAATTGATTCCAAGTGCATTCATGAGATCCATGTGTGACTTGAAGAGTTGTGACATTTGACTGTCACATAATGACATTAACCATTAAAGATGCTGACATTAAACTCCAAGGAAATGATGCCAAACAAACACGTGGCTCGAACAAACTAAACTCTACGAAATCTTTGCGTCTTGTTTAAAAAAAAGACGATCTTCATTTAAACTCACCGTGATTCTGGGTATTTTGTTAGGGTGGCCAGGCTGCTGGTGTACATGTGTCCGCCTACGTCAATGTGCACAGGGGCGTTGGACTTGGTGAGCTGTGCAGGTGTAGGGATGCCCTGGTTGCTCAAGGGAGACACTGGTGACCGTGTGATCATGGGCCTGGACATGCTGGAGCGATTATCCTGCACAAGCAAAAAAATTAAAGATTAAGAAAATAAAATAAAACAAACTCACTGTATTTCAAAAGTAAAACTAAGAATGAAGACAGTGAAAGTAAAACTAATTAAACACAACCATATTTCTTCACTTCAAAGCCACAGAGTGGGATTTTTTTCTTTCTTTTTTGAACACAGCCGGATAATGCAGCCTGACCTTGACCTGAATGTTGCCACAGTCTACAAGCATCTCTTCCTGTGGGCCATAATCTCCAAAACCAAATTAATTTGGAGCATCAATCTCTCTTGAAAATGAGCAATAATAATGGCTTCTGATTTGAATACCATAATAGGATTTTGGGGGAGAAAAAAACTATTATATTAGCCTACAAACACCATTTAGCAGACTATTTCTTCTATAAGCTCCGAGGAAAGAGAGAGAGAAAAATACTTTTCCACACAGGATAAAAAAAAGTTTTACTCTCTTGAGTAAAAAAAAAAAAGATGTGTTTCAAGGAAAGACATTGAAGGCAAAAGCAGCAAAGAGAGAACTGCATGATCACCATGGTATTAAGTGTAAAAGATGTACGCGCTAGAAGAGAAGAAAACGCGTAAATTGCAGTAAAACTAAACGCACGTTGCGTAAAATAACTTGGAAATATTTATATATGTTTCTGTCTATTACCTGTGCTGGCATAACTGTGGTCGGAGAGGACGTCAGCGAGTGGTCATTCTGTTTGAGGGATGCTGCGGGAACAGGCTCCCCCCTGACAGCGAACATCAGGGCGGGCTCCCTGCACTCCGCCGCCCGCATCGGGTGCCGCTTGAGCGGAGCGTGCACGGACTCGTCCACGGAACTGATTGGACGCGGTCGCTTTTTCGCTTTCTGGTGCGTCAGGTCCATGATATCCGCGTCGTCCATTAAGGTTCAGAGATAGGTCGGGCTTCTTTTCTTCTTCTTTTTTTTTTCTTTTCCACCTCTCTATCTCTCTCTCTCTTCTTCTCAACGACACTTCTGCTAAACGTAACGGTGGGATGATAGCAATAAAAGGCGTGAAAAGCGAGGAGAGAGACCCGGCGGGAGAAGGAGAGGAGCGGCGGCGTGGCTGTCACACGGAGCGGCAGCTTCGCAGTGGCTGGGAGAAGTCAAAGCCCCCGACAACATTAGCATCGTAGCGCCTGCGGCTCTTTTGGGCTGTCGCTGTTTCCGTGGCAGGTATGTGCGTCGCATTTTCAGAATAAAGCAGAAAATAAAAACCTGAAACTTAAAAAAAAAAAAAACCCTTGCCTGACTCCTACATGATGTGATGCAGTCGGGTCCCACACTGGTCTCACATCTGGACTCTTGTCTGCATGGCCTTTGCCCCCCCTCCTGCCTCTAATAGAGGAGCAGCGGTCACCTCCTCCTCCCCCTCATTGTTCAGCAGCTGTTTGGTTTAGTAGGTCAGAGCCTCTTTTAGAACATTCAACACTCAAACCGGTGACAAACTCAATTTTGTGGCCAACAAACAACCACACACCCCACCTCCCAACCCTGGACACAAATGCCCTTCAGCCCGAAACACACAACACAGAGCTATACCCCTCACTAATTCCATCACAGAAATTTGGTTGGTAATTGGCATTTTATTTGTCTAAACGTTTCATCTGCAAGTGAAAAAATATATATATATTTTGCACCTATCAAAAACAATCGGAAAGGAAAGGCTTGCAGCCGTTTGATTTTTCTTTCTTATCAATCATTCAATGCAAAGTATGAAATCTATCATTATAAAAGTTATCCTGCATCAAATGGTACCTTTTGAAAGACTTTTTACCTGTAGTTTTCCATGCTACCTCAATTGGGCTTCAAAAGTGTGGGTCTGTACTCAATGTTAACAAAACACTCCACTGAATCCACTGAAAACCACAAGTCACGTGATCAACCGACATAAGAGTGTAGTCTGTAAACAAATACGTACTGTAAACAATTATTGCTAACAAATCCATGTTTACGTGGAAACAAAAGAGGGAATCTGCTAAACGCAAGAGCAAAAAGAACGACTGAGAATGACAGCTAAAGAGGACAAATATCTAGGATCAATACTGAAGCACCACAAAGACAGCTTCAAGCACAACTTTTAGAAAACTTCAGCTAGTCTGTTAAAGAGGACCGACTTTCAGTCACTTCAGCTGTTTTCATGCGTAAACAAACAATCTATTTGGAATCCAGTCACATATTTTGCTTACAAATTTTTAATTTATAGCCACAATAACTATCGAGAAAAAACAAATGTGCAGATTAAGTTTATGGCGCCATGTTTTTGGTCCAGACTTTATGTCTTTGCACTAAGTACCTTTAGGGGCCAAAGCTGCATGAAAACAATGCCGTCCAATCACCACATCAGCGTTGCTCCTCACTAATGATATCACGGGGTACAAAACCAAGCCATGACACGTCCAACTGCAGTTAAAACTACTTCCACTGCACTCTCCTGGGCTGATATTTTATATTATTTTTTTATTCCACAGAAAAATGCAGGGAATCCGCAATTTTTAATAATATTCAGATTAAAATTAATTAGTTCAACCACTGGCCTTAAAACATCCACATTCCTCCCTCTCATTGGCAGTGTGGGTTTCACACCTAGATACCCAATTAGCAATTAAGCTTGCCTTTGAGTGTAGGCCTCCAATGCGGGTGTGTGATCCTCGTTTGATTTGCATGCCACTTGTGCACGCGCTGATAAGCGCAGGCAGCAGCCATACATAGTTTTTAAAATTCAACTCCAGAATCCCTCGCAGAAGGCAAAGGGGCCTGCGGGGCACAAAGAGAGAGAAATCACATGGCTGCTCTTCAAAAGGGGACCTGTGTAAGGCAGCCTGCAAAGTGCGTGGGATCACACTCAGAATGCAGGTAATTTGTTCCCTGACTAATTTGTGGAGATGGTGGTGTGTGTGTGTGTGTGAGGGGAAAGTGAGTGTGTGTGCCTGTGGAGAGTAAGTTCTGAAAACAGCTCGGTGGAATTGGATTTCCTCAAAGCCTTGTCATCGCAAAGGTGGATTGAGTGTAAAATCTGTGAGGCATTATGGAAAATTGCAGGGGAGAAAGGAGAGGGAGTGAAAAAGAAAGTGGCGTCTGGGTGGGTGGCAGGTGGGGGATGATGGGAAATGGGTTCTTATATCACAAAAATCACGTGGAGTTGGTGTAAATACATGCTGCACGGTCATGTTCTTGACCTTTAGTCCCAAAACAGCTTGAAAGTTCTTACGAATATCTGTCTCTGTTGGCTCACTTATCAGCCAACTTTCCAACCTGTTGTCATTTAGGAAAGCACATCACTACCATCATGCCTGTATGACATCATTCGTAGAATCAGTCTTTTAAATTCAGTGAATCATTGGAGCGATTCACACTGAAACATGGGTCTCATTACCTTTCACTACAACTTCCTGCTCCTGCATCATTACGGCCCTTTGGAATCATCAACAACCCAACTTTCCAGGTGCATTTGTCCCACGATGCAACGCACGACACACAATTAGCATTTCAGAACAGAGCATTAACATTCAGTTTGAGGCAAACAGACCAGTATTTACATAATCTGGATAGGCTGGATAGTCTGTTTGCCAGTGGCTATTTGCTTCAGATGTCCACACGCAGTGAGCTACACACACTTGATCTCAACTTTTAGTTGACGTCTGCTGTAAAGGCAACAGGATAACAGGTATCAAAGTCTTCTAAAACAGTATGGCCTGAGGAGATGTTACAGGCTGGTCACTTTCGATTTTGGAAATGAACTGCAAGTGAACTGCAAAGTAATAGCACCAACACAGAAACCTAAATTAGATGCTATTTCAACTCAGCTAAGACAAAGTATCTGATCTAAACACAAGCCAAAGCAGGGAGGTGACCCTCGTTAAGCAGAACGACGCAAAACGATTTGTGGGTTTCACCGTGCCTTTTTTTCCCCCAGAACATTTCTTCGTGGCTCTTTCACAGCTGTGCATCAGCATGACATCACAGATCAGGAAGTGCGATCAGAGCTGAGTTTGCTGCAGGCTGTTGGAAACAGTGGTACATATTCACAGACCAGAGTGTCCCAGGGCGCAGGAGTGGCACCAGGGCAACATGGGATATAATAACAATGTGTTGCTGCAGGTGTTTTATGTATGTATATGTATAGTAGTATATGCGTGTGTGTGTTTGTGTGTGTGGACGGGTTTTTCCTACTACGTGGGGAAAATTTCCTCAAAAAAAGCAGCCTCGTGGGGACTGAAGTGA
>JARVJO010000431.1:10033683-10055889 GCA_031762555.1 Cynodonichthys magdalenae | reverse complement strand
CATAAGTAGATGAAATGACAAAAGTTTTGACCAGCAGAGGGAGTTGTGAGTACATGAAGCTTCAAGAAATGAACCTTTTTTTGAACCAATTGGAATGAAAGCTTCAAGGTTTCACAAGGCTTCATGTGGCCATCACTAGTTTTAACATGAAACAACTAGATTTCTGTAAACAACTAATAGGCCTCAGCTTACAACCAAAGTGATGATGCTTTAGTGCAGGACAAACGAAGTGTGAGCCTTAAAATAGATCAGGAGCTCATCAAGGAGGATCAAAAACAGCTGTTGCCAATCAGCCAGAGAAACTCAGGGTAAAACAGACACCAATCATCACAGCTGCCTCCACCACATTAACCTTAAAGGGGTGAGGGGAGGGTGCTATTAAGCAAAATTGATTTTTTTGAGCTTTACATCATGTTATAATGTCATTCCCTCATCAAAAACATACTCAGAGTGTTGCTTTGACTCATTTACGCATGTTTGAGAAATCCTTAAATCTCCTTTGGTAGCCATGTGGAGATGCCCAAACACTTGCTGGTACAAAGCACCGCCTATTTACACAAAGCTCCTCCCTGGAGCTCAGTCTGCAGCTGGGCACCCCTCCCTGGAAGCATTGTTGTGAAGATGTGCTGAAGTGGGAGTATCTGAAATGGTTTTTAAAGAGACAAAGGCCAATTTCAAGGTGTTTGTGATGAATACAGCATTTTCATAACAAGTGAGAGCAGCACAGTTACTTGATTGTAGTATAGAATTGAAATATGTGCCTGAATACCGCCCCTTTAATGGATGATTAGCTCTGCAGAGGAGGAGCAACCAGTCTACAATATTAGAGCTGTGGTGAACTTAATATTTTTCTTTTAAAGGGAAAAGGCGGTACGATGGCTTAGTGGTTGGCACTTTTGCCTCGTAGCGAAACAGTTCTGGGTTTAAACCGGACCTGGGGTCCTTCTATGTGGCGTTTGCATGTTCCCCTTTGCATAAGATATTCTGGTTTTCCCCCCACAGTTCTGAAAAAGTGATCTCTTTGAGTTTTGCCTGGTTAAATTAAAGATAAATAAATAAAAAAATAGCAGTTTGTTAACAATGCTACGATTGTTCTATCTGACTGTGGCAGGCCTCATCATGTTGCTCAGTCTAATTAACAAAGCCCTAACACACTGATTTTCCTGTACAGGTGCAGCCATTGACAGCTCTGGGACTACCACAAAACTGTAACCATTAAACACAAATGACTAACTGTTCTTTGTCATGCACACAGAGGTGAACTGCAGGTATCAGTCTTTACATTGATCCAAGCAGGCAGGAGAAGAAATACTTGAATAACAGAAAATGTCCCTGACCGATTAAATGCAAAACCTGTCCCTAAAAAAACTGCCAACTAAAGAGATCATGTTTCTTTCATATATTTATCTGGTAAATGCTTAGTTCTGGAGAACATTTAGGCCATGTGATAACACCATGTTTCTTTATTTCAGGAAAATATAATCACCTTCGGCACTGGTCTTCATCACCTGTTACAAACTGTTATTGTTAAAACCTCATCTTCTTCCTCCTTGTCAGCTTTCTGTCTCATTCCTTTTTATTCACTGTGAATCGACTCAATCATTTTCCACTGCTAATGCTGAAATCTGAGGGAGGCGGAAACAAAGTATGAATATAGACAAATAAAGCTCCAGATATGTAAAAACCAATCAGCTGTGATTTAGCTCCCCCTTTCAGCATGATCACTCAGTTGGAAAATGGCAAACAAGCCACTGAACCCTGCAACGCAAACATTTTCACACTGAGTTTCACCCAATGTGTGGGGGAAATCTATCAGACGTGACAAATATAACACAGTGGTCCACAGTGGTTTGAATAATGGCTCGTTTTTTAACTTGTTTTGTTTCAAACTGAAGGCGACATGAATGTCCGGTCTTCTTCCAGGTGTTTTCGCTGCTATGATCCCACCTGTCCTGGAAATAACAGTGTCACCAAGCAGGTTCCTCTCTACCAGATCAGTTGTGGTCTGCAGCTCATGAGCAAACATCATAAATATTTTGATATCATGGCAAGGCTGCACTTTTGAGATGGCTTGTTCCACATCTTTTATATCTAATTCAACAGAAGGTGAGCAGATTAGAGAAAAACAAATGTGCAAACAGTGTGAGCAAACACAAGTTGTAGGGCATGTAGTAAATGTTCTTTTCTGCGAACATAGAATTAAAAAAATAAAAAATAAATAGCATTTTCATTAAACAAAATAGTTTTTTTTATATAAAAAATAGACTAAAAATAATTGCAAACTAATAAAAAAATTGGGCTTTATAGTAAAAAGACATCTGAACTGTATCCATATGATGTAATTTTAGATAAGTATTGACTAAAACTAATCAGGAGATTCTTGGATAATGTTTGAAAAGATTTCTCTACATTTAGTCATAATTTTAGGTTTACAAAATAATGGGCATGGTATTAATGTATGGTGTTGTGGGTATATGTTATCTATTTTATTGGTAATTCCAAATTGAGTTGAAAATTTCCTTTTTATTTGGTTCATTTGGGTTTTATTTTTATTTTGGTATATTAGTTTGTGATATATGGAGGCTTTTGGTTTTACAAAGCTGAGTCAATAATTTCAACAAACATGATGACACAGGCTAAACCTGTTTGGACGTTTACCACAGATTTTTATTTAACCAGTTGACACTGACATACCAGTCTTTTTAATTAGGAAATAGAAAAAGATAATTACAATAAAATCAGCAAGTACAATATCAGCCTGTGAGCTTAGAAATAAAATTTGAATCCTGGGTAATCAATAAAAATCTAAATATGAGACCAAATGAAAACATGGATTAAGTGTTTTTGAGAACCAAAATAATTTTTCAGTAACACTTTATAATAACTACATCTTGCAGCTGAACTGATAGTCCTGTTTAAAGAACTGCACAGAAACTGAAACAAGTTAAACTAGAATCTTGCTTTCTGTTCCTGCTCACACCTGGAGCTTGTTTGCTCGTCATCACACTTGCTTTGCATTTGGTCATTAACTCCAGCAGTAGATATATGGCATACAGCTAGGTTCTAATGTTTGCTGTTTTTTTTTTCTGCTTCTCTGTTGTAGGACTTCATTTTTATTCGCCTTGCCTTTATCCTCTTTAGCATTTAATTTACTGTTTTCTTTTTAAAATAGCATTAAAAACGAGTCCTGACCTTTTGGGCTTAAATAAAATAATCATTTAAAAAAATAAAATCTTGCATTTTAAAAAGTCTTGTTCAGTGATATGGCCCGCGGCTTTATGTTTGGGTTCAGAACTCCCACAGTGATCAGTGATATCCAGCTGTTCCTGCATCTCATTACTGACAGACGCAGTTAGGGACTTACTGATGACCACAAGCGGAGGGGAAAAATGCAGATATGTTCCACTCATATTGGAGAAGACTTCAAGTTAAAAGGGAAGAGGTCGTTGAACATTAATTCAGTGGATGCTAAGAACTGGTTCTGCTAAATACTGCTGTCATTTGACATCCAATTAAACTGAAGGCCTAACATTCCTTGAAGGAATGAACTAACCCTGCAGCTTTTTAAATCAGGGTTTTAATGTTTTAAACCAGGGCTATTCAACTAGTGGCATGCGGGCCACCTCCGACCCATGGTTGACTTCCATCTGGCCCGCCAATAAGTCCCTATAAAAATAGATTCCCTAGACTTCCTTGTTTCCCCATTATCCCTCCCCTCCCACATCTTCATGTCTGACCCCTGAAGTATTGCCTTGTTGTGGCCCACTGAGCAATTTAGTTGAATATCCCTGACCTAAGCCATTTTAGTCAAAAGAACAAGTTGGGGATGACTCTCAGTTACTACCAGAGCAAACTGAACTCATTGTCTGTATATTTGATTAGGTTATAGCTCATAGAAGTTTGTCACATGCAGTTGGACCTGATAAGCCTGAAAACTGTCATTTATGGCATCAAGGGTTGATGTATATAAATGTCTAAATCATGTCAGGGGTGTTTGATGGCGATACTTGTCAAAAGTTCCAAAAGCGCTGCTGTAATTGTCATTCTGACACACGCAGACAAACTGAGCTCAGTCTTTCTCATTACCAAGCCTTCACAGAGGCAGGTTGTCAGGCTGAAGCCCACAGGAGCCTCCTGCAGATGCTACACACCATCAGCATCAACTCCCAAAGTGAAACAAGAAAGTCTGCAAGCATCAGCTTTAGAGAGAAAAGAAAATATTTATGTGGACAGCATTCAAACTGAATTTTTGATCACAAATCAACACTTCTGCGAGATGTTCATCCATTGCTTTCTGCTCGGGTTCACAGTCTGCCACGGGAGAGATTTAAGCGAGCTCAGAGTGAAAAGCTTGGATGTGTCAGCAATTCTCCCACACCTCCACTAACAATTTCTGTATAATCAATACATTATTACCATGAGCGATATAGTTTGCTTCATAGGACTTGATCTATGCCACGACTCTCCCGGTTGAACCAAGGTCAACTAATGAATCACAGGCAAATAAATGGCAATAAATTTGAAATTTAATCGTCTTTTTATGCTGTTAATAAATCAGCAAACAAATCAACTTTTTGGATCCCAAATGACCATTTATCAACTGTATTTATACTACAGAATATCAGCACTATACATCAGAATAATGTTCTCTATACAGCTCATAGGAGGAGTAAAAGTAGCAACTAAAACTTTAAAGTGGTGTAAGCAGAACTGCATTAAAGCAAGAACTTATCAGTTTCGGATAAAATCCTGATTTGGCAAGGGAAATATTATTTTTAGTTTTAGCTTTCTCAGCAATTTCTGTAAAATAAAAGGTTACAAAAGAATATAGTAATGGAACTTAGAAAATAGAAAATATCTTAGGTATAAAACTTTAGAATTCATTGATGGAGCTTTTTTGTCTGCAATTTGTTTTTCACAAAAAATAATGTGTTATCTTGTTTATTTCTGGATTTAAAAAAAAATACATGAACTACGAAGCAAACAAAATTCACCATTTTAAATATCTTTAATTTTATGTATGTCACAATAATGAAAGTGGATTTATTGAATCTTTTGAATTTTACTTTTACTAAAGAAAAATAGCTTCAATAAACTCACATTTTTCATTATGTTTGTCATTGTGTTCACAGCTTAAATCACAAATAATTTTTTATTATTTATTTTGTTTTTGTTGTTGAGGACAGGGGAAAAACAAACTCATTCTAATTTTATTTATTTGTGACTCAATGCAAAATAGAGCCGTCTGGTGGTGGAAGAGAGCAGCTAGGATCAAATGAAAGGAAAAAAAAAACAAAACAAATAGCCTAAGAGCCAAAGCAGTTGATTTTAAAATCAGCCTGATGTTCAAAATAATACCATATCAAATACTGCAGCCAGATAAACAAAACTGAGTTTCTAAAGGGTAACACCACAATATTTTTTCTTCCCAAAGACTGTTCAACTCAGAACAATCATTTAACCAAATTATTTAAAAGGAATTTGTTAAACTTTTGATAACTTAAACTTTATACTCATGTTTTTTAAAGCTTGCTTTAGAAAAAAACCTTCGTAAAACAAAAAATGTGTGAAAATAACTGTCGAACAACCAATTAAGCAATATTTTTAAAACTAATTTTGTTCTGAAATTCATATCAGACTCAGCTCTTCGTGCACAGATTTATATTCTAGTGAGCAGCAAATTCAATCTTAAAGGAGAAAACAAACTTTGTCTTTCCTAGAGTTCAATAAGGTTTAAATAAGCTTTAAAACATCTGTGATTTTGCTAATAAAAGGACTATGTTATATATAAAACTGTATTCAATATTAGAAAAAAATAGGTCTTTTTTAATATGAATGGTCTACACATTTTTGCATTATTAGATGTGAGGAGAAGCATCTTTTTTTTAAACTTGTGGTGCAACTGCTGAGTCCTGCCTCAGGATGGCGCCAGTGTGCTTTGAAATGACCCACCCGACCACCAACAGCTTCAAAGTCAGAAAACTGACAGACTTGGTGGCATTTTGCATTAACTCAAGGGTGGATTTACTGACACAGCATGAACTCTGTGCTAGCCTTTTGAAGCTATTCGTATTTCCATCAACAGCATGACAGCTTTGCAAAAAAATAAAAAAATAACAGCCCACTGTACTATACTGCAGAATTACAACAGCAGCTTTGCAGTAAAAAGTCATTTTTATCTCTATTTTATAAACAAACATAAAAAATCTTATGTCCTCTTATGTTAATTGAGTGTGCGCAAATAAGTTAATATACTGAGATGAGAAGTCAGCTGAATGTTTATATTGCAGGTTTGTGCTAATTTTAGGGCGCAAAAAGAATGTGTTTCTCGGAAGCACGACAATCTAATTTAAATCAGACATTTTACAAATTACACTTGAGGAATAACAGTTTCATGTCTTTAAAGTAGAAGCTGTAATTAACTTGTGATTTGGATCCCACTGTCTGATATATCGCAAGAAAGCAGTTGTTTTCGAAAAAGTTTGAAAGTTGACCTCGTTATATTAGACAGTTTAAAGGAAATTCACGAGAACACTGTGTTGTGTGTGTTTAATCTCATAAAATATGTGACTGCAGAAATTCAAATGTCTTTAAAAAAAAAACAAAAAAAAAAAAAAACTCTTCATGTCGGTGTTCTGAATGCATAATTGCGAGCCCACAGCGAGTGTTTTGGAGAGCGCGGGATAGAAAATTTCCCCATGGCGACGTAAAGTTGATGCAGAACAAAAATGACATTTTCTTTCCACCAATTACAGCTAGCAAGTTGAAAGCACGGAGAACTTTTTCTTAGCTCAGACAGCACTCACAGCCAAGGCTAACACAAAGCAGTTTTTTTTTTCAATATAGTCATCCATGCACTTTTGGCAGTTTTTGTTCCCCCTATATACATCGTAGGCTACTCAGTCAGTGTGTCAAAAATGAAAGTCAAAAGAGAGTGGCATGAAGGGGACTTATTTTTCTCCACATTCTAATACTCTCTCAGAGTACAGTTCCCAATAAACCACACAGGGTGTTACTTCCTGTTTATTTTTTTTGTTTTTAAGTTTTGTGCTAAGAATATTCGTGTGCACAGTGGGCCGTCGTGTTCAGACTGCTGGGAAAACGTAGGAGGCTGAGCTGTGAATTTGAAGTGGCGAAATTGTTAAAGTGGTCTGTTTTTTTTTTCTTGAAAAAAAAAAAATCTTGAAGGACACTGTGTTTAAAGAAATGAGGTGGTGCTGGTGGGGGTGTAAGTGGATGTGACAGGTTTCCACCCAGGAGAGAACTTGCAGTGAGCGCACACGAGAGGCCGGCAGGGCCACCTGTCACACTGTTCCGCAACTTAAGAACTCTGTTAGCAAACAAGCACCCAGGGAGAAGACAGGAGCATGAAAACACACACACACACACACACACACACAAACGCTGTAATATTTTGAGATTAGAAGACATTAAAACAATAAGACGAGTAAATTGAGAGCTTTGTGTAATATTTGCACACTTTTTAATGATCTCACTGTCTACAATACATCATCTCCTCCTTGCCACCGTATGCAATATGACTGCTCAACAGAACTCATTTTCTCTTCGCCAAGATTTACTGCACATAGATGGTGTGAATGAAGATTAAACTAAACTGCGAGGCGGTGCCGTCCAGGCTCTGCTTAGCATATGACAATTATCAAGATGAACGGCAGTCGACCATGTTTACCGCCGCGCATTTGTCGTGCCTCTGAAAAGACGAGCCTTGTGTGCTTAAAATGAAGTCAGGTGCGGGAAAAAGCGATGAACTACAGGCCTGACCTGCCTTTGTATGCATGCGACTTAATGTCCCAGCTTTATGCCTAAAATAATAACCTGTCAAACACTGTTTGTGCGTAATATTGTTTGCTTAATGTGCAGGGATATCCATCTGGAATAGAATCGCCAGAGGAATTTTCTACACTGTCACTCTGTTGCGATAAAAAAGAAATAATCGCCTTTGACACAGCCACATCCTCTGGAAAAGCACGACAAGTTGGGCTGTCAGGCCTATTTTACTTGGCTCTCTCCTCGCTCCCCACCCCCGTTTGATAATTCTCAACGTCTGACTGCCACCGCCTCCCCCATCCTCAGGAATGGGCTTGATTTTTTTTTCCTTTACCTTTTTTTTTTTTTTTTTTTTTAATGGCTGACAGCATAATATCCCTAAAATCAGGGATGATCATTTCTGTCTCGCAAACCACTACCTCCCCATTACCTCCCTTCTGCACCCTCTCTCGTGACGCGCAGCCTAGCTAATCCACAGAGAGAAATTCATTGGAACAGGTGGAGCTGTGGACCATATCCCATTAGTGAGCCTGCCAAATGCTGGCCGCTGTAGGAGGAAAGCCTTCTCTTCATGCTCCATAGGTGCTAGCTACTGTATATAGACACACAAATTTATGGGTTAAAACCTGCTTCTTAGGCAAAAAAAAAAAACAGCGAGGTGAGTAAAAAATGAACATTGATAACAGCTTTCATTACTTTTAATACGACTGTAAAACTCTCTTTTGTGAGAGCAGCATCTCTCGCCCGCAAACATTGACAGAACACTCATTTGCAATGAAAGTCAGCAGCTGAAAACGCACCGTGGGCCTCCTGATGTGTGTTTATGGGGGGTGCGTGTGAAGGGCGGTTGCGGCTCTGACTTTGGCTCGCCTGGTAGCCCTCTGGCTCCATGACTCGTCCCACATGGCAACACATTATGGCAACACTCTCTGCACAGTACAAGGGAAAATGTCAAAACAAATGAGAGTCAGTGGGCAAAGTGATCTGATCAAACAGTTTAAGGATAAAATGGACTGCGCCTCACACACCAACACATAATGAGTGCTTTTCAAAACTGTTCGCACAATATGAAAATCCCCATTTAAACAGGACCGATATAAGGCCTGTGACTGAAAGGGAGATGAAAGAAAAGCTTTGAAGCAAGAAGAGTCTTTAATGCACAGAACTCGGTGTGCATTGGTAATTAAGTGCATTTGTTAATGTGGCATTTGTCAGCATTAATTCAATCCATAACCACTAAATACAACGTGCTCGTCAACGAGTCTGCCGCCTAATAAAACGCACACAAGCTGTGATGCTGGAAAGCAACTAGAGGACAAATTTAAAGGACTTTTTTTTTACTGAACTATCTGCTAACGGGGTAGTTTAAATCTTCTGGAGTGCTTCTGTGGGAAGGTTATGAACAATTAATAGCTTATGTGTTGAAAACGGCTTTTTGAGCAACCTCAGTTTGGTGAAATAAAGAATAATCTTACCAGAATAACAAGCTAACGACCATGGATCTTAAAAGTTTAACAATATTAATAAACCTTTGCACCACCATCACATTACACAGCTTTAAAGGCAGAAATATCATGATATTCTTGCTGCAAGTGCACAGACGTGTTACAGCTAGCTGCTGCTATTTGTGTTAATCATTAGAATCTAATAAAAACCGATGTAAAAATTTCAAATTGGAGCTGTTTGACAATGACAACAATCCACTCTGACTAGCTGTTCATCAATCTGGTTGCAATCAAGCTCTCTTTCTCTGAAAACGCTTTTCAAAAAGCTATGTACAACAGGTAAGATATTGATTGTTCCTAACTAATTCACATAATCCTGGTTCAAATGTTATTTTCACAAATAAAAGCAGCAACTAAAATGATGTCTTTTTGTAATAGCCACAAAATATGGATGTTTAATGTAACTAATTCTGCAGCTGAGTGATTCAATTTGGACCTTAGTTCAGCTCAAAATACAAAATCTTTTCTCAGCATTTTGAACATCACTTTTGTATTTTCTTTTCTTTTAACTTCTGTGCAATGACACAAGGTTTCTAAGATTTGCATTCTGCCATGATGGACTATTGCATGAAAACACAATTTGACTATAAAATAAGACCTTTTCTCCAAGGGAGCAGTATCAATTCTTGAAATTTACTGATGCAATATTTCCCTTTGTTGCAGTAAATCATAGCTCAAGCTGTAGATTACTCCTGGCATTTGTAAGGGGATGCATTTGTTATAAGTACCACAGAGGGATGAAGTATTTCACTTTTTGCTACAGTCATATTTATTACCTACAGTATGGTATATGCTCTTATTCTGGATGTTACTTGGAAATTTGTCAAAAAAACTTCAAAACAAAAAGAGGAAAAGACAAAAAAAAAATCACAAACGAAGCAAACAGACGTGTTGTCATGGCACAACGGTCTTTAAAGGGGTGGATCTCTTCAGGGAAAGGTGCAACACATTCAGTTTTGAGTCCACTGATTGTGTTGTGCTCAAGGATCCTCTTCTTAAGTTTGCAACTGTCCTCTTCTTCTAATGTCAGTTTCTCACAGGCTAAAACTGAAAGGCTGTTGAAAGGCCATGAAAAATTTATCCAAGTTAGACTCCTGGGTCTCATGCAGAGCTGGAAAGCTGATTGAGGAAGGAGCAGTATAATTATCCCCATCAAGGGAAGAGACTTTTCTGTATTTATATTCCAACAGGCAGTCTCACTAAGCTGGCGCCAATAATCCTTGTTTTTTCCTACAATGACTTCTTCTTTAAAGTTCATAGAAAATTGTCTTCTTGTCACACTAGTGGGGGTAAAACTTTTAACCAAATATGTTGCAATTATTGATGGAATTGCAACCGCATACATTCAGGATGAGGGTGACCTGCAAACATTTGAGAGCTGAAGACTTTACTTGTTTCTCTTCAGAAATAAAAACAACAAAAAAAAAACAAAACAGGTGATTAAAAGATTCCCAAGACAACAGGACATAACGGGGGATGTCATTATGATAATGAGAAAACCCTGTCTAATTTCTCTTGACCTTTTGTTTGAAATCTCCCACAGAGTTTGTACTTTACAGCAAAATCAATAAATGCATCATCTTTGTTTTTTGTTTTTTTCTATCCCTAACCTAACAGATGCCTGTGGCTACAAATTGTGCTTAGTTCTGTATGTACAATTACTCAGTAATGTGTTTACATCTGTGATGACAAGGTGAAATTATACTATTATACACTATTTTAATCACAAATAATCAAAGGTTTTTTCCCCAGGCAGGCGAGTCAGTCAATAAAGCTTGTACATGTTGAGCACTAACACCAGAACTTATTAAATCCATGTGAATTATGTTGTGTCAAACTGTGCTCAGGGCAAAAATGATTACAGGTATGTTAAGTCCTTATTAATTTTAACTAATAGGTAGGGCAGAAGCTGCAACCAAACAACATATTAATTGTCCATTTATGAAGTTAGCAAATATAAATGAACTACATTTTTGTAAATATATTTTTGTTTTGCATACGTGGTTTGTACTCAGGAGGAGTCCATCACAGGACTAACACAGAAACATGTTATTACATGTTATTACATACATGTTTATTTTGAAAAGTGTCAAAAACCAAAAACTCCAATAAACTTTGTTTGAATCTCATTAATTACTCCATTACTATCTATTTTAATAAATGTTTAGTGCATTGGTGTTGATTTTCTCTGAAAATAATGCAAAAAATCATGAATTTTTCATTAAAAATGTGTTTTAAAACCTTTTGTCGTTGAACATTCTAGAGACCGACACACACCGCTTGTCCAAAATAATGTCGCCACCTGGATTTAACTAAATAAGTAGGTGCGAGTCTCCTATTGGATAATTACCATATGGGCGATTATTTTTCAACTGGCAAAAAGTTATTTAACCCCAACTGGTGCAATGAGTTGCTTCTCATTTCTTAAACAACCATGTTGAAAGACACATCCTCTGGTCATGGAAAAGATGTCAATCTGTTTGAGAATGGTCAAATCACTGGCATGCATAAAGCAGAGAAAACATTTAAGGAGATTGTGAAAAATACTAAAACTGGGTTAAGAACTGTCCAACGCATTATTAAAAACTGGAAAGATAGTGGGGACTCATCATCTATGAGGATGCACCCATCCTGCCTAGTGCCTACTGTACAAGTGGGGGCAGTGCTATGATCTGGGGTTGTTGTCAGGTCTAGAAAGCTTATTGAGCTTGGTGGCAGGGAGTGTATAACAAACACAGTAGATTAACATATATTTTGACATAGATGTTCTTTAAAAAATGTATTCAAAATTTACATTTATGTTACATATATTTTATTTTACATTACTTTTACATTACAATATTTTCTCATGAAGAGATGTTAATAACTTAACGAGACACATCTTTGGTTTAAGGTCAAAGAACATTTCAACCTGGAAAGACACACACAGAGAATGATAGCAGTTAAACAGTTTTATTGATATGGAGAAAGTTCCTTGGCGTTCAAGCCCCGGTGCAGCGAACTGTGAGCCAACAATCAGCTTAGGTTTTAGGAATAACGTCTTTCCCCCCGGGTTCAGACACTGGTGGTGGTGTAGAGGGCGGAGGTTGCCAGGAAGAGCCAGAGATGAAGGTGGAGGTGGGTTGAACACGTCTGGAGAGCAGACCAATCCTTGGGTGCTGGGCCTTTAGACCTGGATCTTTGTGAGATGATTGGTTACGGCGAGGAGGGGGATCAGGCGCTGATGAGCCGCAGCTGGGCACATGACACGGCGAACAGGTGGAGCAGGTGAGGTGGGGAGAGTCTTTCAGTCTGAATTTATGCCTAGGCTTCATTTGTATTGAATGTAACTTCCCTAAAGAGTAAATCAAAACCTTACAGTATGTTCTGTATATTAAGGGAAAAATACCAGTTATAGTAAATGCTGCAGTAACCTGAGCTACACTGCACTGTGTAGGCTGCACCAGTCAGTTTGTGATGGAAAAGGTCTGAACTGGTTTCAAGATCCGGTTTAGAACAGGGTTGATGGATCCCCCAAAAAATCCATCCTTATTTGTCAGAAGAGTGAAATCAAAGCAATCCTTTTAACTGCCTCTAAAAGGCCTGTATCTGCTGTGAGGTGACCACTCTTCTCACAGAATATATTTCATACTTATTTTTGTTGTCTGTTAAAGCGTGTGTCTAACAATAAGGATTTGAATGTGACAGAAAGCAGATTTTAATACTGAAGAACATCCTATCATTATTAGCTACAATAACTGGTAATGTTACCAAAGTAATTGTTGCACAAACCAGGAAAAAGTTACACAAACTAGTATTTCCAAAATGCTCTGTCTGATCGAGGTTCCTCACACTGTTAAAAATGTTCAGAAGAACTTGTAGCAGTTTCTTGCAGAGGTCTGTAACGGGGCATTAATGGTTGAAACTGTGTGGCTTTGGTGTTGTGTCCCGTCTTGTCAATGCTCTGTTCAACAGGGATGTATTGATTGAATTTTGTTGTTTTACTGGGTTGTCATGAAAAAAAAATGGATGAGGAACACAAGTGTTTTTTTTTCTTTCTTTTTTATGGAACTTGCAGCCTTGAGGAAAAGCCCTTGTCAGCTTTTGTAGACATTTCAATGTTATTATCAAAATAGCACCTTTAAGAATCACCTCTGTATGTTGGCACAGTTGGTAGAGCTGTTTCTTCTCACTAAAAAAAGGTTCCTGGATTGAATTCCGGTCAGATTCCTTTCTGGTAAAGATGTGATGTTCTTGAAGGATCGGAATCTTTTAAGCAACTCTTTACAACGAACGACAGGAACTGATCCGTGGACAGTAAAGAACCGTTTGAATTTTTATATTTGTTTGCTTCTAGTAATATTTTTATTTTTTCCTCTGTAACCACAGAGAGGAAGGTTCTGCTTGACAAAACACATGGTTTCCCCCCACGTGCCCACATAATGATGTGACTTGTTCAAAATAGAAAGGCTCTTTTGAATCAGGGTGGGCGATACTATCCCTACATACCAAGTTAATACGGGGATAGTATTGCAGATTCAGATTCAGATTGCAGATTAGTTAGTTAGTCGATTACGATAAATCACAGGACATAAATGTTAGGCAAATGCAATTGTTTTATTTTAACCAACTACACAAAGTAAGACAGTGTATAAGTATAAAAATAATAAAATAATTCCACTAATACCTTCTACTACACACAGTTGTTAAAGAAAAATGCCACTAATGCAAAATAACAAAAAATAAGAAACAATATAAGAGACATTACTAATGTAATGATGTCAACAACACAACAATAAATATCTTCCAATAACTTTATTCAGTCCAAACAATTTGAAGACTGCACTAATCACTGTATTTTTCATTTTATTTGTGAACAAAAGAATCAATCTCATCATGCCAGTATCAGTCTGATACTGATACTCATCTTTATACTGATAGTATTGATACTTAGGTTGATACTTAGCCAACCCCTACATTTGACAGCAACAAGAACTGGACTTCTTCAAAGAGACAATCTCTACTTTCTGGGTGGAGTTTGCATGTTCTCTCTGTGCATGTGTGGGTTTTCTCCAGGTACTCTGGTTTCCTCCTACAGACCAAAATCATGAATGTTAGGTTAATTGGTAACTCTAAATTGTCCCTAGGTGAGAGTGGGAGTGTGAATGGTTGTTTGTCTCTATGTTGCCCTGTGATGGACTTGCAACCTGTCCACGCTGTACCCTGCTTTCCTCACAGACTGATGGATGGATGAATTGACTTTATGACTGTCAGGATTCAAGGTCTGCTCTATGAAGTGACTGTTTCACATTTAACTTCCTTCACTGGTTAGGTAAAATAAAATCCTTAACAGAGCAGGAACAAATGGGGGGAAAAATAACTGAAAGAAATATTTATGCTCAATAATATGCAAAATTTACAAACAGCATGACAGAGGCTGGAGCTCTCAAACAAGAGGGCAGGAGATCACATCTTGATTGACAACATTGCAAAAGGGGAGACAAACAGATTTGAAATCTATCCTCTAAGCATTTTAATCAGTGTTTGGCTCTTTTAGTCACTGAAGGTTGAATGCACAACTGAAAAAAAGGCAGTATCGGATGGAAGAAGTACACATTGAGATGAAGCTATTCATCCAGCAGACTTTAAGGAGTTAACTAACTGAAAAGGAAAGTTGTAATGATGTTGCTTGTGTTGCTCATTATGCAACACAAAACAGCAGACACGATTGCAAATAAGTTTTATTATTTGCTCTCTTTAAATCAAATTAGCAACTTAGCTGAAGTCATTTGGAGCCTAAGGGTTTGTTGTTCTTGTTAAATCCAATTTCTTCCTCTGCTCTGAGGAAAAAAAAAAAAAAAGGGGGGGGAGACACGACAGAGTGCACTAACAACGCATCATTAAGGAAGAGCAGGCACTTTTAAATCTGCACCACTTGATAGATTGAACGTTCCTCTAAATGCATCGGATGCCTGTCTGACCGAATCAGATCCGTAGCCTCGGGGAGTGGCTCCGCTTTCTGTCTCGTAAGAAGCTCACATGCATCAAGGTGGAAGCAGGACTGGAAGGTTCTGATAGGAGACGACAAGACCTGCTCTCTTACATTTTTCCAGGCATTTGTCAAAATGCCAGGAAATATTTTAAACATTAACATTTTTTTTTCCTACTCATGCAATATTTTAGTCAAGAAATCTTTTTGCTGGGAAATGTCCACGTATTGCCCACTGCTTTTTGTGCCTGAGTGTTTGTAACTAAAATCATCCTATGTTGAGAGATTATAAATATATATTGCAAGATCTTGGACAATCTGTTAGTGCTGAAAGTATGTGTTGACAATGACACTCAGCTACTACCACAACAAATTTCAGCTCACCTCTCTGAATAAACTGACTGAGGTAGAATCGTTTATGTATTAACTAGGGTTGAGCCGTAACAGCCATCATGAATTAAAGTGACCTCAATAGTTCATCAGTGAAGGCTTCATCAATATCCTTTCTGTGCTTTATGAGATATTTTGCTAACAGACAGACAAGGTTGAGGTGAACAGTTAATTAACATTAACATTTAATGCCAAAGTTTTAAGCAAAATATTGCTTAATGATAGTGCTCAGAGTGCATGTTGAGGTTAATTCCCAACTACTACCACACCCAATTGTCGCTCAATATCTGTACAGAGCTGTAGATGTTTATGTGTTTCCTAAGGTCAGTTGGCTATAGTGGTCATCTTAAATGGGGAAGACTTCAAATGATAGTCATTTGTAGACATATCTCTATACTGATTCCTTCCTGAGTGATTCATTAAAACATGCCCAATGGTTCATAAGACGTTTTGCTAAATGACACAGTTTACCTAAAATCAATGACAACATTTTAAATCCAGATCTAAGGTGATCAGTTAGTGCTCAGAATATGTGTTGGGGATGACTGTCAGCTACTAACAATAAAGTTTAGCTTAATAAAATTTTTGTTGCCTAGCTGTGGTTGCCATCTTGAATGGGGTTGATTCCAACAGTTAATAAGTTGTAGATGTGCACTGAATAATTACTTTATAACTCTTTTATTAAAATTGATTCACTAGGTTCATAAGAAATTTAGCCATTGCTACAAAGGAACACACACATGCTGGTACGCACACACAGACAAAAGCCCTATTGCCCTTTTGCTATTGGTGGGTGTAATGAAAGAGACTGATGAAACATATTACAAAATGCTTATGACAATATGTCACTCACAAAACAACAGAAATAATTGTGGTTTGACAATAAAGGAAACCTCACAAAGTTTAATTAAAGGGGACATATCATGCAAAATCCACATTTTTAGTCATTAAATACATTTTGTTTTGTACTTGGAGTGCGGAAAATTTGAATTTAGTCTCTCCTGGTGCTGCCAAGATATCTACAATTTGGTCGTTTTTATCCTACTCTCCCTCTGGGTCCAACATGTAAGGCTAAATGGACAAGTCTCAAGGTCAATTTGTAAATAAAATGTTTCTGCACCACGATATAGTAGTAAACCCCTCTATCAAACTACAACGGAACAGTCTGGAAGCTGGAGGGTAACAAGGTGTGAAGCACCATCTTTGAATTTAAAGAGACAGCATCAAAACAAATCAATCTGAGACACACGTCAGAAAAGGGGTGAAAGAGGGGCTTGTGGAGTTACAATAAGGAGGAATTCAGACCAAAACATTGCAGTTCCAATTTATACAGACCCCAACTGAATGAATTAAATGTGAAAAAGAAGGATTTAAAAGCCTGATTTGTCTCCTTTAATCATTTTTGTTCTATCAAGGAATGATTTAATGTTAAATATAAACCTATATGTAAGATGCATGGTGTAGCAAGTACGGTTTTAAAGTATTCATCAAAGAAACTCCACTGGATAATTTAATCTCTTTCATTGTTGAACCCCCTCACTCAAACACTCATTCCAACATAAACACAGTTAATTGTTATCATTTCCACTCTATGGGTTTGCAACGGACATAAAATATGCATGTCCATTAAAGATGTGTTAAAATATGCTGCAAAACATAAAGCATTTTCCAGGCTAGGTTAAATATTTGCTTTGTAATGGGTTTCACCTCCAACCAGAGATGATTTATTAAGTTCTGGGAACCAAGCTGTGATGCTTCTGGAACTGCATTAACATGATATGTTGCATCATCCAGCTGGAAGCAGTTATTTGTAAAAGTAAGCTGCATAAATGTATTTATTAGACGCGTTTAGGTATGCCGTGCCATTATAGCTCAGACCGACACCAAAAGAAAACTTGACTGAGCAGTGTTTATGGGCCCCCGTACAGAATGTACCCGTGGATTCTTGCAGTTTATGCTAAACTGTCTCCCCGCCGTGACCGTGCTGCAACACAAACCTTTATCCCTTTGGCAAAGCTTCCTGCTGAGCAGCAGTGATGACATTCCCTCTATGATTTTTCTCTCATTTGTTTGGAGTTGACAGAGTGGAAACAGCTGTAATGTTTTGCCGCTGTGGTCCATCCATTTTGAGATTTGTCTGGTTTAGGATGCCCCCCACCCCCCCGCTCCCCGCACATCACCGCGGTACTGAACTGTTTCTGTCGACAATCTGTCAGCTTGAACAAATCTTGTCAATCTCTTGTCACCTCTCCTGGCAACTTTGTGCATACGTTTGGCTCGCGGCGCCGCTCTGATTAAACCGAAGCCACTGCGGCTGAGTAAACGTCCCCGAATGGTGTTTATGTTGGAATTAGCACGTCTGGGGATCTAACATCATATCACGTTCAAAGTTGCTTAGATCAGTTTCCTGCCCATTCTGCCATTTAGTCAGTTATTGAACCTCTCAATCCTGTTTGCATGCTTTACACTCATGCATGATTTATAGCATGACTCACTGTCTGGTGGAAGAGGCTGTTTGTGCTTTTACGAACAAGTGCTTTAAAAAATAAATGTCGCTTCGACAAACATCCTGAACAAAACAAGCCGTTTTCAAAAAAATGCAAAAAATAAATAAAAAAAAATTCATGAATTTGTGAATCGCAGCAGTAATAAACGCTATTGTGCAGAGCAAGGCTGTGTTTGGTTGTTTAAGGCAACCTAAGATGAACAGATTTTCCAGAAGGAATGATGACACAAATCCAACCTTCTTTTCATCTCTTCAAATAAGATCAGTGGATATATTCTATTTGTGCAATTTTATTTGCCAAAGTCTGAGGTGCTTCAAGAGCTCTGAGGTCTTTCAGGTACAGTAAGACCTTGATGTGCTTGTTTAGGCTCTGGCTAATTTAAAATTGTAATATGAGAAAATATCAAAGTCTCAAAACAAAGAAAAAGAAACAAAAAGCACTGCGAATGTTCAAAACAGTTCCAACAGCCACAGTCTTTGTTTCAGCCTGTGGAAAGATTTTAGGAGTAGGACATGCTATGTTTTTCAAGAATCTGAAAGAAGTCTATTTAAAACAGGAAAATAGACAAAGAAACAACATCAAACACAAAGTAAAATCGATGGCTAAAGAAAATGTTACCTCTTGTAGGGAGAATATTACTAAATATAAACCAGTACCCATTAGTGATGTACTGTAAAGGATGATAAATAAGACCCAATTCACAGACATATTTGTGTACAAAATGCCTTTGTTAATACGTATGGGAACACAGACCAGGGCCTGGTCATGAGCAAAATAGGTCTTCAAGTGTCGTTAAGAGTACTCAGCGTATGCCTCTCGCCTGATCTTTTGTTGTTTTTTGCATCACCCAATCAATGGTAATGCTGAACAGGAGAGTCTGTTACTTGAAAATTCTGTTCGCTGTTTCCTACTTTGAAAATGTTGTAAAAGCTCTGGATGATAAAAAGGATTTCTTGTTGTATTCTATATGCACAGAGTATTTAAAATGTATCATTTACGTATTATAAAAACTTAGGACAAAAAGTAAGGGAATACTGTATGTTTGGTAGGTTATATTTTTGTTGTAACAATGCTCCTTGACAATACATCTTATACCTTTGGAAAGCCTGTTAATTTTGTTGTAAATGGTGCCACATTTGTAAGGAACATGCATTTGTGGGATGAGCAGAAGAGCTGAGTATGTAGGTTGTGCACATGGAAAAAAAAGCCAAATCTTCTCTGCCAAACAACTAATTTTGCTGTTTCTATTGACACTTATTTTGAGCTTCTGGCACCAGGTGCTGCCAGTCAGGAGTACAAGAATTACTCCCATGAAGCATTGTTACAATACAGAATACTCTACCAAACACAAAATGTCCTTACTTTTTGTGCTAAGTATTGTTGATAATTGTGATCAACAAATATTTTCAAAGAAAAACCTGAAAGAACTGGGTTAAATGCAGAAAGTGACTGGCAGAATAATTGTTCAGTTTATGTATGCAACAGTGTTTTGACATTATTTTATTTTAATTATCAGTCCATTTGCTTAAAATTCCTTTACTGTCACAGTTGTGATGTTTGCAGTTGCATGTGGCTGTTAATAATTGTTTCTATTAATTCATTTGTAAGAAAGTTATAAAATCTCTTTTGTGAAAGGTTCACTTTTGTTTTATTGTTCTTATATAGAAATAGCATATTTTTTGTCCACTGTTGAGTTGTGTAAATAGTGTTGTTCTTTTATTTTCATCAATTTTATATGTGTTGCGATGTGGGCATTCTTGGAGAGTGGAGAGAGAAAAGACATAATAGTCAGTTTGCTGCCTATAGCAGAATGACTAAGGGATACCTCAGGGAACCCAAACCAAGCCAAACTATCGGAGTTATCAAAAAAAAAAAAACGGCCCTAAAAGTAGACTAGTTGTCAGCCTCGCTGGAAAAAAAATTAAAAAGATCCTGCACAAATATCACCAATTTGCTTGATAAACTTTCACAATAAGGTTGATTTTGATACCCCAGAAAAGAACCTATTTAAACAGTCTTTGGTTTTTTTGAGCTGAAGTCTGTAGCACCTGCCTGACAAAGACCAGCTGTGCTGTAATGTCAGACGGAAGATCTGAAACAGGAGCACACCGGCTCCAACCTCTGACAGTGCTGAATGCTGACATCCTAACAAACAGGCAGAGGAAATAAGCCGTGGCATTGAATCAACAAACAGCTGTCAACCGTCCCTGCGTTCCGTTGATGGTGAGAACAATGTGGCGTAAATGGGAAAGGACAGATGGACACGCTCTGTTTGGGTGACAGACGGCACAGCCCTGGGAAAGGTGTAGGGACAGACAAGCGCTTTATAAAGAAATATGTTTGACACAGTGGAGCCTAACAGCAAAAATCACATCAGGCTGCCAGACGAGGGTTGGTGACGAGCAAGTTAATATATGAAAGTATTAAAACGATTTGTGAGCTGCACAGATATCATCAACAGCAAATTCTTTTTGCCTGATGTGGATATTCAATAATCTAATTAGGTTTTCTAATCGGCACCCTAATCATTGCTCATGGTTTAAAGTAATCATTACATCCAATTTGATCATAAAAGATGCATTTCATCATGAGTTCTGAAAGTACACAATTGAAAACCTGAATATATATATATTTTTCTTGGAAAATGGAGAGTAATGAAACTGAATTGCAGTGGTGAGGTTGTCACAGAAGACGTTTGCCGGCAGTCCCCTGATAATGTTGCCACAGTGATTGCATGGGATCTCTGCTGTGATAACAGTGTTATTATATATCTCCATGCCTCCCCCGTCTGGTGCATTCTGCATCACTGGTAATTCAGACATGGTCATGTGACACAGCAGCCTGTGACAGCCCAATTTGGTTTGTTTGTTAATGTGAACGTTTGATCAAAATTGGTGTGAGTTAATATTACTGCAGAGGGAGAAGGAGAAGTTCAGACCAAAACATTGCAGTTCCACTTTAAAAAGACCACAAATGAATGATTTAAAAGTGAAAAAGGACTTAAAAGCATAATGTCTCCTTTAAGCTGTGCAGGCAAAACAGATTTTATCGACCTTTACGTTTTTTCAAGAACAGGACTTTGTGTCTTTGTCCGTCACTACCGGAAATATTCAATGATACTCAATGATCCACGTCTAATGGCTTCCACCATTGAAATGCAGGACAATAAGCAGCTGCGTCAGGAGAAGCAGATGCAAACTGTCTGATTTTAGAGTAAGTCAAATATAACTTAAATGGAATTAAATATTTACTTAGTCACAAAGTCACTCATTTACGATTCAAGTCATCTGGTGCGACCTTTGATGTTCAGAGCTGTCAGAAGCCATCAGAAACTGTTTGCTTTATAGTTGCGAGTTTTTACCCTAAAATGCCCAAAACAAATGAGACCACAGATTTATGCAACATGGTTGATTTGATTTTTTTTTTGAAACAGGAATACACAAACAGAACAGATAAAAAAATGAAATAAAACAATACAAACCAAAACTCCAAAATATGCAGTATTTTCTTTCTTGCATCTAAAATTTGCCTTTGAGATAAAAGGAAGAGCTGTGACTGAAAATGCTTCTATCGAGTTAGGAGAGGCAGATAGGAAGAGATTGCAAAAAAAATTAAATAAAAATAAAAATCAAATCTTCAGTCAGGAAAAAAAAAAGTTTTGATGTAATGGTCCAAAATACTTATGTTAAAGCTTCATGGTAATAATATTGCAGGTGCTAACTGTGTCTCACAGTCACAAGGAAAATGTATTTTACATGAAAAACCTTTAATATTCACTATAAAAGTATTTCATCACAAACCTTGATAATTTGAATAAAAAAAACACAATAAATTTGATCTAGTCATGAGAATTATGTAAAACTGTGCCATTGTTATTGAAAAAAGAATGTTTTATTTTTTTTGTCTGCTCTGATGTATACTCATCCCTTCATTTTTATTTTCCATTCAAAATTTTATATCTACTTAAATCCATTCAAAAGGAAAAAATAAGTAGGTCCTCTGGACAGCTTCTTTTTTTTAATGAAACGTTTCGTCTCTCCTCCAAGAG
>JARVJO010000431.1:10014273-10031128 GCA_031762555.1 Cynodonichthys magdalenae | reverse complement strand
AGTTCAGTCCTCTGGATAGGATTTCGGTTTCTGGCTGGGTGAGCTGTCTGTCAGATAAATTCTTCACCCATTTCTCCGTCTCCCTGGCATTGTCTTGTGATCCGGTGTGTTGTCCAACCATCTGTGAGTTGTAGGAATTATGACGGGACTGTCGAGTTGCCAGTAAAGTAAACTTCTTTTGTTGTCGGGTCTTGGACTTGATATGCTGAGATAAACCTGCCTTTTCTGTAAAATCTATAACCTGCTGGAATGTGGTACTTAAATCCATGTTTTCTGCTCATACTTATACTACACAAGTCTTAAAATTACTTTTGCCCCATATTCTGTCACTTTTGTTATAAGGTGTCTTATTCGTCTGATAGACTCACTAAAAAAGAAATTAAAATAAAGGTATTACTATTGACTTGCTTCAAGTTTTTTTTTTTCTACAAGTTCAAGCTTGAATCTGTTTGCAGATTCTCAGATTAGCATAAGCGTCAAACATTAAACTGTAAAGTTGTCATATTTTTGGTAAATTTATTCATCGTTTTGTCTCTTTTTTTGTTCTTTTTTTATTGGTGTCTGTAAGAAAGAGCAAGTCTCTCCTATTTCACATTTTGTATTATCACTTTATGCATTATCACCATTGTCAAGACATTTTTTTTTTTTTAATGTATTGATCATTTGTCTAAAAAAAAACCCAATCTTGCTTCAAGCCAGTCAAAAGTTGTATAAATCTTATCAATGCTGAAAAATGTGTGCATTGAAAACATACACAAACGTTTCCCCGTGTTCCAAAAGAAAAGCTTGAATCCTTTTAACCAGACTAAGTACAGACCCGGCCTCTTTACTACCAGGAGCTTGTAGATGTGGAGGTGTCGCTCTGCTGCTGCAGTAACAGTAAACAGTAACTCTTCTGCGACACAGCTGAGCTACAAATCAATGCCAGCATTTATCGGCACGGTGTGCAATTTCTTTCTCTATTCATTACATTGCACAAATATAATGCAGTCGCTGGGCATACATGGGCAAGAAGAAGAAGAAGAAGAAGAAGAAGAAGAAGAGAAAAACAACCCCAGGGCCCAAACTGGCCCTTGGATAATCTCTGTTTGGCTTAACGTACTCAAATAAAAATCAGTGAAATACAGCATTTCATGATTAAATCCTGAGGGCAGTGAAAACAAAGTTCATACAGCTTTTCTTTCTTTTTTTTTTTTTTATCCATTCCAACAGAGAGAGCTGTCCATATTTTGGATTAAACTATTTCTAAACTTTTCTAAACAAAATTAATGAATGGTGTGTTTGTAACTAACAACTGATGGCTAAATTAATTGTCACAAGTGTCAGTTTTTATGAAATCTGTGTAAAAAAATGTTCTGAAAGCATCCTCCAGCATTACTGTCTGGCAAAACAATTTTTACCAAAGTAATTAAGTGTCCAGGAATTTGCAACAAAATCAGCCAGTAGAACTATCTGCTGATGGCAATGTGCTGCCTATTTTATTCTTGCCTCAATGGCAGCCTGATGGATTAGTGGTTAGCACTGATGCCTCACAGCAATAAGGTCCTGGGTTTGATCCTCCATTCGTCTAACTGTGCAGATCTCAATGGCATATAAATAAAGGTCAATAAATAAACAGAAAAATACCATCTTATGATTCTTAGACAGAAGTGTAAAAACCAAGGGACAAAAGTGCAATTTGAACACCTTTTCAAGCATTATATAAGCAAGTGTTCACACCAGGTTCCCCACTCAGATTTAGTAGTGAGAGTGGCGCCACGACTTCATGGCCGATCCAAACATGAATCAAACTTGTCAGTGTGATTCAGTGCCAAGACCGTAATATCGTCTGTCATGTCATGAGACGGCACACCCATAAAGACTGGACCCAGTGAGAGTTAAAGGAGCACGTTAACATCTGGAAGCTGCTTCAATCATAAGACAGCGAGTTCTAACAAAAATGTGAAAGGAAACTGTCACAGCTAAAGCTACAAGAGAAACATTCTTCATCATTTGAAGAAAAACAAACAGCAAAATATTTCAGGGTAACAAAGATCTACAAGTCGGAAACAAAAAGTAGTGAAAAATACAGCTAAGCTAAAGAAATTGTGTTTACTGCGAAAACATAGTGTGAACAATGAGTGTTGAAGGATTTTGTTGAAATCTCTTCATGAAGACGAATCTGAATTGCTAAAGCTGAAACAACTGGAACATAATTTGGAATTTGTTCTGTTACATAAGCAGATACATTCTTATTTTTATTTAATATTTTATTCAAACATTTTTATTTAATGGATCATGTATGCTGGGTCCTTGAGGGGACAGACAGATGCTCCACTTGATTGTCACATCTGTCCTCCTCTATGTTTTCATATAATAGTATTGTCCTTTATCAGGGTTGGACATTCTGGTCCTCAAGGGTCACTATCTTTTATGTGTTTCTCTGTTCCAACACACCTGATTCACTGATTAATTTACATTTTCAAGTTCTGCAGAATCCCCCATTCGTTCAAATCAAATGAGAGTCGGCTTTTCTAATTCACTATTGAGCATGACACATAACTACTCTAAACTCGTTCATGTTAAACTTTTATTTAGGATCATAGATGAGATTTTTTATAAACATCTAAGCTGCAAATCTGCTTTTTGAGCTTGTTGTTGCACCATTTTCATAGCAACCTCCGAATTTTTTCTGTTGACCCGTGACCCAGAAGGGTTAGGCTTTGCTAGTACTCGTAAGTTTGAAATGGTTTATTGCAAAATAGGTTTTGTTTGGCAGTTGTAGTACACAAAAACACAAAACAATACCTAAAATCAAAGTCACGATATTTGAAAACTATCTGCAGTTTCCGTATTAGAATTAAGGTTAAGCTGACCACATTTTGATAATATTAAGTTTTATTTGATGACATCATGTCCACACAGTGCCAGAAGTATTTTAATGGAACATGCATTCACAACGCAAGGAGCAAACAGAACTCTGAAATTACCTGCAGTAACGTTTGTAGGTTAAAGTGACCTACCAGTGGTTGAGTAGCGCCGGCACCACCTGGTGTTGATACGACTACAGCAAACGTGTTTAGTTCAGCTGGTTCATTGCATCTACGGTTCATCTGAGCTGAGGTGGAGGCTAAGCTGCATGCTGACCAAAACAACAGTACTGAAGCGACTTTAAAAAACAAACAAACAAAAAAAAAGACAATTTGTGGTCCTTCTTTAATGGACTTTTATGCTATTTGTTTGAAAAAAAAAACTTTTCCAGCCCTTTTACTGTAAACGATTGGATTTGTGCTTGAATATTAACGATAAACCATCTAATCTTTGAGTTTGCCTTTGTTCAAATTAAATTAATCAAACCATGTGGTCAGAGTGTGATTTTTATCGTTGTCTTTTGTTTCTGCTAAAGTCCTAATTTCATTAAAACTGACTGCCTTGCCTCTTGCATTTTTGAAATCACAGCAGATCCAGAACCGGCTGCTTCAAATGTCCACATTAGCAGCGATTTAATGAGGGCTCGGACTGCCTAACACTATAACTGCTCTAATTATTCTCAAAGTGCTTGGTGTGCGCAAGTATGATCTGATCTTCAGCAGAAACACTCACAGGTTCTAGAAGTGAATAAAACCTTAAAGGAGCTCAGCCTCTTCAGGGGATAGAGGCTTAACGAGCTCAACAGCCTTTGAGTTGCCTGGAGACAGTGGCAGGGTTATAAAAGCATTAAGGAAGGAAATCAAGTCCTCCTGAACACATAAAAAAGAAAAAAAAAAGGCTGCAGAGATTCTGACTAAGCTGTGGGCGGTGGCTGCAGAGGGTACAGGGCTACAGAGGACAAACGGTGGAGAGGAAACAAGATTGGAGATCAAAAACATAATCGACAATCACTAAGGCAGTGACATTTAGATAGAGCTGATTTGATGCTATATACAGACTTAAATCTTCGGGAAGCTTTTTCTGTAAGACACTGTTGAGCAAGTCAAAGGCTTAACAATGACATTTCAAAGCACAGAGCTACTGTGCAGTCCATTTCCTCTCTTAATTACAGAGTGATTCACAGCTCTGTTTAATAATATGCAGTGTCAAGCATTGTCAAGAGATATATTTCTGTCACCAATCTCATTAACCTTTTCTTCCACTTCTTTTGGTCTTTTACTTTTATTTTCCCATAACAACCAAAACTAAGGTTGTGCATTTTTATGTAACTCAAGCAAACTAGTTTCTGTCCAAGTCTGTCCACACTCTAATGTTCCATAAGGAACCAAACTGCCCGAAATCTGATGTGAAAATGTATGAGATTAAAAAGATTTTTGCAATTTGTTTAAATACATAAATCTGGGGCCACACTTATTTATTTATTTATTTATTTTTTTTTGTTGACACTACCCTGGGGCATAGCACTGCACCCTTACCCAAATGTAATAAAACTGCCATTTTAAAAATATTAAAAAACCAACATACAGTGTAGTAACACATATTTCATGTTCAAAGGCCTGTAAAACAGTTGTATTCTTGTTTAATAAATAGAAATACAAAATGTTTGAAGCTAACAAAAAATAACCAATTATTTTAGCGACCTGAATTTCAGTCGCATAAGATGCCTTGATTGCAGAATCCAGTTGTGGTAAAAAGTCTCTGCGACTTCATTAAACTTCTCATATTTAGCTTTGTGCAAAGTGTTGTAGTGGCAACTTCTATTAAAATCCTTCATGGCAGACAGCACCACTAAGCAGACTAAACACATACTTTTGAACATCATACCTTGAATTTTGGTGATCACATAGTCTAACCTCCCATTTTACCTGAAATGCAATTTTCTCTGTCCCTTTCTTGCTTTCCTCCATTCGTAGCCATGGCTAAACGTCTCGTCCTCACTGGTAGAGAACAAGTGTGCACAATGTGGCACCATCTAGGTAAACATTTTCATTACTACTAATTCAGTGCCACTGAAATGTATGGACACATTTTTGTAATAAAAAAAAAAAATAATCTAAAAGTTGCAACAGTTGCCATCCCTTAGTTAAATTCCATATATTATACGGTTTATGGGGTTTTCCTGTCAGAGCAAAGAACACAGAAAAAGTGCCTGGATGGGAAACCCTGTTCATCAAAAGCTATCCTGCATGTTCTACTTGTTTCTCTGCTCCAACACGCCTGAATTGAATGGGTGATTAACAGACATCTAAAGAACCTGAAAAGGCAATTCAATCACTGAATCAGGTGTATTGAAGCAGGGAAACAAGTAAAACATGCAGAATGGTGCACCTCGAGGACCTGGATTGCCCACGTTTGGATAGTGTGCCTACTGATTTTAAAGTCAGCCTTTAATGCTGCATTTTTATCTATTCTTATCTATCCTATCTTACAGCTTTACTGAACAGGAATTTCACACAGCAAGAAAATTCAAAGCATTATAACAATGGTCAAAGGATGAATGTACACTCAAAAAACTGATACTGGATTTAATAAAAAAAAAATGGCAACCATTTCTATTCAACAAAATTGAGTTTAGGTAACACATTTACTTTAAGTTAACTTTACATTCACTTAAAGTAAATGTAAAGTAAATGTGTTACCTTTACTCAATTCAGTTGAGTGGAAACAGTATCCATTAAATTAAATCGATTACATCTGTTATTTTGAGTATAAAATGATACAAAACAACAAAAGCTGATTTATAGAAAGTCATCATTGCAGAGGATGGTTTGTAACAAACTGTTGTGAACAAGTATTTCTTGTCCAGCCACTACGAATTTGGAATTTCCAGTTTTAGTAAAAATGGAAGAATACGTTTGATAATTTTGTAAGCTTTGTAAGCAATCTACATACTAACACACATATTGTACATATTTATGCAAAGACCAAGCTGCTTTGTGATCTTCCTCCAACGCCAAGACCGTGGCACTGGCATGCAATCTCAACACATTAAGTATCACTTATGCTACAATTAGCTCCAAGTGCTGCAGTTTGTATAAATATCACAGCTTTGCAAGCTGGAGACAATTATTCCTGTTCTTTAAAGAGTTTATTTTCAGCATCGCTGAAAAGGCTAACTGCTGATGCAAATCCTGAAGAGCATTTGTTTTATTACATCTACAGAGGCTGTTATTGTCTGTTGTTGAGCTCTCCAAGAAAAAAAAAAAGATCATCATATATTTAGCACCATTAAGTAAAGGTGGATCACTTCATTTAGATGTTTAATATTTTACAGGGTCAGGTTTGATGGCAGCATATTGTCTGCAGAAAATGAAAACACTAAATCAGGATGAAGGAACCGTCTTGAGATGATTACAGCCTTCCGGGAGAAAAACAAGGGGGGAAACACAGACCTTGGCTAATTTGATTGGCATCTATTTTGATGGCTGCTGAAGTGTCCAGGTGCCCTCTTATCTAATTCTCTGTTCGGCTGGGAGGCTGGAGTCCATAATAGCCTCGTTATGAAGGCTTGTTAAATTCATTATAAAAAGAAAGAGGCAGGGGCGTCAGTGGGGGCAAGAGCTCAGTTGTTCTGACATTTTTTTCAGGCGCAGACTCTGCAGGGGCAAAAGTGTGTCTAATTTTCATTAGATTCCATTAGAAAAGCCCCCTCCTCTTTTCCCAAGCAGTTTTAAAGATGAGAGCTTTTTATGCGCTTTTTGCTGTGTTTGCTGCTTACATTTAAATAAGTCAAAGATATTGAAAATATGATGCTGCACTTTAAGGAGAACATTTACGTAACTCAACTCCAGTAACATGTCCAGGTGACAGGATCTCTCTCAGGCAAACTAGATGCAGCAGTGACACAGCCACCCACTATGTATCACTGAGTTCATGCCTCTGTTAGTCTGCGGCACCTTCTCACACGCTGTATAAATTATCAGGTTAGAACAGATGAATATGGAGAACTGTTTGACTTTTTGATGTGAATCTGTTAGAGAAGGTTAACGCTGACAAGGAAGAGAGAAAAATAATCAATATAGTTGTTCATGATCTTTCTACACTGTCCGCCCTGCACAGCTCTTATTATTGAAACTGCATATAGTTTTATATATTGTAACACTGCACAGATTGTATTTGCTCAGTATTTGTATATGTGTAGGCTAATCCAATGTTTACAGGTAAACAAATGTTGAGACAGAAAACAAATGTGTTTTAATAAAGTATATTTCAGTGCACAAGTCATGAAGCCTTTCAATAAATAATATTTAAACATATATATAGTAAATTATATACAGTAAAGCAAAACTTTTTATTAGTTTTCTCCTTCTGAGAAATTCATGAAACTTATGACAACCAATTAATTTCTCACTGGTCATGTCAGCCTTAGGATTTATTTTCAACTGGTGCAGATTGTGTAGATCATAACAGCTTAGGAGATTGTGGAGGTGGTGAGGGGGAGCGGTGTCACCTCACAGGAAGGACTGGGGTCTGGAAGTGAGGACTTTGTATTTTCTCTAAGCACCTGAGTTGATATTTCTCAGGTAGTCCTGCATGTTTGGTATATTAGAGAATCTAAATTGGCCTTAAATGTGAGTGTGACTGGTGACCTTTTTATCCCGTCTCTCCCCTGCTGAGAGAAATATCAGTTTTGAAAAGAAATTACAGGAGAGCTTTTGAAAATATGACCAGATTTAGATATGAGCAAATAAACTTGCCTTTATTAAATGTCAAGACAAATCATTGTAAATAAAGTAAATAAATAAATAAATAAAAAATCCTGACTCTATTGATGTACTTTAATACCTTTACTTTACTGCCAGTTTGTTTTGAATCCTTGTTTTGTCATTTCTTTCTAAACATATACATTGCCTGAAAAAAGTTCTGTTTTTCATATTCTGTTTTGTCATTTGACCGATCATTCTTTCTACCAATTTAATAAAAAAGTTTTTCTTTTTTGTTTTTTTTTTTTCCATCAGAAATTTTTTTTCTAACTTTTTTTTTTTTTTTTATGTGCCTCTCCCTAAATCACCTTTCAACAGCACACTGCCAAAAATCAATCAATCTATTCTGTGGCACACATTATGACTCTTCAACCCAGCCCAAAGCAATCAGCTGATTGTTGTTCTGCCTCTGAGCCATTCCAAAGTCACTCTGCAGACTTCAGCTGAAATGTCAACCAATTTAGAAGCAGACTACCTGCTAGCCTCCTTTTCAAAATGTTCTCAGCTGCAGTATTGCTGCCACATGTGGCACACATCTGTGGGGGGGGGGGGGCAACGCTACTACGCCAGTTGGTTTAAAGAACATTTCCTAAATTCTGCCATCTGAGAGTCTAATTAAAACCACCATCTTGTTATTTTATTTTCATTCCTGTTTTGGAAATGTTTAAAGAACTCATCAAAAAATAAATACAAATAAATAAATAAATAAACAACTTGTAAGATTTACCAGATAAAATCTTCGTAACAATTTGCACTAGCACTTTTCAAGTTAATTTAACCGCTGTAATGTCAGGTATGATTTACTTGTCAGTTTTAAGTATAATTTATTTACCAACACAATTAACTGTCATGAATTTACTTAATAATTGTTACTGAAATAATTTAACTATAAGTCATACACAAAATAAATAAAATAGTCATAACAATGTTTGTTATTATTTCAGATGTAATTTATTAATTTACTTTTTTTTTATATCATTTTTGTCCCTCAATGGGGAAGTAAACTGTCTACGTTTTTCCCATTGCACATGTGAGCACACATGTGGATATGATATAACTAAAGATATAGTGAATTTTAAATGATTAGATTTTAATTATTATTTTTATGCTTGAGGACAAAACACTATCATATTCCTGTAAACAAACAAAAAATAGTTTATACCAATTTTAATAAAACAAAAACACTAAAATGTAAATATAAAGTGTAAATATATTTTTTCTAATACTTATTGTTATCTAATTAACTTGCTATATTTCTTGTTATCAACTTATCTTAAAGATATAAATAAAAAAATCCTGATGAATTTGAGAAAAAAAGGTCATCCTGTAAGGCGGGAAGTTGCTGTATTGATGTATCCAACAAACAAGATGATCCAATCAAAAAGTTTCACTCCTTGTAGTAATCACATATTTGTAAAGAAATGGACCAGAAAACTGATAAAGCTAGCCTTTTCTGTTTAAAAAAAAAAATACATCTCATGTTAGTTTTGGTCAAAACTTCAAGAGTTGCTGTAAAAGGACAAAAAAGCTGCATTTGGCTCCAGAACCACAGGTTGCAGACCCCTGGCCTGGGGTACTACCATCAGTCTGCTACACTTGTGTGCATAAACATGACTTAAAAATCTTTAATTATTTGACTAACAATTCTGTAAATTTACGACTGTTAATTGTGATGGTAATAATTTTCCTTAATACTGACAAGTAAATCATACCTGATTTTCCAGCTGTAAAATTTACTTGAAAAGAGGTAATTGTAACAATTTTATCTAGTAAATCTTACAAGTCCTTCTTTTTCAGTGTACGTATTATTTTAAGATGTTTTTTCTAAACTCTAAAAGTCCACAAAACACCAACACAGTAGTGAAGCGAGCTGAATGAAGTGTCCTCCTCGCAGTGTGTGTGTCTCTATTTTAATCCCATCAGAGGATTGTTTGAGGTCCCTCCCTGCATATTCCTTATGTTATTTTTTGCCACGCAGCCTCAGCAGGGACCGTCTCGAATAGCAGAACCGTTCTGCCCTGTCAAAGTGTGTTTACGTGGGTTTGCATCACGGTGTTTACTTTCACATGCTAGAAAATAGAAAAAGCTAATTAGTCAAATCAAAGTTTATATTAAAAGAACAACTTTAATTGACCAAAGTCCTGCATGCATAATACATCTATAATTACAATAAAGTCAAGACAGAAGCAAAAGGTTTTATGATTATTATTTTTGCTATTTAAGCTGTGGACAAATGTTATTTTTAAAGGGATATAAAGATCTATTGAAATCACATGTGGGTCTTTTATTAAATGATTACAACGGAAGTTTAATCATTGAATATATTTCTTTTTACATTTGTCAAAGCTGTCTGTCAGGAAATGAAGTTACAAAGAACATGTGGTTGTTCTGTGGGTTGTTCTGACTTTTTCAGTCAGCCAGTAAAGTAGAACAACTATTTAGGGATGTTCTTTGTTCTCTTAGAGAAGTGCATTTTTTTTTACAACTTCCCACACATGCAGAGAAAGAGAAGCTTTATGTGTAACCTGAAATCCCCATACATCCATATACTTTTTACTGAGAGCAAAATTTATGATTAAACATTTCAGTTAGAAAAAAAATTTAAGTTTTTTCTTTGCTTCTGAATTGATCTTGAAATTACTTGGCTTTTTTGTACTGACTGAGGAATCCCAGAAAAAAATCTTGTGGATAGACTGTATGTACGTGCAGAGTTGGGTAGTAACTAGTTACTCAGTTACATTTACTTGAGTAACTTTTTGGAAAAAATGTACTTGTAGCAGTACTTTTACTATGCTCAGAGTATTGCTACTCTTACTTGAGTAACATTTCTGGATACTCTACCCACTCTGCCACAGCCTAGTTTCATACATTTTATATTGATTTGGAAAAATGTTTATTTTGCCCGGATTTTTTATTAAGTTATTTATGTAAATTACTTTCATTATGATCTTTAAAATACTAAAATCTCCACATAGCTTTATATTTTGGTTCGTCTGATGATGTAATTTTAAAATATGAAATTATTAATGTCTTGATCAGTTACTCAGTACTTGAGTAGCCTTTTTACCAAATTATTTTCATTTCTTGGTTGGCTACTTTTTACTTTTACTTGGGTAAAAACATGTTAAAGTAGCGCTACTTTTACTTGAGTACAATTTTTGGGTACTCTACCCACCTCAGTGTAAGTGATAATGACATCATCAGTGAGTCTCATCTGATCTAAAGTCCCACCCTGAATTGCACAAGTGAAGAGCAGCTCCAAAAAAATATCACAACCTGACTCTTGTGTTTCCACGTGTCAAAAAATTAAAAATTAAAAAAATGTAGGTACATTCAGTTTAGGCAAAACAAAATGAAATCCAGCTATTTTCTTTTTAGAAAACCTGTCAGAATTAAACACTATTTCTCCAAACTGAGGTTTAATCTAACATGGGTTAAAACCTTTCCACAAGCCCCCACTCCAAATTATCTTAACTAAAACGGATTTGATTTGGAGCGGCTGTGGATCAGTGGTTAGATAAGTCATCCTTCAACAAGAGAGTTGAGGGTTTGATTCCTCCAGTGTGCAGTCACTCAAAGTGTCCCAGGACAAAACACTGAATCCCTTATTGTCTCCATTGTTTACCCCGTCAGTGTATAAATGCAATCTAAAGAACTGATTAGACTCTAAAATTGATTTATTCAAATTAGCTTTGCAGAAACTTAGAGTACTGTATGTGTTTGTGTGTGTGCATGTTCTTTTGCTACCTGGTGGGGATGATTTTTGATCATTTCCCTGGTACACACAGCCTGGTGAGGACCCACTGTTCCTTATAGGGACAAAAGTCCGGTCCACATCGGGGGAAATACCGTTGGTGGGTCAGGGGTTTGGTTTAGGTATGTACCTGTGAGGTTAGGTTTAGGAATAAGTTGTGAATTGAGTTTAGGTTAGGTTTAGGGTAAGGAGTAAGGTTAGGCTATAGAAACAACTGAAAATTAATGGAAGGCAACAAAGGGTCATACTAAGACTATAAATAATGACATAAATAAAGGTGTGTGTGTGTGTTGGGGGGTAAGAGAAGACACAGACTTTGTTGTAAAGGGCTTTGAAAAGCCTGGTTGACTAGAAAGGTGCTATATTAGTACAGTCCATTTACAATTTACCATTATGTCAAAATCGAACTAAAAGCCACATCAAATTGTGTAAATGAGCAGCCAGTTCAAATTCAAACATAAATTATAATTCCTGTTGAACAAAAAGAAGTAGAATTAATGCAAAAAGGTATTAAAGCATAAGCCATATTTCTGAATTTAAGACTGACGATATTTAATCACCTTTATGTGTCCAAATTTCCACCCAGTGAATTAGTTGAAAAAAAAAAATACATGAAAATTGTATTTTAATTAATGCTTGCCAGCAGGAACACATTTTCTTATTGTCTGTGATCTTGTCATAATTCTCAAAAGGCTTGTTCACCCCCTCAGTGTGTCATGTTTAATCAGTAATTCATGCTATGGAAAAAGATGTAGGCTGCTGCCACCTAAATAAAAAAACAAAAAAACTGAGCCTCGTTTCATCCATAACTTCTAATCTCCGCACACAAGGCTGCAATTCCATGCAATCCTCATGTTTTTTGTAAAACAATGGTGTCCTGAGGCAATTGTTTTTCCTGCTATAAAGTGTCTGACAATCTGTCCAGCACTGTGTTCCACACAAACAGCAATTTCTTGACAGGACTCGTTTATAATGACAGCAGAGCTGCATAAAGATCAAAGCTGCTATCAGGATGTAAGTTCACAATAAGTCATTTCATTCTCTTCACAGTATGAAACAAACAAAAAAAAAGCTTTTTATGTTGTGTGTTTTATTGAGAGTTATTTATTGGTTTTAGATCATAATACGAAGAATATTTTTTTTTTACGGTGACGACAACTTCAGACAAAACCATCAACCTGGAAGAAGCAAAGCCTTAAATAGGCCAGCAGTCCTGCAGAGGTACATGGAATACTAATAAAAGTTGAAAAACTGAAAGTGTAAGATCAATGGACTGTTTTTTCCTTCATATTCATTTTTCAGCAGCTACATTTCTCCTGAGGGAGACCTTCAGGTGTTGCAAACTTTAATTGACTTATCAAAGTTGTATTTTTCTCAGTTTAACTCAAGCAATGCTCATATGTTCTGAAGGCATTTTGGTATTTAGCAAAACAAAATGCTGCTTGTCTATACTATGAATTAATGACTGAATTCCACAATCCAGCCTGTTAGTTTCCCTTTTTAAATGGTGCCACATTTGTAAGAAACATTTGGGATGAGCAGTAGAACAGAGTTTGTTGGTTCTGCACATAAAAAAGAAATGCAACATCCTTTCTGCCATTGTCAAACAGCTTATTCTTATTATATCCATTGATTTGTTTGGCAAACTGAGTAATTGAAGTTTGAAAAACCAAGACATTTTGGCAATTTATCAAGTTATTAATTTAACAAACAGGAACCTCAGTAACATGTGGAAGAACCATGCACAGCCACAACAGCCTGGCACCTCCTCCTCATAACACACTGCTGTGGGTTGGCATCCCACTCTTCAACCAGCATTTGTCGCAAGTCAAGATTATGTTGGTCACACTGGAACGAACAGCATGTCCAAGCTGATCCCTCTCAAGAGGTCAAAACTGCTGGCAAATGATTCCATCCAGTTCACTCCCAAATTCTGGATGTACAGTCTGATAAACTACTCTCTGTGGGGGCGACTGTTGTCATCCTGAAGGGTAGAGTTCGGCCTCAAACTTTGGAGATATGGGATTGCCACTGGTTGCAGAATTTCATCTCGATATCTATCCGCATTGAGATTGCCATTCAGGCACCTGATTGGCAGCACCTGGGGGTACCAGAGGCTCAAAACGTGTCAATAGCAACTGCAAAATAGGCACAACCCACATACTCAACCTTACCTACTGCTCATCCCACAAATGCTCCTTACAAATGTGACACCATTTAAAAGGGAAATTAACAAGCTTTCCAACAGAATAAGATTTATTGCAAACGCATTGTTAGAACAAATAAATAATCAACCAAACACAAATTTTCATAGTTTTTGTCCTCGTTTCATAACTCATTTTTCTATTCAGTTTTTGAATAAGATACATTTTTAACACTGTGTCAAGTCACTCTGTCTTTCTTTTTGTATCAATTTTCTTCCAACATACAGTTCTGTATAGAACGATCTGTGGCCCTGAGTACCACTTACTAATCTTGACCCTCTCCTAGGAGGGAAAATGAGAGTCACCTGGCACTTAAGGCATTTATTTAAATTGTACCCTTCAAGAGGAAATGTCAAAATTGCTATCGTATGCAAAAAAGGTCAATGAAAAATGTTTAAAAATGATGAAAACATGGCGAGACTTTAAGCGACAACTGTAATTTCAATGAGGTGAGGAGAAATGGCAAATGTTACTCAAAATGTTAAAACAACGCCAAATAATGTGGAGTCGGGGCTTTTACAGAGCCTTAAAAATGACAGCGTTTGAAAATAAAAAATGACTAGTCAAAGGTCAATGAGGTTTTTTCGCTCAGTGATGCGAACAGGTTACATAAAGTGTTATTTAAATAACAATCACAGACAGGCTGACTGTTATCATAAGATGTTAGTTTATTGTATAGCATGTACTCTCGAGAAATGGCCCCCAGCTCTGGTGTTTTGCTTTGATTATAATAATTTCCAAATCATCTTCTGGCAAAATGTTGCATTTTCAATGCTTTAAATGCAGAAAAATTATAAGTGAAATATGCATCCTGGTTCAACTTGATGATGTCATATCAGGTTAAACAATAATGTTGACTTTCCTCCCTCTTCAACCAAAAAGAACCATATGATTGAATCAGCAGTAAAGGCAGGGGCAAGAAATATATGGAGCTAATATGAACGTCTCATGTGGCCATTCTTTTCTCGGAATAAGAAATGTATTTTAGTAACCAAAATAAAAAAAAAAACTTGTACCCAAATGTTGTTGAGGTAATGAATTATTCCCTTGTGAAGAAAGAAAAATCAGCTTCAACAAGTGGTCACTAAGCAGAATTTCACGCTACAGGCAAATGAAGATCACACTGAAGTGATGCAATAAGGAGTAACAATGTTTTCATTATCAGAAAGTGCTGATATTCAATCTACTGTATAAAAATGGTATTTCCACCTAATAGTTTCCACACAAGCGAGCCTAATTAGTAATCAGTGAAAGTGCTCAGTGCTGAGACAATGGAAAAAGAGATGATCTGCAGAATACCTTTCAATTTGTGTTTTTTTCTTTTTTTCCCAATGGCTGATGCTGGGACTCTCAACAAAGCGCTGCTATTTAAATCAATACATCCCTCATTACAGGATAATGAATATTTCATCTACGAGACTATTACTTCAAATGAATAATTTACCTGTGTTATATCAGTCAAGGTTGGGGGTTTAGAAGTACCCCAGTCCCTGAGCCTTTTTTTATATACCTAGTCACTCATCATAAAGCCCTTTAAAACAGTTTGTAACCCTATCAAAAAGGTTCTGGCTGTTTGGTGCAGAGGTTTTTTTGTCCTCACTGGAAATGCCATGGTCACAGTTCAAACCGCTGACAGCAAAGATATCCTCAGTTCCAATTAACCATGATCCATTATATATGTTGTGTTGAAAGTGTTCCTCTTTGTATTAATGAACTCCACGCTTGGGTGGACCCTACACAAACGTATGGGCTTTGTGCTCATTAAATACATGAACACTGCGTGCGACCTATAGGAGGCCAATCTATCAAACATTCAATGAACGAACAGGGGATACGTCTGAGAGCAAAAGCATTGTTTAGTTTGCCCTGTGATTTCTTCTCATGTTGTTTTAAACTCTCAGAGTGATCCTACATGCAGTCCTAAAACTGAAAAATGGATTATAATTTAAACACATCTCAAAGGTTTAGTAGCATTTTTCAATATAAATATTAGTTTTAACATCTGAATGTCATAATTTGCTCTGGTAAAGTCGTTTTTTTTTATTGTCATGATCATGATTGTCTACTTACTTTTCCAATTTCCTGCCTGTCCAGCTTACACAGTCAGTACAAAGTACAGCTTGGTCTGCTGAAGAATGGCCCCGTGATAAAATAAGCGTTCAAAGAGAAGATTAATCGCAAAGCCCCAAAATGCAATCCTGGTAGACTAAATTCCACTACCTTAGACATGAACCGAGCTCAGTAATATAAAAAAAAAAAAAAAAAACAGAAATCTTTATTATCAATGACAGGAAATTCACGATCATACATTCAAAATTGAGTGAGCAGAATTTAACCTTTGGGATTTCCACAGGGAGAAGGGATAAATCCACTCCCACCCCTTCTGAAATTCATCAAAATGGAGATAAGAGTTCTTTCAAGTGTTGAGCTGTGCTGGGTATTAAGTAACGCAAGGTCATACCAAGTGTTCATATAAGATTATGGAAATGTCAGTGCATCGCCTTCCCCTCAACTCGACGGTTAAGAAGACTGAGAGCGCTGTGCCGAGTGTATCACACACAGATAGATGTGTTGATTGTACAGGGAGCGGCTATTACAGTCACATGGCTGCTCATTTGTAGTCTTTCAATCAGACAGGTTATAATTTCTGTATAATTACTTCCATTAGCATGAATTGCTCTTCTGAAGCTTGAGTACGGGATGACACACAAATTGTAAATGCAGATATGGGAGTTTGGGCATCAAAACTGCTGCAATCTTCTCTTTGAAATCGCAGTACTGCTTCTCGTGAAGCAGGGTCTTTATTGAGTTGACTGCTGACTGGTGGCATAATCCAAGGGGCCATTACTGATTTACTAAAAGGAAAATAATATGTATTTGTAATTAATTTATTCAAAATTATTTTCTTATCATTAAAATGTAAAAAAAGGACACATTTTCATTGCAGTATTTCATTGTGAACATTTATATTGCATGTGTGCTGTTGAGCTCCAACAATTTTCAAAAATATGAGTACAGTTGGTAAAAGCAAGTGAATAAAGTAAAACTGTTGTTGAGGTCCAGTTTGATTCTTGCTTTGGATGCAAGAAGATCTGGGTTCAGATCCAAATATGTTATGGTCCATGTGTCAATGAACGCCTTAAATGATTCAAAATATAGAGACCAAATGATTACGACATTTTGAATTAATTTTGATGCTCACAAACCCCAGCTCTACACCCTCAGCAGGGTCCTGGAGGGTGCATGGGAGTTCGCCCAACCAGTCTACATGTGCTTTGTGGACT
>JARVJO010000431.1:9990568-10007349 GCA_031762555.1 Cynodonichthys magdalenae | reverse complement strand
TTGAGAAACACAGATCTGAATGATAGAACATGTAGACAGTGTTTGCTAACCTGCTGCTCGGTGTCACTGCTGTCTGATTTTGTTCCCTCTATCCAGGAAAAGTTCTGTTAATTTGGAGCGTTTGGCTGCACATTATATATTTGTTTTTTCCCTCTTAGCTTTTCTGCTCCACTCATTTCTTTCTCCTTACTTTTAGACAGGTTTGTTCATTTTACCAGCTCTCTTTTCAAGTTGGGGCGGGCTGCTCGCATCGCATTGAATGTTTTACTGTCTCATCGGCTGTGCCCGTGGGGGCGGGGCGGCTGCGGCTTTGCGGCTCACGTTGACACAGCCACACCGCCTGCGTGGCCGCTGAGCCTCAACGGCGTTTTATGAGGTTAAAAAAAACAAACGCACCAGCCGATTCAGCTTGGAACTGAGCGGCCATTCGGGAATCCTCCCGAACGTCCCTATGGCCACCACGCCCCTGGTAACCACTAGCGTTGCTAACACTGCTAACAAAGACATCAAACTTGCAGTTGCGTCTGGTGTTTGAGCTGCACTTCAAATTGCCAGACAACTGCTTCCATTCGTATTGTTTTCAACAAACACATTTTGAATTTAGATTTTAAAGACCATCTTTTGCAGAATTAGTGGTTGGTTTTGTCTCAGGATGATGATGTCACAACAAAAACCGCTCACCAACAGCAAAGGCTTTGTTCCAATCCAAAACTCCAAAATGTCAGCTTTATCTTATAGCTGCAATATTTAAGATTCCAATGTTTACATTTAGATTTAACATTTAGTAAAAAATAGCAAACAGTGAACTAAATAATGATAATGTGTTAGTGGCATTTTTTAACATTTTACTTTACACTTGGCACCCCATACAAAAGTTGCTTTTACTCAAAATTATAAATAAACTATTAAAGCAATCTTTAACGCAATCACAGTGGGTTACACTGATACAAATCTCTTGTTAAACACAATTTACAACTTTTATTTTCAAAAGATCGATTGTTAAAAAAAATTAACAAACCTGTTCTGAATCATGATCGAGCTCCATATAAATTTAATATCAAATAAAGGTTTTCAAAACGTTTCATGTTTGCAGTTGTATTTCTGTCACATCTAAACTTTTCTGTTGATAAATCTCATTCAACATGGAAGTACAGTGTTTAATCACTAAAGCCTTTGTGTTCCTTCTGAATCTAAGATGACTCACTTCTGTGTCACTACAGCTGAACTCATGTTTCTAATCATACGTTTGACATTTGGATAACACAGATAACTATCATTTTAAAAACTGCAATGATGATGTTTTTTTCTTCTTCTGTCTGTAATTAAAGCTCTGTGCAGGTACTATTTTTGTGTAATTGAAGCAGACAGTTGGGACAATTGTAAGTTATTACTGAAAATAGTCAGATTTGATCATATAAATTTGTCATTGCTAAGTTGTTATTAAGTTGTGTCATGCCTTTTCTATTGTAGAAACATGCAGTGATATTTTTTCTGAGTACCACATGTTAGAAATGCTTTGATATTTAGCCCTGAAAATATTTCAAAATGCTAAACTTTACCAATGTAAGAATGTTTTTTTAATAGATTACCTAATTGCTTGTTAGCTTGTTGATGTTGATTACAAAGGTTACAAAATGAGATACTTAAAGGAGATTAAGCAAATGTCACTTTTGTTTTTTTAAACATAAAAACTAGGCTGTTATAGATTTAGCTTGTTCAGCTTGTGTTAAAATGATTGATGATTTTAGTCCGTTTTCTCATATATAACTAACTGTCTTGGAAACATCCTGACACACTAATCTTTTATGTCTCTTTGGGCTTTGAAGTTTTCTTCATAAAGTAACAGCTACTTTGTTCTATAGCCTTGTGGTACTGTTTAATACTGCAGTTACTAACGTGAACTTTGGTTCATTGGATACAAGTCTGGGTAAAAAAAAGCCTGATTTATTTTTAAGGCTTAATTATCTCCATATTTATTATGGATTTCTGATAATTGCATTGTGGAACCCAATGATTGAAGATGTTCTAATTTTGAGTCTTTGTGTCCATCTTCACTAAGTTTCAGTGAAACACCAAATTGATTTTCGATGCTATTATTACCACCAGGTAATTTTAAACATTTCTCTTGAGTAATTGCAGACTAATGATTAAATCCTTCCTTTGCATGACACCTAAAGATACTGAAGATGCATGTTTACAGCACAATGAAAACTGACAACAAAAAAAGCTACAGTAATATTCAGGCCAGCACTAATTTTATGATGCCATTTAGTCTTTGCTGCTTGACTTTATGGATTACCATGAAATTAGATTAAGCTGAGTGGAAGTGCAGCCTTGTGTTCACGCTGACCTGTGGGTTAAGATTACAACAAAAATGTTAATTTCCCGTGAGCTAACCTTTGTTCTGTAAATCCACACTTGAATTTTAGACACCCACCTTTGTGGACCTAAAATTCTCTTGTGAAATAAGTTGTGCAGGTTTCTTCTCCTTTGCCTCAGTTTGATTTTAAAAACTCAAACCAACTCAAACCAGTCATCATGTTTCAAGCTTAACCAATTGTTTCAGTGAAGGTAACTTGCAAATTCCACCTCGATGCACATCATAGGTTCACATCTTTGGGATCTTTGAAAGGAAGAAAAAAAAAAAAGACCTACCTTCCAGGGCACTGACGCACATCAGAAAGAATTCAAAAGTGGATACACTCAGCACAGATGTAGAAATAAGCGGTTGTACTGCAGTGTATTTGAAGTATTTTTGTCCTCGATTGCAACAAAAGCAACGTACTGCACTTTCAAACAGCATGACGCTTATTTTCAATACATGCTCTTTAGGACAACCTTCAGTTCTACCTAAAGTTATGTTTGTTGAATATCCATAGTCCTTGATATTCTAGTTAACAGGTTGTAAAACTTATATTTAAAACAAGTTAAAAGTTTGGTTGAAGCATTCCTGCAGGACAATGGTTATCTGAAGTGGCTGCTATGGCCCTGGTCTGTGCTTTTATCTCAGCCACAAGCACTCAGTGTTCCTCTTGGTAGCATTGCTGCTTTGATTTAGTCTCTGTTGAATTATATGCAATTAACAAAATAGCCTGACATTCGATGTGAAATGGTGTTAAAATTTGAAGTTGTTTCATGATGAGCAATGATCACAAACCAAAGACTCAGACAAAAAAATGTCTCTTTTTTATGCAAATCTGTTGATAGAAATTGGTCACAGATGGTCACAAAATTTTTATTTCAGATCTGATTTTAGGTTAGGAATTGATTTTAAAATAAATTAGATTTACAATATGTTTGTTTTTAATGCATTTACAAAGGGATACAAATGTGTCAGACCATGATATGTTTGGTATGTTAGATTTGTTAGTCGTTATACATAATACAGCCTGGAATGTACCTATTCATCATATACTTGGTACTTACCTGGTACCTACAAGGACAGGGCTGTTTCACAAACTGACTACTGTAATCACAAAATATTATACAGCTGTTACATTAAATACATGTATTACTATCTTCATATTATATTTGTTACATTTGAAAGGGTGTACTTGTTTTTATAAAGCACATCTGTTGCAAAAAAACAATAGTAGGGAAGCTGACCTTTGCTGACGGAGAGAAAAAAGAAAACCCAGACAGAAACTCACTAGATCTGACCCTGACTGGTAGCTAAAATGAATAAACTTCACAGATTTATCTTAACAAACTTGGCATGAAACCAGACAATGATCAAATCTGGGGATGATGGAGAATTTTCTGATTATGTAACTGTTGATCTAAAAAAGAACTGTTAATCTGACAATTAGAAATTGAATGACGCACCTTGCGTACGTGTTCTTTCTCCCTCTGCAGAGAAACTTTGTTCAGAGTGAAACCTCTCCATCTGATAAATTCTTACTTTTGTTGCAGACTTGACCCAAGAAGCTGGCACAAAAATCACAAAAAGGTTTTGACCATAAAGAAGCTGATTTATTAGCAAATGTAAACACTGAGCAAGACAGCAAAATGGTACTGACAAATAACTTCAAGACAAAAACACGAGGAACACAAGGAGACAAACTGACTGGCTGGAAAGAGCACAATGAACAGACACCAAATGGAGACAGGAAACAGAATATAAAGGATTACTAATGAGATGGAAATAGACAACAGCAGGGGAGAGACATAAGGATCAGGTGAGCTTGGGAGGGGCTGGAGCCGAGACAAAGGCAGGTACACACACTGGGGAAAAAACATAACAAAAACACTAGAAAGAAGCACAAATCTTCAAATAGAAAATATATTATTTTTCTCATTAAACTAAGTATGTACGTCATACGTACTTTGTACTTTCTAGGAATGTATCTAGTCAGCATCAGGTAAATACATGGTAACAGTTTCCTTTGTAATACAAACTACTCTACATTAGTACTCACTATATACCTAGTAAATGTGCATGATATTTACTATTATACCAGGTAAACACAAGGTAACAACTCACTTCATATTACAGCTTGGTCCCTATTAGTAACCTATGAAGCAGATACATACCTATTAAGTAGTACTAAGTTCCAGGTATATGTCCAGTACATACCAGGTAAGGATCCAGTGTGTACCAGTTTGAATTATGTATTGTTTTAAATATGTTTGTAAAAAGACTGCTTCCAATCATCTGTAACAAGAAGGGTTGTGAATCATGACAAATTCTCTAAATCGATTCAATTTTGACTCATAAGGTTCTAAATCGAATCATGATTTGGTTCGATTTGATTACTCGGTTCGATTTGGTCTGATTCAATTTGATTCGATTCGATCCACTCTTAAATAATGAAAATGGCTCAACTGTGTTACAAAATAGAAATGGATTTAATTTTTTTTTCTCTTCAACGACTGGTTTTGAGGGCAAGCTTTAAAATTGGACAGTTAAAAAGTGAACTGCAAACAAAACTGCCACAAGTCTCAAAGGTGTTTAAATTAGAAAGGATTTGCAAGTGAAAGTGTACTTGAACTACAACAATCCATCACTGTAAATTTCATTAAGGCATTGTTTGTTTTAAAGTGTAAACATAATGGAAATTTGGACTTTTACAAATGTATACATCCTGGGGATAACAGTTTCAGTCAGATGTTTACATTGCACTGTAACATACTGTAGTTTGGTTCAAGCACTAGAACGATCTGCTTGAAGCCTTTGTTTTGTACTACCGAGTATCTTTGCAAGCAAAAATTGCCATGGCTTCTTTTATCTTTATATCCCACAGAGAATCGTCAGAAAATGCTAGTTATTACCTTAGTTCCTTTTGTTGCTCCAGATGACTTGTTAGAAGCTAATGTTAGCACTTATGCATTTGGAGGAACGTCAACCGAACAAAAATGTATGGCAAGCCTGGAGTGATGCAAAATATATAAACATACCTTTGTTTCATCAAGCACAAGGCTACTGAGGTTAATGTCATGGGGAAATATTGATCTCATTCCCTATGAACCATCCATCCACTTCTTCCTTTCAAGGTCACGGGGGTCACTGGTGCCCATATCCAGCAGTCACTGCGTGAGGGGCAGGGATCCAAGATCAATCTTCTTCTTCTTGTTACGTTTTATGGTGGTTGGTAGACGAACTAAAGGTGCATTACTGCCACCTACTGAACTGGAGTGTGGACAGGAGATGTACAGGAAATACAAGATCAATCTATTTTTATTACCCAACCCTAGTAACAAAAGCTTGGAGTGTTTTTGAATATATTCAAAGACTATACATTGCTATATTTAATGTGCACGTGTTTTTTGAGGTTTCACTCGATCCAGTTTAACAGAAAATCCTCCAGAACACTTTAAAGCTGACCGTTTAGTAATTGTTTTTACTGCCTTGCCCAGTGTTTGCGCTGTTATTTACTTGGACTGTACAAATTTCCCTCTGCATCTGCCAACAAATTTACAGAAGCCTTTCAAGCCCACTTTCTCTTTCAACACTACTTCAGTGCTTCCACTCACTTCTGAAGAGTTTTTTGATTGCTTTACCCCACTTAGTTAAGTTCTCTCTATGCTGTTGCTCAAAACTAAATGATCAACAACAGAAAGTCTCTTTGTCCTGACAAAACAAAACTACTTCAGCCACATATAGAGACTTAATGTTAAATCATAAACTGGAAAAAAGCATGATTCATTTGTAGCAGACATCTATTTTTGGGGTCGGTTCAGTTTAAAAATATTTTTGTGCATCTGCCGACAAACACTGTAAACATTTTCCACTGCAGAGACATCTGCTTTTTCAACAATGTCATTTCCATAAATCAGAAAAGCTTCATTCTCATTTACCAACTGCTGCTACAACTGAATGATAAGTGTCTCTCTAACTACCCTAACCAGCAGCAAAAACACATCACACATTCTTAGGCTGCAGATGTAGTGCTTACTGATTTCAGAGCCTTGTGCTGTATGATCACGAATTTGGGCTGGTAAAGCAAATCAATCCCTGATTTCCTAAATCTAGAATAACATGATATTTTCTCAAAACTTCAGCTACACTTCACCACGTTTATGAAAAATATTACTTTGAATATGTGTTGTCGTACAGTGGCATGGTGTACATGGTATAAAAAACAAATCAAAATAAGTGGATTTGGATAGATTTCAATATGTTATCGTTTTCTTCTTTTTTTCTTATAGATCCACATTTTATAAAGCCAACATAAAACATCTTTATTGGTGGAGTTCTATACTCCATATTTTTCTAAATATTGCAGGCAACTCTTTAAAATATGCTAACTAAATCTATTGCTATTCAAAGTTGGCATGTTCAGCAAGCACTAAAAATGAACGGTATGTGTTCAAATGTTGTGAATACTACAAGTATTTTTTTTTCTTTCTTATCAAAGCACAAGGAAAGCGTTGTTTACATTTTTGCACAACAGAAGGATTTTTGAGACCAGTGAGGCGAAGTAAAAATGATCCAAAAAATATACATCAAGGCTGCACATACAATTTCACATGCTGTTTAAGTTGTGGAAAAAAAGCAAAACTGTTCAAAAAACTTAGTCCTGTAGAGTTCATTCTATTTGCAAAGGAATATTTCACAGTGCAAAAACTAAACTTAGCACAAAAAAATGAAATTTCTGTTTGGTAGATTATTTCTTTGTTTGTAGCAATGCTTCTTGGCAATAAATCTTAAACCATCGAAAAGCCTGTTAATTTCCCCTTTAAATAGTGCAACATTTGTTAGGAACACACATTTGTGGGATGATCAGAAGAGCTGAGTATGTGGGTTGCACACATGAAAAAATAGCCAAATCTTCTCTGCCAAACAGTTTACTTTGTTGTTGCTATTGACACTTGTTTTGAGCTTCTGCTATCCCCAGGTGCTGTCAATTAGGTGTCTGATTGGCAGCACCTGTGAGCATGGGCCCTGCTACAGTGGTCAGTAGTTATCTGCTGAATCAACTAGCCACGTTTGACTGATCTGAATAGGACAACGTTAAGCTGGTGTTCCACAAAACCAAGTTGTGGATTTATTTGGAGAAAGCCTTAGTACATTTTCAAAAATGTCAATTTCCATGTAATTCTGGACGTCAAAGATTAGACAGACATTGTTCCTCACCCTGTCAGCACTTCTTCTTCTACAGATTTACAGTTAAGGTTTGCAGGACGATATGGCTGATAGTTCTCTGCCCAAATAATCCAGAACAGACTGCATGTAGCCAGTCTCCAGTCTCATCAGGCAACCAGGAAGCCAGCTATGACTAGCCTTCCCCATCAGGTCCATCTGTGATGTTGTCAGTAACACACGCACTGGAACTTGAACATGTGGATGTATGTTATGTTCAGCGATGAATCAAGATCCTGCCTATGCAGTTGGAACATTTTTGTGACTGTGTATGGTTCTTCCACATGCTACTGGGGCTTTGGTTTTGTAAATGTTTAAATTGTTAACTTGCCAATATGTTTTGTTTCTTCAAACTTTTATCATCCAGTCCACCAAATGAGCCAATGCCAGAATAAGTTGTTTGGATTTGGCAAATTTTTCAAGTGCCCAACTGACATACTACTCTACTGCTCATCCCACAAATGCATGTTCCTTACAAATGTGGCACCATTTAAAGGGAAAATAAAAAGCTTTTCAATAGCAAAATATTTATTACCAAGAAGCATTGTTACAAAAAACAAATGATCTACCAAACACAAATTTCCTTACTTTTTGTGCTAAATTTAGATGCTACACATTGTAACGTGGTGGTAGAGCATAAGAGAGCTAGCCTAGCATAGTTGCACGTGCTCCGGTGCAGCTTGGAAGAGGAGACAGGTTGTTGATTTCCACTTGTACTTTATTACAAACTTTAGAAACCATACAAAGCCAGGTCTCTACGGCGCTAACACTCATACATGAATATATAGAGTCTAGTCCGTATACCTTACCACTCGTTACTAAGGTAGAGCAGCTAAGCCATGTACACACGACCAAATATCTTAGCGCTCTGCTACCAACATTTACATTGACCTACAATATAACAAAACAAAAAGGCCCCATCATGTGGCGTCAAAAGGTACTACAACAGTATTATACATACTAACTCTTACAACATGCAAATATTTCTAGAAATGCAGTGCAGTGGTGTAGACAAATACTGCTACCAAATGTACTAAAATAATTAACAGAAATAAACTCACTCTTGCACAGCATGGAGTTTTGGAAATAGTGTTGATCCTTTCAGTATGTTTTAATTGACTGACAATGTGACTTCAGCAAATCCACATGATCATTTAAAAGAGTTTCACAAGGGGAAAAAAAGTTACATCATAAATGCATATTATCTTAACCTGCTAGATATTCTCCTAGATGAAAAAGTGTGACATCTGCCACATCAGTAAATGACTAAGTGAAATATGTCACTGACTAAGAGAGAAAGCTTTACTGCAGAGTAAACCTGTGAGCCAACAGGTGCAAAGTTCATTAGCTATGGGTTGTTTCTGTGCCATTATTCACTTGTTTATTTGCGCACAGGATGTAAAGATTTACAAGTTTACACCTGTTTCTATAATAAACTGTAAATTTACTTAAGTAGTTTGAAAACTGGTGACAGCTGAAGGCAGACTTGTCATCAATATAAAAAAGCAAGAAATTATTCAAGATTTAATCTGCAATGTTTACATCAAAGACAGTGAAAATGTTCCTGTTTATTTTGTGATCAGAATTTGGGTTTTGCTTCTTTTAGGTGTAAACTGACAGAAGTTTATGATAAAATTCTGCAGCTATGATAAAAGCTTTTAGTTTCAGAGAATGATTACCTGATTCTGGTCTAGAAACATCTTCAAGTGTTTCAGCTCGTGACTTTGGTTTTTCATTAAATGTTTGAATACATTCCTGTTGCTCTCATGATGTTTTCTTCGAATCCAGCACACCGTTAATTTTCTGAAAACAGATCAATTTCTTCTAAAAACATAGTTTTGTGATCAACATATCTGTCTTACAGAAGCACCGCAGGGCTGCAACAAAGGCACATTAGAAAACCCAGTCCAACCTCAACACTGAGAGGTTTTGATCTTCTGCGAGAGCCGTTTTCTCAGAACCTCCTACTTAATGTTTTAACACTGTTATCCATGTAAGCGCTCTGCATATTGCTTCTGAATTCTGAGAGCTGTCTTTTGCACATGAATTGTTAGGGTGGTGGTTGGATTTAATTCCTAGGAGATAGTGATTAACACATGCATTGCTTTCAGGTTGTGCACCTCTTTGATGCTAGCAAAAAAAAATAAAAAATTGCGGGGGAGGAAGACCAAAACAGGAGGAGGAGGAGAAAAAGATTATGACGAGGGAGAGAGAAGAGGAGGTGACAAGAAACGAATGAGAGGGAGGGGAATAGACAAGAGGAAGAAATGTAAAAGGACAGACAAAAAGCCATATTGGAGTGGGAAAGACAATCCTTCACACCCATGTGTGGTAATGTGTGGGGAAGAATCTTCATTAGCATTGTTGGTACTCAGCAGCGGCTCGCACAAAAGAGCAAAGAGTGCTTTTCTTTTGACAGACATTATCGACAAACGTGGAAAAGAAAGGAAGAATCAAACGCATCAACCACATAATGTGCAATAAAAATGCTTCCTGTTCAACAGCACTGCCTTTCATTGATGCCAAATAAAAGCACGTTTCTGCACACCGTCTGGATCTATGAATATAAACGAAGAAATGATGTAAACAGAAACAACGGGAGCAAAGAAAGATACGAGAAAAAGGCTTGATTGGAAAACGAGGGCCATATATTGTGAGTAATATGAGGCTGTCTTTGTGATCTAATTGCAGGATTTAACCATTAAATGGGCTATTTAGACAGTCATTATCCTCCTCATAATGCCTTCAGCCAATCTCACACTGTGTGGAGATATGTTCATCTGTTCAGCACGTCTAATAGGCTAGCACCTTCCTTTGGGTAAATATCTCATTGTTTTAAAAGGTCACGTTCCAAATACCGATTCATAGCTCATGCAAAAGGGCAGATGTTCTTGAATGAGAGGTCATTTGTACAGAATAATATCCATCCACACACTGTTTCTTTTTATCTGGAATTTCCCAGCCATCATGCAGCTTATCTGATATTCAGTTTTATTTTTGTGGATCTACAGCGACAGGTCATGGTCTGATTCCAGGAACACACTTGAAATGTATTTTTAACTCTCACATGTAAAGTATTTTATTCCATTCTTCGGTCTCTTGTGGTGGATCTTTAATGGGTATTTTTTTTTTCCTAATGTGTGTATCCTGGAGAAATGTGTTGCTGTTGATGCAAATTTGCAATTCAGAGGTACTTATTCGATCACAGTGCTACTTCAGTTCAGGGAGAAAAACAATTTTCTTTTCTTGTCCTAGAATTGTTTCCGGCATCAATTAAAGCAAAGACAGGGAAGCTGTACAAAACTCTTGACCTTAAAAAGGTAGTTCAGATCTTTTGAAGTGGGGTTTTGTGAAAAGGTTATAAACAATTTTTACATGTGTTTGCTTGTTTGTAACACTCGAAAAATATTTCATGAGCCAGTCGACAATTTTTAATGAAGCTTTGAAAAAAGTATCATTAGTTGTACCTCTCCATCTGATTAACTTTTAGAAGTCAACCCAACTAAAGACAGCCGCACAACCACCTGCACACGCAAAATACATACATGGTTATAACTGGAGCAGTGTTAGAGGCAGTGACCTGAAATGTAATGAGTTTGTACAAACTGAGTTGTAATAAGTTGGGACTGATCCTGAACACATACCCTGAGTGCCAACATGTTGCAAAAAATATTTGATAAAATGTTGCCATTGCCTATTTTAGGTCAACCATGTTTGTCAGCAAAATGTCTCTGGAACTACTTGGTGGATTTTAAAGTAATATCCAGGTAATAATCATTAAGTGTACCTTTACAATGTTTGGGACCAACCCAAGTTAAGATAACTGACAATAGAAACCACCAAAAATAGCTAAATTCACTTACTTTTACAGATTATGTGTTAAGTCTGATGTGGCTGTAGATAAATCATTCACAAAACATACTTTAAAGGGCTGTTTGTGTAAGATAATTACTTAAAAATTTTGGTATTGGGTCATCATTTTTTAATCAATTATTTTTTCTCTATTTTCTGTTTTCTGAACTATTGTGTCAAACTATTTGCAATGGAACTTTTAAGTGAGGTCTGGACCTACCAATTACAATTTTGTCCTTTTCATTCTCCTCTGGCTCTGGGTCAGACTCCCGGCTGGATGAACAAGTCTTCCATTGTTGACAGCACTTAATTAATTTGAAAATTAAAAACCTCTGCACCACTATATAGTCATAAACCCCTCTATCAAACTCGAATGGACCAGTCTGGAAGCTGGTGGGGGGCGGGTGAAGAACCTCATTTGGATTTAAAGAGACAGCCTCAAAACGAGTTGATCTGAGTTACACCTCAGAAAAGGGGTGAAAGAGGGGCTTTTGGAGTTACAATATGGAGGAATTCAGACCAAAGCATTGCAGTTCCATTTTATATAGACCCTAACTGAATGATTTAGAAGCATGATGTGTCTCCTTTAAAACGTTCATAAATGTATTATTTCATGTAAGAGCCAATTCAAGATGGTCGCCACAGCTTTTGAACATTAGCTAACGTAAAAAAATGTGGCAGCTGAGACTAATTTGCAACACATAAAACAAGACAAATGTGAATTGTTTATGTCTTAAACACACTTTAAACCAGTCTGCAGCATCTTTTTGTTGCTTAAAGTTAGATTTTTTTTTTTTGGCTTGTTATTGACAACAAAATGTCAATATAGGAGAGGGTTACGTGAGATAAAAACAGTCTTTAACATCAATGAGGTGCATGTGGGTTTAAAAAAAACCATTTTTTTTATGTTGGGAAAGTGAAAGCTTAGGCTCCAAGTCAGAGTAATATCCCATAAAATGGCTAGAAAAGTGCCCCTAGCCTTGTTTGGATTTAAGCTTTCACCTCGAATGACTCGCATAAAAGAATTTACAGTCACGTCGAGTCGAGCTGTAAATTTTACAGCTGAAGCATTTATTACTGTAAATATTATCATCGTGCAATTACCAAATGAGATTGTATGACTAATGACTAATGTGTTCGTTAATAATAAAAACATTTTTAAAAATGAATGCCGAACATAATCTTTTAATCTTGTACCTTTCAGTCCAGATCACAGGGTGACATTAAATTATCAGCCATGCCAAGTCTCAAAAATATAAAATTACCACCTTTTATCTCCTGTCATTTGCAATATCCTCTGCTGCTTCAAAACCACCAAATAACGACTCTAAGGGTTGCTCAAACCTACACAAAATATCTAATTTGCAGGGCTCTGTTTAGTGTAACAGAAAATTTTTGAATCATAAAGGTCTTTTATTAATCAAATTAACCAGTGCCCTTGAATTATGGCTTACACAAAGAGTGTTAGAGTGAAGCACTGCAGCAAGTACTTCCTGGCAGAAGAAATCCATTCTGAATGACTTCAGTACTTTAGCAAAGAGAAAATACAATTTACTTTCATCAGTTGCACTTGGTTACATTTGCATGGCATACTAAAGGAGACCTAAAGGGAGGGGAGTGTCGTAAAGATAGGTCTGTCACTCGATGTGTGGACAAACTGTACGAGGATGACGGGGGACAAAAAAGGCAATTAGCCGAACAGAGCCCTCGTAATACACTCCCAGGGGGGCAGTAAGTCACGCAGCTCAATGCTGCAGCCAGGTTCACTGAGCAATTAAGAGAGCTGGAGAGGCTCAGCCTGATGCTCTTCTATCGGCACTGATGTTAAAAAGGAGATCGAGGGTCACTTTCAACCCCTATCACAGTCCACCTGTGTCTTAATGTTCCTGTCCGCACCAGCTCGCGCAGCTGAAAATAGAGCCAAATGGACAAGTGGGGGACAAGGCAGCACAAGTGAGGAATTATCATTTTCCCTATAACTGTGTCTGACATATCCTTTGGCTTTTCTCCCAGATCAGTAGCGTTACATATATTTCTCTTTACAGTCTTGTTATCCTCACTCTCCTAATGAATTATTTATAGTCGGCAGAGTTGAGGAGGGTAAAGAGCCCTTCCCTTGGAGTAAACACACCAATAAAAAGAGAGACGACTGCAATAAAATGATATGGAAGGCATCACTTGCCCCTTTAGCAAAATGGGTTTTGAAGTATTAAAGGCTGTGCACCGTTTAAAACTTCAGAAAGTGCCAGCCACTTTGATAAAGCTTTCTCAGGAGTCAAACTGCTGGATTCACTTTGCAGACACTCCTCTGTTATGAACGTCATCATAATTAATTTGCGATGCACAAACAATTGACACAAACTGTAATAATCCTGGCTGCTGCATAAACTGAATCGATTAAATCCTCCTAAATATTTAATTTTCTGCTGCAGTTTGACCTCCGTGGAGAAAGAGCAAATGCTGTCGTTAGGCTGCTGCTCCACTTTCGGGTTCTCGACATTTTTTTAAGTGGGCATCGAATATTACTGTAGCTACCTGGCAATCAGAAACAACAATAAAATCCCAGCTTCACGCAGAAACAGTTTCACTATAAGCCCCCCGAGACAGTCCTCAAAAACACTCTTTGCAATTTTCTTATTTTCACCAGTCCACGAGACGAGGCACAGAATGCCTTCTGGGGAACAATTGCCAACTTACCTGCAGTGCATTCATGAGCACGTCCTCTCCAGGGGACCGAAGCAAAAAAAAAAAAAAACATTCCCCAATTGCAGCTTCTACAGTTTTGTGGAAACAAAAACCCCAGCTCTGTTGAAATGAGAAATCAGCGCTTTATTACGTTTCATTAATTTGGAGGAGAAATCATCAGCTTCATGCGATGATCACAGTCAAAACTTTAAATCCAAACAGTTTTGTCTGAATAAGCTGCACACGTGTGGAAGTGGATTATCCCCCCCCAAGTTGGGAAACTGCATATTTGCTCGCAGCAGACTCCTCGGCGAGCCTGGGATACTGTAGGTCAAAGCAGAGAGCCTGTTAATTGAAGTTGTACATAATAAAAGAAAGAGGTCGGTGGGGGGAGATGGCGAGGAGGGTGTTCATTAATAATTGATCAAAGAGCCGTTAAATTGAAATGTGTTTGCATCAATTAATCATCCTCCCAGATGCCACTAATCAGCTTCTTTTTTTTTTTCTCGTCTCTTCATTGTAGCATCTTAGCAATCCTGCAGACTACACCGGACTGTGCCGAAGCCATCATTCATCATCTTTTACTGTGCTCTTAAAGCTGGCCTCAAGTCTGTGACAGAGTGATTAAAACACCATTGCCACTGAGCGCTGCAGGCTTTTACTCACGATCTCCGAAAATTGGTTGCAGTGCATGCTGTGCGCGCCTTGTGAAACTTGATTACCATGTTTCTATGAGCTATTGATAATCTCTGGACTTTAGCAGGGTGCTGGGAGAGTTTGTGGGAACACTTTTTAAAATGTTCAGTTCAGTCAACGTCAGGCTCCACGAGGCTGGCAGAAATATTCTGTGGGGAAAAAGTTAAGCTTTTGAAGCTCGTGATTATATGTTTTATTAGTTTTCAAAAAAAATTTTTAACAAAACTACTTTTGTACTTTCATTCAAGGCACATGATACACCTAAACGCGCGCACACACACAAACACACGTCTACACAGCAGCAGGTAAAATCATAAATCTTTTTTTCTACTGAAGAGTAAAAAGTGAATTTTTGACCATGTAGGGTGAAAAAATGTGATTCATGTAAAATTAAAAAAAATCTAATTTTGTAAAGAACGAACAGAAAAACAAGCTTTAGAATTTTTTTGGAATGCAAGGTTTTTATTTTTTACTTCAGTCGCTGACTTTATCACAAATATGTCACCTCAACAGTAAGGCTAAACTTTGTTCAACTAAGGAAGTGACACATAGTACTTTACAGCTTCTAATAAAACAAAAAATAAGGAGATGTTAGATTAAAACTTCTGTTTTGCAACCTCAGAGTGGAGTAAATTGATAAGCTGATAAAAATACAATATTTCTGTTGCAACATGTTCTTTTTATATATCCCATGCTGCATTTAAAGCTACAACTAGCTGCTAGAGATGGGACAAATTATTCTTTGTTAGGATCCAGATCTTGACGATCCGTTAGTTTCATAGATTCGTTCAATTTTGAATGAGTTACATCTTCACAAATAGCGTACTTGTTTACTTAATTGTGTCACGTGGGTGGAGCCTGTTTTGTTAGGCGACCCCCCCCCCTCTTTCCCCCCACCGCTTCTCCTGTTATCTGTGAAAAAGTAAAGGAGTTATTGTCCTGTGGTTATAGAGGACAAATAAAAATAATACAAGTAAAAAAATTAAAATAAAACTACGAACAGCTCTTTGCTTTCTGTTCCTAAATGCTGCTAGAGCTATTTGAACTTTTAAATAAACACAGAATTCTATGCATTACTTGGAAGAATAAATACCTGCTGCCTTTTGTGAGAAAATTTTTAATCAAAATCAACTTGTGCTGAGAAGAGGACAAAGCTGTAGCCATTGTGTTCAAACCTTGTAAATAACAGAGAATCTTTAGTCTCCTGTGTGCGGTTGTGTATAAAGTCATACTTGAGTAAAAGCACAAAAATTTTGCCATAAAATTACTTTGGTAAAAGTTAAAGCCTCCTCTAAGAATCTAAAAGTCTTAAAGTATCTAATATATTTTTTACTTAAGTATCAAAAGTAAATTTCTGACATAAAATGTACTAAATTAAAAGTAAAATTATTGAGTATTGAGTAAAAATGAGCAGTTAGATTTTCCAAAATATATTTATTGGCCTTTAGAAAAAAACATTATTTTAAAAGCAGAAATTAAAATGTGATATTAAAATATTAATGTTGTATAATATAATATATACAGTGTGTATATATATTTATATATATATTAGGGGTGCAACAATACAGAAAATGCACAATAGTCTCACAGTTCGATATTTTTTAAATATACAAAAAAGAGAAATTCCCATGCCCTTCTTAACTTGTAATTTGTTGAAATTAATTATGAACATTCGTTTAACATCAGAAGTACAGTTTTAAAATAAATGTTGCTGAAACAGCAAATTTCTCAGTGGATCTGCGCTCAACAGTGCAGCCTAGGTGGAGTAGTCAAACACAGATCCTCTGAGACTTCAACACAGAGCATATTCTGAAGACAGGTTGGTAAAACAAGTTTTAAAAAACTGCTGTTTGATACAAGTGCGTATTGAACCTAAAGCACTGTATTGAACGGTTTGATACAGATACATGCATGCACGCATACAATAAATCTATTTCTCTCTCTCTCTCTCTCTCTCTCTCTCTAT
>JARVJO010000431.1:9965200-9978245 GCA_031762555.1 Cynodonichthys magdalenae | reverse complement strand
GATTAGAAATTAAGTGTTAACGAGCAGTTGGACAGGTGTACCTAATAAAGTGGCCGGTGAGTGTATATATATATATAAAGTGGAACTGCAATGCTTTGGTCTGAATTCCTCCTTATTGTAACTCCACAAGCCCCTCTTTTACCAGCCAGAGGAGAATGAAGACAACAAAACTGTAGTTGGTAAATTCATATCTTATTTGGCAGTTCCGTCGCAAATAATTGGACGTAATAGTTCAGAAAACATTATAGAAAATAGAGAAAACGGAACGGGTTGAAAAATATGACACAAACATAATACAAAGATATCTCTGGAACACCCAGAGAGACTAAATTAAAATATCCTGCACTCCTAGTGACTCCAAGTACACAACAAAATGCATTTAACGGCTAAAAACAGTAAGTAAGTTTCAGTGCATACAATGTATTTTTCTTCAAAATTCAACACTGGCAAGAAAAAGCTACAATATGCAAGATATTGGAGAATATTAAAAAGACTTATGTAAACCGATTTTGCAGGACTGTAAGAGTTATCCGGGATTTTCCTAAATGCACATGGAGGTGTTGGCAGGCTGTCGCTAAGGGTGACCCAAAGGAATTCAAAGCTGCTGACTCTTTCAACAGCATCTCCACTGGTTTAGTCAGTCGCCAGCTACTTAATTTTGCTCATATTGAAAGATATTGAAAGACAGTTTAAGATACTATCTCCCTGAGCTGAGACTTGCAGTTGCTAGTTGGTGAACAGAATTCACAAAGGATACTCAAGAATGTCTTGCAGATGCCAAAGTGGATGCAAAGTAATGATGTGCAGATCAATATTGAAACATTGATATCACCAAGACCAGAACTTTATGGTCAATCGATACTAAACTCAAAATTTAGATACTTTGTTACTTCAGTCATGACAGGTAATGTACAGTATATTTCATTAACAGGAACACACTGAAATATAGCTCAACTATTGAAATCACATATGGTTAAAGTAGCCAGTATAAAGAAAATCAGTGGTATCAAACATCACTAATACAAAGCAAGCCCAGGTGGGTATGATGTGGAAGTTGGTGGTCAGTGAAATAATACGCAGTGTGCAAAATGAGTATACAAAATAGGCAATGATCTTGTAAAATCAGATATGCAAAATGTAACCACAGGGCTTGATGGCAGCTTGGTCATGAACACTTAGAAATCAGTAAGGCTGCAACTAAAAATTTGTGTGTTTTCTTGCAATTCTGAGTCAAGTTTTAGTTGCTAACTTGCTTCCAACAGTCACAGCCCAGTGAGATACAACTTTTTTGTTTTAGCATAAGTGTAATAAAACTTACCTCCTCTCTAATGGGTGTCTCAACTTTGTTGATATGATTCACAATGGAGGGGCCAAGCACAGAGCTCTGTGGAGCACCACTGTTAAGGTTCATGTGTGTGTAGCAGAAACAAATCTATTTTTTTCCAATCCATATTTTGCACTGTGTGTAGTTTAATGTATGGCGTCTTCAATATTTAATTTTCTGTCAATCAATAAGTACTTAAAAAGCTTTTTAAATAATATATATATACATACAGTACTTAATGATGTAAATTAATTGCTGGCGAAGCAACTGTTCTGGACCAGGATTTAGGCGCCAATGAATTCACAGTTCACTCACCTGGAAAATCAAAAACACACATACACACATGAATGCACCGAAAACAAACTCACACAAAGTGCAGATGCAGTAAACAAGTGCCATGAACGGGTCCATAAACCCACCCACCCCGACTCTACCCCTTCTCTAATCCTGGTGGACTATTTTGTCATTACTGGCTCGTGTGTGAGCGAGGGATGCAGGAATGCAGCTTCCAGTAAGTGGTGCCCTGTAGCCGATGCTGAGAGGAGCCCCTGCCAGCCTGATGTGTTCTGCTAGCAATCACAGCTCACTAAGTCACAGGCCAGTGGAAAATGCCAGATAAACATCACGCTGGGAATGAGCTCCGTCTCTCGTCCTTCTTTCTGGCAGTTTAAGTGGTTTAAGAATAGCACTAGAGATGGAGCTGCTTATTTTAAGTGACACAGTGAGAGTCAAAAGGTCAAATGAAACATACATGGTTAGAACAGGAGAACGAGGCGCTCAGTAGATTAGATGACTGAGGTTCGGGCCAGAGTATGTTGTCAGTCGCGCTCTGATTCAAACACCATGCTGTATGTGATTCTGTTTGCCCAATATCGCCGCTGTCATCCTCCATTATGTGCTGTAGAGCGGGAAGAGGGTGTAGGAAATGGAAAAAGGAGCTGTGTTCGCAGAGCTCTGCTAACTTGGCTTGCTCTCAACCTTCCAAATCACACTTTCACACAAAACATTCACAGAAAGCCCTGTCGTAATTTCCTGCGAGACCTTAAAAACACAGGCAGGAGCAGATCTGCTGCGGGCTCGTGTCGTAAATCACACGAGGGCAGCTCTGATATTTCATTTCTGCTGAACATCTCTCCGCTCATCGACCGGTCAGAGAGGTAGCCTGGGAAACATCTTTTGCTCTTGGTGATGTATAACACAAACTGTGTGCTGCACTGAGAGACACAGTGTGGAAATGAGAAATAATAGCTTTTTTACTAAATGCTCTCTTGACTTTTAAGGTACTATATCAGAGTAGATAATATCTGTTTCCATAAGGGTTATGCTTTGGTCCGCCTTTGAAGTGCTTGTTTTTTTTTTTCGTCCCCCCCCCAATCAAATACATCACCAACTTCAGAGGGAAACATTATGCTTTCAGTCCACTACAATCTACATTTGCAATTCATTTTGCTCTCCATGCTGAACTCATTAAATACCACAAATAATACAGTTATATAAGCTGTCAGTAATAAAGCTGCATGTAATATACCACCCTCCCTGAAAAGGTCGGTTCAAGAAAATTGATTTTCTTTTTTTAATAAGTAGCCAGAGTTTTTTTTTTCTAGTCCCACTATCTGCCCTTCAAATAGCTTTAATATTAAGGAAAAAAATTATCTCATACCTCACCGTGTGGCAAAACCCTACATTCTGCAAATGCAATTATTGGGTGTAGGTATTCTGAACTCATCATTATTTCTGCACATATTCCAACTCCAAACTACATAAATTTAAATACTTAAAGGATTTCATTTTTTTTATAGCTGATTTGTATTTATCTAATGAGTCAGGGTGCTGCTGAAGGTGATTACCACCTCACACTGAGATAGCTTTATTCTCACAGTCAAAGTGGGCCTAATAAAAAGATTTAAATGGCATTGAAAGTTTCATACAGGCGGAACGCTAAAATAACCGTCGCCATCAAAGAGTTCTTTGTGAATAGCCAGAAGATGAAGACGACAAAGTGCAAATTAACTGCAGTACAAGGTCTAAGATAAAACTACCTTAATATTAATAACCTATTATTCTTCAGTACATTCATATTACAGATATGTAACCTATAACCAGAAATGCAAGTGTTCAAATACAGAGCCACAAAAAGCAACTGCTAATGATGATTTACAAGATGAAATATGAAGATTGGTCAAACAGACATATTAGATAACTAAAGCTTTGAATCTAATTCAATGAATTTAAACAGCATGAACTCACATCAAACATAATCTTAGGGCACCGTATAAAAGAAACTCAAATCATAAATTCAATTTCAATCCAGATTTAAATCCAGTTATAGTCTTTCCCTTCCTATTCTAACACAATACATTCTTATACAGTCTAGTATAATATGAAATACCAATTAGTAAAAGTAATCTGTTCGAATAAACGAGCAGATTGCTTCAATCTTCACTTCATCATGAAAGAAATGTGTGCAATTGAAAGTCCGAATTCTCTGTGGAAAACTGATTCAGTTCTCTGAGTTGAATATTTAGTTGCACACATGAAAAGTTACCCTCTCACAGCGCTGTAAACCTTTCACTCAGATTGTTTGATAAATTGGCCACAAGCTACATGTCACAATGAGTTTTGTATTAGAGTCAAGTCACACCAGTGGAAATAATGGTAAATAATGGTAATCATGGTTAATAGGAAAGTTCCCTCTCCTATCAGGTGACTTGACTCTCAGACATCAGTTTGCGAAGATATGAAAACTTTACTCGTGTGTTTAACATTTGATGCATGTATTAACTAAACGGAGTTGTTGATCCTCTAGTTTAGCACATTGATGACAGTGGAAAAGTACAACTTTCTTTTAACAGTAGGGATCCTCTAGCAGAACCAGAACCAGTCTCAGGGTGAGCATCCATCGACTTCAACTACATGGGGTGTGAGAGGACAAGAAAGAGGCACAAACAAACAAAAAAGGAAAGAAAAACACAAGTTTTTCCTTGGGATGTTTGAATCAGAATTACTTTTGCTTCAGTTGCTGGACCATTAATAAGCTCAGGGCATCACATGGTAGCTCTTTATGTTAGTCAGACTGGAATAAATTTTAGTCCGAGAACATTCCTCTTAGTACTGTTTGTTGTCTTTTGAGGCAAAACAAAATTCAGATTTTTTTACAAATAAAATTCATCATGTTTAGCCTTTAATTTAGCAAAACCATGAAGGTTGCAATAAACAATGTTTCGTTCATCATTAGTGTGCTGAATGAACGCTGACCATAGCTGCTGCACAAAGCCGAGATGAAATACTGTAAGTGCCACCGGGTTCCTCCTCCTTTTTCTCCCTGGCATTTAGTTGCAGTGGCAGCCGGTGATCATGGCAACGGCTAGTGTTTGGCGGGGCCACTCAGGTCTAGACTGGTCCAGGCTGGAGCGGACTGCTGGCTGCAGTGCTAAGGCGCTGTGTTTAATTAGGCCCATCCTGCTGAGCTGCTGCTGTTTATTTCCCCTGTGACACAATGCTGATCTGTGCAGCCCAGACAGGGAGAGATGGATAGACAGTCATTCTGTATACACCAAGCGCTCTATAGGCACATAAAGCAACTCGCGCTTACGCAGAATCTCCAAGTAAAGCAGTGCTCCGTGTCTTCAGTTCTGGGAAATATCATTCTGTGCACATGTCAGCCTTTGTGCCCTGTTGCAGCTCAGAGTGCTCAGACTGTGATCAAAGGGTTTTACCTGCACATTATCCCACTCCATGCCTCACACATGCCTAAGAAACATCAAAAAGTCCACAGGGCGCATGCTTTTTATAAGTTTTGCTGTTATTTTAGACAAACGATCAATGATCAAACGAATTAGCTGAGTACTATGTTTCCTGTGATGCAAAGAAAAAGAAAATCATTATCGAAAGACCAGTGTGACATTATCCGTTGCTTTCTAACTTTCTTTCTGAAAGTTAGTTGATAACATTAAAAAATAGATATTTTGGCACAAATCTGTACGCTGTGTGAAACTGTAGCCTGCAGCCACTTAGCTCGGATTAGCACAAAGACTTCAAGGTAAACCGTCAGCCTGAGGGGTGTACTACAAAGAGAGATTAATAGGTTTGTGAGGAAAGCTGAGCCCAAAGCCAGAGCTTTCAGTGTCACAAAGGTGGCTCTGTTTTAACCTGGCTTGAGAAGCATGGCAGTGGTGGATGTAAAAACCTCCTCTGGAGAGAGAGAGAGAGAGAGGGCATGTTCAAATATTTTGGTTTTATTCAGCCGTGAAAGCACCAGAACTTTGCATTTTTTTCCCTCCAATATTGATATGAACAATATAGATTCTGATATGTTTTGACATAGTCTTGGACCTGTTTGTGCATCTATTATGTTTCTATTTAAAATATGTTTCAAATTAATGGGCAGCTGTGGTGGTGTGGTTAAGGGAGTCGTCTTGTTACCAGAGGTTTGCCAGTTCGATTTCCACGTTCCAGCCGTCTCAGTCGTTGTGTCCTTGAGCAAGACAATTCACCCACCTTACCTACTGATGGTGGTCAGAGGGTCCGGTGGCACCAGTGCATGGCAGTGAGTGGATGTGTGTGTGAATGGGTGTTAGTGTAAAGCACTTTGGGGTCTCTATGACGCTTGATAAAGCACTATATGAGTTCAGTCCATTTACTATTTTAGTCCAACAAAATTAAAGGCATCCCATTTTTTTTATAACTACATAATGACACTCAATTTTAAAGATAATCTGGCTCAATCCCTGTAAATTGGCTGCCGTCTTGAATTGTATTTACACCAAAAATCAGTCAGTCAGTAGAAGTACATCCAATTATTACCTTTTGAGAGTTGAACTAAAATCTGTCAGGTGGTTCATGAGATATTTTGCTAACACAGAGAAAAGCCTCATTACAACAGTTAGTGCAACAGTTTAAAACAAAGATCTATTGTGATCTGTTAGTGATCAGAGTACGTGTTGAAGATGACTCTCAACTATTACCACCAAAGTTTAGCTTGGTATCTCTAAAAGTGATAGCCAAAACTGTGTTTGCCATTGTGAATTGGTTGTGGTGGTGATCTTGAATGAGGTTGACTCCAAAACCTATTCAACTGTAAATGTACATGGTGAGTCAAAAGTCCAGGAAAGCCTTTTATTTCAGAAACAAAAGGGAAAAGGAAATATATGAATACCCCAGCAAGTAATGGATGAGAGGACTTATCTTTTAGGACATGCCCCAAACATAGCCGCCATCTTGAAAACAGTCATATCGAATGGGATGGTGGTCATTTAGCATGTCAAAGAAAACTTAGAAATGGAATCAGTGCAATCAGATTTGCGATAACTTTTGTAGTTGAAAAGTTATCAACTCAAAATTTGAAACAATAACTGGGAAAGTTGCCTGTGATGCACAGCTATTTGACATGCTCTGTGTGAACACAGACACATCTATAGTATGACCAACAACAAGAGTTTTGAAATATCTGTGTTGATAACTTCTATACCATAAGAAATAATGCACATCTGATTGCAGCAATCAGTTTCTGAGATAAATGTGTTCTTATTTGATATGCTGCATGACCACTTTCCCATTAGAAATATTTTATCCATCATGGCTGCTTTCAAGATGGCAGTCATGTTCTGGACATTGCCTAAATATAATCCCACTCTTCTATTACTTTCTGGGATATTCAGACATTTCATTTTCCAATTTGTTTCTGAAGTAAAAGGGTGTCCTGAGTCTTTTGACTCAACCTGTACATCTGATTGTTTTCTGACAGTTAATCAGCTGGTTAATTAAATATTTTGTTGACAAAGACACATTTGCTAGTCACATCAGTCTATTGTTATTTAAAAAATACTAATAAATTGGTTTTGCATAATTTTGTTTTGAACAAACTTTTTGTTACAGGTACTCTAATAGGAAGATTTTCAGATGATGCTAGTCAGGAATGCACACATAACCAACATGAATAGCTTAGCTTCACCTTGAAATCAGCCCAGCTGATAGAGAGCTGCAGCACCTTGTGATCAACCTGACATGCAGTCATATGTTTCATGTAGCATCAACATTTTCAAACAGCTCTGCACTGTCAACCTGTCCAAACGATATCAAGCTAGATGCACAGCGGGAGCTGTTGCAATCTTCAGTAAATATTAACTCATAACGTGTAATGAAAACTGCATTGGCTACACTTATAGATCATTCCATTTTCTACAGGGGCAGCTGCAGAGAAGGTTTCAACATATGTATTTTGAGTATTTGTACAATAATATTTGCTGATCATCTAATAAATATTAATACAGAACTGTACTTATTTGAGCATCCCTTCATTTAAAGTTTAGGAAAGTTTACAAGTACTCGATAAAGTCTGAAGTTGATTCATTTTTAAAGCCTTCATGGGTCATTTATTTCTGTGCTCAGGCTGCCATGTTCACCTCTAGATTTAACCACTGGTATATTTATGAAACTTTCTGTCTGCTTCCATTTGACCAAAACTACATTTTTCATGGATCATTGTTTATGCTAACAGGTCTTATTTCTAAAGCTGCTTTGCTGAACTGAGGGGTGGAAATGGCACTCAGAGACGTTGGCCTGTCTGCTTCCAATCAGATGCAACTTTAGCCTGAAGCAACAACAGCTTTCGATAAATGACTTGGCTGGATAGATGTTTTAACTTGTTTATATCACGCAAGATTGATCCCAAGTATCGACAAACTGTAATGAATTCACGGGGACTTAAGAACATGTTTTCTTTTATTATTAGGGCAGCCGTGGCAGAGTGGTTAGTGGAGTCATCCAGGAACCGGAAGGTCACCGATTCAATTCCCCAAGCCAGCTGCCTCAGTTGTTGTGTCCTTGGGCAAGACACTTCACCCACCTTGCCTACTGATGGTGGTCAGAGGGTCCGGCGGCACCGTTGCATGGCAGCCCCACCTCTGTCAGTGTGCCCCAGGGCAGCTGTGGCTGTAGCTTACCACCGTCAGTGTGTTAATGTGAGTGTGAATGGGTGAATGCATGAAGTGTAAAGCGCCTTGAGGTCCATGTGGACTTGATAAAGCACTATATAAGTTCAAGCCATTATTATTATTATTATTATTATTATTATTATACCTAATCCCTTTTAATATCAATTGTTTAATTCATGTACATTTGAATCTTTTATTTCACTGTGAGTTTTGACCAGGAAACATTTTTATTATTGCTATATTTTGTTGCTGTCATATATAGGAAAAACTGAGTACTTTTTTTAATGAATATGGCATTTTTTTTTCAAAGAGTGAATTGGAGAGGCAGGAAAAGTGTATTCAAGGACATTTATGTCCAACAATGCTTAAGATAACTTGTATTCAGTGTCTGCTGCTCCAAATGTCACAATATGTGGCTGAGGGTGGATGAGGCAGCCAGCATGCAGGAGGCAGCAGATGAAGAGCAAACAGAAACTTTATTAACTTCATAAGAGCAAAAACCAAAAGCGCTGCTGGAGCAGGAAAATCTAATAATGATCCACATGAATGACATAAATTTAAAAACAATGCAGACACAGTACAAGGAGAAATGACACTGATGCCACAGTGAGCAAAGGAAACTAGGCCGAACATTTACTGATGTAACTAATGGCTTGAGCAGTAGGTGAGTAGAAACCAGCAGACACAGAGGAAACTGGGAAATTAACTAAGGAACAAAACAGCCAGGGGTGTCAAACTCATTGTTGCCAAGGGCCACATGTGCATCATGGTGGCCCAGAAAGGGCCAGTTGTAATTAACTTTAATGATTTATGTTTAATTTTGACTAAACAGGAAGTATCACGTTCCTTGTCTCATTGACGGCTGAGCACCACTAATAAACAATAACTGAGCTCTACATGGCATTTCATGCATAACAACAGTGTTTTAACATGTCCTCTTATAAACGCTTAAAAGTCCTTCGTGTACAATTGATTATATCTGAAATCTACCCCTTTCTGATGGAGGGGCTTTCCAGTTTAAATTTATGACTTGCAAGTGAGAAATTCCTACTTCCCAGTACAACTGGGCCACAAAAAAAAGTGAAATGTAGAGTTTAAACAGGCAATTTCACTAACTACCAACAACTTTTGAACCCTGTGCATCTCCACAAGGTTGCTGTTAAATAATCAACATGCATTATGGGAGATGAAGTCAATGCTGTCTTTAAGACAACATATGCTTATTTTAATCCAAGCCAGAACACTTAATAAAATACAATGTTAGTAACTTTAAAAAACACACCTTTTATGTATGTGTTCAGAATTTCCAGATCTAAATATGTTATTTTATTCTGACATTGATAGAAATAAACAGCTCACAATGGATAAAATATTGTTCTGTTAATAATCTGAACAGATCTGTGTGAAGCTCAGGTCTACCAATGGAATGATTTGGTCTTCACATGTGTTTTTTCTTCTTTTTCTTTTTGTTATACTTCAGAAGCCGCAAATCAAGAACAATTGGAGCACTTGGCGTGTTAGAAATCACTTCGACTAAACTGTGAAAGTAGGACTGGCAGAACAACCATATGCTTTGTGCCAGATTTTTCATCTCTTACATAGTGCCACTGCACACATACACACACACACACACACACACACAAATGCACCACTTCCTAAGTAGGAAATATGATTTATTTTCTGCTTTTATAACCTTCATAGCTACATGCCCTCTAGCTTTGATGTCAAGCAAATTTGCGGCTTAATATGGATTGAAAAACAATAAAGGCGCATTCTCACCGTTGTAATATTACGGTTTAATATCAATATCAAAGTCATTTAGGTCATTTAGGTTTAGATGAGTGGCCCATGAATCTATTCTTCAACTCCAGGGGTATAACTGTTGACATTTTAAATTACATTTCTGTTCTCTGGAAGACATTTTCCCACAAGATAAGAGAATGTTTTCCTTGGTAAATGCCATGATTTGTCTTATTTGAACAGAATATAGTTGTTTTTTTTTAAATAACCTCTTGAGACACACTTGTATGTCAAGTATCCTCTTTGGCTTGTAATTCTTTTGCTGTTTGGATTCATTTTTTTTAAATGATGAGGGAACCAAAAGAAACCCAGAAGGCTGGGTGTATTTTGATGATATGATAAGGAACTTCCATGTCAGCGTCACCTTCGATGAACTCATCTAACTCCAAATGGAGAAATCCTTTACTTGGATACAAAAAAAATGCAATTTTGTTCCAGTTTTCATTGACACCTGAGTAAAAAACTAGAATGCATTTATTTATGGTGTTATGGTATCAGAGAAAAACCTATCTGTCCCCACGTGTATTTGACGCAAAAAAGATAAGTTGTGAAGTCAATGTGACTTTTTTATCTGTTATTCCCACTATCTGGTGTATTTTACTCACACTGTGTGCACAGAGTGGCCATGATGGTGGACTCAGGAATGCCCATATCAGCTCTATGCCTTGATCCTGCGCTTTGGACTGGAACACTAGGAGAATGTCTCCAATGAGAAACTGTTTGTGGCTGAGTGTTTACTGAAACTGAATAATAAAAAAAAAAATAATAAAGCTGTCATTGAATAGGGCCTAAGTGACTGACTGTAATTTGGAAAGCGTAAATAGCTGCCTACTGCTGTTTCTTTGCTTCAGCGTGTGATCTATAAATGTAATAGTAGGAGAACAGACAAGGAACAGGAGATTGACAGTTCACCCCCTGTTGCTTAAAATGATCAGAAATGACAAATTCAAAGGCTGTAAAATGGCCCATTCTCAGCCAAAAGCTTGTCGTTCTTCTCTTCTATACTGCAATTTTAAGACTTATTTCTTTGCCTGCGCTCAGCGTTGTCATTGATTTTCTTGAAATTTAGATTTTCTTGGCAGTTTTTTGCGTTTATCTTGCTGACCAGCAGCCAGGCGGACAAATAATAATTTCTGTGCCTCAGTTCTTTTTTATTTGGCAGTCAAATAATTTAACACCCTAGGCAATAAAAAGATAACAAGACACTCAATATATCAATGTTTACATTATGTTTTGGGAAGACTTGTTTGTGGGGCAGACTTTAAAATACGAGGCATAAATAAAAAAACAAAAAACAAAACACAAACCTCCTGCCAAACAAATGTAAGCAATGATTAGCAACACTCTAAATGGGATCTTGATCACTTTTGATTCCGCGTCATTAGCAACTCCCAGTACATGTTTCCCCTCCTTGTTTGGCATATAGAGTCCACTGTTGATTTCCATGTTACCAGAGTTCAGTACAAGGCTGTTGGCTTGAAAATGATTGGAAGAAGAAAAGAGAGCTATGACAAGCTTGAGCAAACAATCACAGCATGATCAAAGCTGCTGTGTGAAAGAGAACACGGCGTATGATGAAGAAGGAGGGGCGGGGGGGCCGGCTGCAGTGAAACATCACTGACACACTGTTTCTCTCTGAAGAACACGGATTGAAACGGACGGAGGGCAGATACAATTCATTAATCATAAATACTGTACAAAAATGAGGAAACAGGTTTGCAATTTGAACAACCTACTTTTACTTTAAACAAGTAAATTGATCCAGCTGCTTCATAATGAAACTGTACTCAATGTGTTCAGCCGTGATATTATTACCTGGGGTGTAACAATTGCCACAAACACAATACATGTTGGAGTGTGAGGCTGGGCCATTGGTATAGGTTGTAATCAAACTCAAATGGTAATAACTTCCATCCTGAATGAAATTTCCAGCCTCCCTACTTGTGGATAATTACCACATTCCTCCCCTGCAGAGGCTGATCCAGGAAGGATCTGCATGCCTGTACAGCAACATGTGACACCAGTCATTAGACACTGAGTCGGTGGCAAAGATCAGCAGACAACTCATATGAAAAGGGTGTACTTTGGGTTGTGGAACTAACAGGGATTGGGCAGGAAGAAAATGAATAATAGGGTAGTGGAAATAATTGGAGGTGGTTAACTAGCCGAGATTTTAACTTCAACTAAAAACAGGTTAAAGAATGGAAAGTTTCAAAGGGCGTTCATTCATTTAAACCCTGTACTGATGAAACCCTTCTCATAGCATCTTGAGAGTTTTTGATGATCAGAAAAATACACAGATTTTGTTTTTATGAACAATTTTAATATTCTTTAGAGTCATGCAGTACAGGAAACGTAGACTTAGGCTGTGTCCAAATTCAGGGGTTGCATCCTTCCAAGGCTGAATTTGAAAACAGATTTCCTCACAGCGATGCACTGAAGGCTGTCCAAAATCAAAGGCTTCTCCAATTGCGACCCATTAATTCATCCTCCTTTTCCCCCTGATTTTAGGTACGGGTCTGGTGTATCCTTTTTCAACCCACCCTATTGTAAAATGCACTGCAGGCTGACTGGGAGATTGTAATGGAGGACGATGCGGTAGACAGGGGTATAGTTTTAAATAAAAATCTCATTGCCTCTGTTTATCATTGTCACAATTGTTAGGCGACAGGACATATGCTGGGGTTAACTGCAGAAACAAAGCTGAAGTCTAGGCCATCCAAATTCCCAGCCACTCATTTCTGGTTTTCACGGTAGACATAGGACTGGGCCCACATTGACTGAATAGGCTGTGTCCTTCAAAGGACACAGGCCCCTAAATTTTGCAATTTCCAAAGTACTTCCATAATAGCTAGCCAACTACACCAGAGATTTTCAAACTGGGGTCCACAAGATGTAGTTTGGGTGTCCTCACACTCTAAGAAATGAAATGTTGGATTTACTTAACCATGTTATGTCAACTGGTTCCACTTAACTGAGTTGAGTAAAT
>JARVJO010000431.1:9952642-9965100 GCA_031762555.1 Cynodonichthys magdalenae | reverse complement strand
GCAATATACCAGTTTTTTAACCAAAGAACATGAGTATGTTGCTTTGAATTTACTCAACTCAGTTAAGTGGAACCAGTGGACTTAACATGGTGAAGTAAATCCAACATTTCGTTTTTAGAGTGCAAACGTATAAACTATTGTTAATTTTGTTTTTACACTTTAAAAATTGCATAAATACATAGGGGGAACGATGCACCAGTAAAAAAAAACATATTCAATAAAACAAATAATTATTATTATTCTCATGGCATTTACAGGTTTAAATGGAAGAAAATTATTTTTAAGTAAGCACAAGTTTATGAGACTTTGAGAAACCCTAAACTACACAATTACAATCTGTATAACTTTGTCTTATTCTTCTCTTTATTTTTCTAGTTTTCTGCTTTTCACTAAGAACCTATTTCTTGACACAGGCGTGTCAGTTACATCTTGTTCCAGAATGCCCGAGCCAGCTTAAAATGAGCTTTATCTGCTTTTGTTGATTCTCAGTATGTTTCATGACTGCCTGCAGTTACTGTATTTGAACCCTGGTCACGAGCTTCATGTCTTGGTGAAGTCTGATGTCTTAAAGCAGGAGTCTTCTGTTCCCTCCTGCCCCACAAGCGTACAGTTTCATGCTGCATGACAAGGACCAGCACAAAGCATGTCCCATCTGTCTGGGGACTGTCCACACCAGCAGAGAAAGTTGATGAAGCCTGAGGCTTGTGCATTCTGTCGCAGCTTTGATGATCAGTCCCAGAAAGATGGGTCAAGTTTCTGTAAAATGTGCTGAGGAAGTCTATTGTTGCAGGACAAGATTTCCACAGTCAAGATGAGAAACTTGGTTTTGTCAGAAATTTACTGCGAATTTAGACCAAAGTTCTGACTTATAGCTGGTTTGATTACTGACAGTCATTAGGAGAATAATAGCTGCCTGACTTGACAAGTTTATCAGTGAATGAAGAAAAAAACTGTTGCCATTCATCCATCATGATGTTTTGGTATGAACAGTCTCTGAACTTTGAAGGTGCTGAGAAGCCTGTTTTGACCATGGTGCTGTTTCTGGCAGCTCATCTCTCCCCATTCCAACTCTCCCCTGTCAAAGCACAGCTGGAAAAATATATCAAGCACATGCAAGCTCTGCCTGCGCTTGGCTCTATAACATGCTTTCAGACTTACCAGGTCATGAGCCTGGCAGAGCTCGGAGCACATATACCATCAGGAAGAGTCAACTGGCACTTCTCCTAAATGAGGCCAGGGCAGGACTTCGTCTGAGCAGGGGAAAGCTTTCTGGCGAAGAGGCACCTGCCGCTGACACTGTCCAGCTTGAACAGCTCAGACAAAAACAGGACCTTTTTATTTTGGATGAGAAACTGTTTGAGTAATCACAAGCTGATGAAGAAGCAGACAGATGTGCTGTGGAGTCTCATCCCAGATGTGGCTCAAGTCCTAAACTCATTAATAGCAATCCTGCAGTACCACACCTCCCCTGAAGATTTTAATTTCTAACTCGTAGATCAAGTGTCTGTATTTGTGTACAAGTTTATACAATGGACACTTTTAGGTCGATTCCAATCCAGTCAGTTCCCTTAATGTACAATTAAAGCAGCACTAAGGAGCAGCGTGCTCCAATTATACATCCCATAAGGTCGAACATTTTTAGCCTGCACTCCTCTCCCGCTTCATGTCTAAGTTTGGGTGACAGGCATTTGAAAAAAAAAGAAAAAAACTTTGTCTGTGGAGCTTTTCAGGGCGCCCCAGATCCATCATTGCGAGGCCACTGTGGCTCATTGTGTGCATCCATTAACTGTATCTGTGGTGGACCCTCACAAAGGGGCCAGTGTGAAGAGGTTCACTGGTGCATGGGTCCCAGTCATCATTAATCTGGTGCAGACCGGAGCTGAACCTTTCTGTGCTTGGCGATCAGTGCTATAATCACTGGTACCGCTTACAGGGTGGGACTGTGGGGAGGAAGTGTTTGAAAGAAGGGTTGGGGGCATAGAAGGGCAGAGACCAACGAACTCAAACTAATCACCCAGATTTGTATATTTTGTGTATTTTACATAAAGGTCAGCAGGCTGGCTTGTCCTTTTTTTTTTTTTTTTTTTAGTCTGGGTATTGATGTTAATTGCCTTTATTCTCAGGCTAGCACAATGTTAATAACCATATGAATAAAATATAGACTCAAATTTTAATACCTTTTACTTTCTCCGGAATGGATTTCATTGTCCCTCATTACTGTAATGGGTCAGGACTGCCTCGCCTATCTGCTCATCTATGAAAAACACTGGGGTTTAGAGAAAATTACATTATTGGTCCCACAAGAAAGAGAAACCTTTGTACAATTATACAAAAGGTTCATTTGTATGTTGGAAACGACATACATAGTGTTAGTAAAAACTCATTACAAAGTTTAACAAAAGTAGTTATTTTTCACTCTTGAACATTTTTATATATAAATAAACTTGCTGAAGTATAAAACCTGCCATTTGTATCAATCTAAAAAAATGTTTTGAATTGTTTTATTTGTTTTTCTGCACCCTGAAATGTATTTCAGTAAATATTACCAATTTGGTACCAATGTCCCATTAATTTGCATACAAGTCCATGTAAAAAAAACAATTTCTTTGTGCTGGAAACAATTGTCTAAGTAGGTTTATTAAAAAGACAAAAAAGGAAGAAAAACTACTCAGACTCAAATAGATTTTTGTTCTGCTCAACATCTAATATTTTTTTTCCTTTATAGCCTAGCTAATAATTTACATTTTGTTCCTTTGCCTTTGTTTCTGCTCAATACTTTCAAATTTGCAGGCATCTCAGTCGGAGCATCTCCCACTGGAGTCTGTGGGTGTCCTCTCAAGCAAAATGAGCTCCTATCGGTCTTCCAACCACATTCTACCCACACACACACATCCAAAGGTTCTCGTCTCTTCTCCAATCGTTTTCTTTTGAATCCTGGCAGTCGTTACAGTGTCTGAAACACAAAAGAAACGTTTCTACCTTAATACTGTCCCCGGGTGCACAAGAGATGAAGAGCTGCTATTGGCAAAAAGAGAAGAGTGCCACAGCAAAAGCCCCTGTCCTCCTCTTTTCTTCACATGGTGAATGATCAAACCTCAAAGGAAGATTCAAGTCAAGTGTTTGGAAGCCAATCGCTTTATTTTTATTTTTTTCTTCCTCAAACCCTGCAGGGTTACTGGTGGAATGCAGCCAGTAATCGTCTCATCAATTCCACCATTCAGATAATTAACCATGTGTAGTGCTTGATGTCTAATCATGCTCTTTACAAAGCACCATAAGATTTAGTTTTGACCTAGAAATCATTATCAGGACTTAAAATAGTGTATGCTTTCTGAAATATATGGTTCATTTGAACACATTTTGATCAAAAGTTCATCTACACGGCGTGGACAAATAGAAGGTTTCTGAGTTACTTGACATCTACAGTTTGGTAAAGATCAATGATAGAAATCAATCCCCAGACTTCCATTAGTTCATTCAGAGTTACTTTGGCATTGTTGTCTAACTGCAGGCTAATTGGCTGAAAATGAATGACATAAACAAATTTACTAAATATAAAAGTGCGCAGTGTCTTAGATGTTTTCAGTACCGTTTTATCTCCATCCTAAAAAACATCACATACTGTTAATCTGCTGCCAAACGCTGCTTATTAGCAGTCAAACAGTTTTGAGGCACTATTACCTGAGATTTCATAAGAAATTGAACTTTTTTTTTCCTTTTCTATAGGCTAAGTCAGTAAGTGCATCAATTTTATTTCTGCTTCATGTGATAGGCAGTTTATAAAAACAGACCCCAGGGAACAATCTGTGTATTGAGTGCTTGTTGCCATTTTGATTATCATAAATATTCATTTTATGTCTTTTCAGGCAATTTCTTTGGAATTTTTCCCCATTTTTATTGATGTTTTACATTAGCTTAGGAGTGTTTTTATTTATTTATTTACTTATTCATTTTAGCACTATTTGTTCACTCATTCTTTTTACTGCTGTCTGCCTTGCCCAGCAATACGAATGAAGACGTCACAATAATCAAAGCACTCACACATAATCACGTAATCCACATTTTTTATCAAATTCAAAATTAGGTAACCATCAACGACGAGATGTGCAGTAATGAGATGCTGTAACATTATTATTGATGGTGTGTGTGAGCTAAAACACCAGGATATTTTATTAGATAATCATCTCAGGTCATATCCGGTGTGTAAACATGTCTATGATGAGGCAGTCCTCTGTTATCGAGATGAAATGGGAAGTCAAACATCCCACCTGTGTGTTATTTAACACCACTTGTCCTTAAAAGAGATTTAACCTTCTGCTCATGTTCTGCTTTATTTATAGAGCTGGAAAAAGCCAGCAGAGGATCCATAAAATATAAATGCATATGTGTCGGTGTAAAGATTTCAGTCCTGTTCATCTGTAACTTACATAAACTTCAGAGGCAGGGACAGATGTGGGACATAAAATCCCAAGCGTGTTTGTCCCTGCTGATGAAGAAGCGACCAGCCAAACTTAAATGCAGGATAGAGACCGAGACGCTTTGATGTGCAGGAACATTACACCTAATGAGTAGAAAGTCAACCAAGGAAGGAGCGAAGTGAGCAGGAACATCATTTGTTGACCAGGACATTGTGAATACTGCTTTAAACAACAAATAAACAAGACTTCGATCAAACCTTTGACTCGTGTGGCACCCCTGCTCAAGAATCATAATTTCAATACTTCTTATTTGCAAGTAATTTCAGGATCAACCATGCGTATAACACATTTTATTAAGGATAAATCCCATCCAGAGTAGTTTAAAGAATGTCACTGTGTGCATTCAGAAGGAGATAAGATTATCCACAGGGTTGTACAATGACTGCTTTTAGAGCTCTTTGAGATATTGTCAAAAAAGATTATATATGTAATCCCATTTCAGACTGTCTTCTTCTGTAAGATACACAAAATATACACATTTGTAAGCTGGCAAAATGGAGCAAACAGAAGATAATATTTAAGCTTAAGAAATCTGTGAATTATGTTTTTTTTTTCTGTTCCTACAGCTCTGCATGTCATTTTAAATTAAAATGTTTGGAGTTTTCATGAAGGCCAACCTTTTTTTCCTTCTTTGTGTGTGACATCTTTTCTCCAAGGCCTTCAGTTTGAAATAGCTTGCTACATTTGGCTTGAAAAAACTTTACAAATGAAGGTCTGGGTCTCCCAAACGACACCCGTTGTGGTTAAGAAATACTGTTTGTCAAAAACAAAAGCAGAGCTGAGAAACGGTAAGACAGTAGACAGAGACAAACTGAATGATTGAGGCGAAAAGAGGGAGAGCCAAACGTCAACTCCTCTGTATTCTCTGGTGTGACTCTTCACAGTGTCACACCATTAGCGGTGTTGGAGATCGAGGAGTCGGCTCAACAAGGTCACTCTGCTCCATTCGTGTGCAACGCTCTTCTTCGACAGAGTGGCAACACCTTCTGCCTCCGACTCCCTCCAAATTGTTTTATTTAGCATGACTAATTGAAATTTTTCACTATGTTATAGTGCAGAATTTTGTTGAAGGGCTATTTTGCATATGAATGTTTAATGACTCTCATGCAGCCAACAGTAAACCAAGGAATTATTGGCTCTGCTCAGCCAGTTTTCATGACTAATGTGTCTTAATGACATCTCTATGGCTCCTATTTAAGACGCTAATGGGCAGTAACGGATCTCAAACCGTGGTGTGTTATATAAAATTAATTACTGATCTCAGCCTTGTGTGCAACTGGTGTCTCAGTTGTTAGATACCTTGTTATTGCTGCATTTCCATGACAGTGGGTCTGAGGATGAAGTGCACCATTGACTGTGAAGCTTTGTGCAGAGACAGGCCAGCATTCACACAGCCATAAATTAAGTTTGCAGTTCTCATTAAAAAGAAGAAATTCAATGAGTTGCGTTAAAATGTTGAATTAACTTCGACTGGCATGGCTTGAGTTTCAATAAATAGATATAATGAGTTCTTTTTTTTTTCTTTTTGACTATATTACAACAAATTTGTGTTACTGCTGTTGAATTGGGTGGCATAGTGGTACAATTGTTAGAGCTATTGCCTCACAGCGAGGAGGGTGGAGGTTTGCCTCCTGCTCTTTCTGCATATATTCCCTTTGCATACGTGGGTTTTCTCAGGAGTACTCCGGTTTCCTCCCACAGACCAAAAACATGCATGTTAGGGTAATTTGTAACTTTAAATTCTCCCTAGGTGTGGGTGAGAGTGTTAATGGTTGTTTCTCTCTAGTGTTCCAGTGATGGACTACGATCTGTCCATGTTGCACCCCGCCTCTCAGTGACGGATGGAAAAGGCACCTGCTCTCAGAAAATGAAAGCAGGCAAAATAAAATGGATGGATAAAAGGATGTTACAGAATTGAAAAAAATGAATAGATAAAAACAGCATCCAAGAGGTCAGTTAACTTTTGCAACATTCCAAAAAGGAGGCCTAGCATTCCTTGAAGGATGCCAGCGTTTTAGGCCTGGTTTGTACTTCATTACAACATGAGACAGCATATCGATGATTATGTCACTTATGTATTGTTTCTGAACAAGGACAGTGGGGCTGAAAACACATTGGGGGATAAATTATCATAATTTCTCCCTCTGCCCTCCCAGAGCACTTCCAGTGTAGCACAGTGCATAGCTAAGCATATAAAAAACAGTGATAGCTCAGAGTGCCGTTCCACAGAAGTTCTGACCAATCACACACTATGAGCTGCAAGGTCTGCAGGACGGAGTTCTGACTGGGGGCAATGCACATGACGAGTGTTGCAGGGGGATAACAGATGGGTGTTTTTTTGCCACTCAACATGAGCAAGATGTGCGACTTGAAGTAAAAACTAGCCTTTAGACCAGGGGTGGGCATCGAGGGCCGCAGCCCTGCATGTTTTACTTGTTTCTCTGCTTCAACACACCTGATTTCAATGAATGGGTGATTTTCAGGCTTCTGCAGAACTTGGAGGAGGTAATTAAATGACTGAATCAGGTGTGTTGGAGCAGGGAAAAAAGTAAAACATGCAGGGCTGCGGCCCTCGAGGACCTGGATTGCCCACCCCTGCTTTAGACTATGGTCATCTTATGTTCAGAAACGAAAGAGTTGAAGTCGTTTTGGTCAAACCTTGACAATAATGTTTTGTAAAATCTTATGAGATATCAGAGAATGTGTTTTAAATTACTCTCAGCTTTTATCACATATAATTTTAGCACCACACCTGTAAAATTAACTGAGTTGGAGCCTTTTTTGTTTGTTTGTTTCTAAGCTAAGTTGGCTGTGGCGGCAATTCTCGAACTGGGTTGGCTCTAAGTTAACCAGTTGTAAGACAATCCTGTGATTATGTTAAAAAGGTTTCAATAAAATATTACCAGTGGTTCATAAGATATTTTGCTAACAGACAGCATTGACTCCAAATAGTTAACTACATTTTTTAAAACAAAGATGTACAATCAGTCTCAGCTACTACCACTCACACACAGGCACAAAAACATTACCATGCACCTTTACCTGCTGTCAGAGGGCAATTAGTATATTTTTCAATGAATGCAAAGTTTTTTCTGTTGGTTTAGTTGTTATGTTCATTACTCCGGAGCTTCCTACATTTATGACACTACACGGATGTTCACTCTGCGGAGACAACAACTCTAAAAACAGCCATATGATTAGACACACAGGCATTGTCTTCTCTTTGTCATGAACTGTGTTATTGTTTGTGTGCATGACCAAAACCATTTCCAGTATGCTGCACACTCTGATAACAAAGTCGTTTTGGATGTCTGAGCTCCGTGTTTGGAGCTTTAAAACCACAGAGATGAATTATCCATCTTGGCAGGCGTGCATTTCTGCTTGTTTATAAACTGGAGAGTTTTATGAGCTTCTTAGTTTTGGCACCTCTATCCTCATCTGTCTTTCTTGCTTTCTTTCTTTCTTTTTATCTGTTTTGTTTTTCTTTTCTCGAACAGAAGACTTGGTGTCTGTGCTATAGGAGGAAACATCAAAACCAAGCCGGTGCGTGTGTTTGTTTGATCTACCCTAATCCTAGTGCAGATTAAACCAGTTTTGGTGGCTGACTCCAATATAAAGTGAAACAGATCAAAACAATGGTCTCAGACAGGACATGCGAGGGATGCAAAAATATGGTTTCAATGGAAGAAATACTGTAAGTAAATAAAAAGAAACAACAATGGTGCCACAGGGGAGTTGTAGCCATAAAGCAAAATTCTTATGACATATTTCACTGTCGTGCTTCCTGCCTTTTATAGATGTTGTTAGTTGTTCACAAGACAGCGTTTCCCCTTATATCAAATCTTGCTGTAGTCTGTGCATCACAAATTTTTCTACCAAAGGACACCTTGTGCGTACCTCAGAGACACGACCAGCTGCGAGCGAACGGCAGCTTTTAACGCCCCTTGGGAATGAGAACAAGTTGGCCTTTAAATGGCTTGAAAAATAGCTGAAAACTCTGTCATGGCTTTGGAAAGCTTCTGACAGGCTGATTAACATCATTCTAGTCAACTGAAGTCAATGTACATAAGTCTGGTTCATTCTTGGGAGCAACTTACAAATATCTGAAAAAAGCAGCATACATCTGTACAAAGAGCAGAACACAGGTGGATTTTGTTCTTGCCTGCAGATGCTTGGTTCCCAAAAATGTTCTATTTCAGCTCTAAAGTGACATTGGGAAATTTTAAAGACGCTGCAAAAATTGAACAAACACATTTGTTTTATCCAGAATAAAGCATTTTTATTAGCCTAAACTTAAATGTTACTGTTTTAAAACAGACATGAAAATACTAATTTTATAGGCTTTTTTGTATTGCAAGGCCCGGCTCGGGCCAGCCTGGGTTCAAACCCGGGTTCAGCGTGTTTACATCAGCCCTTATGGCCCAGTTCCAGCCCAATTTCTGGAACCCCGAGACCCGTGAATTGTTTGCAATGACTGTTTTTCACACGAGTTCAACTAAACATAAACTGTAGCAAGCTACAGAGCAACAACATGCTAACATTAGCTTACAGTCCTCTGTTGTCTTGCTTTTTCTTCATTAACATTATACTGCTGTATGGTCAGGTACAACCTTCTGTACTTTTCCGTCAAGTTTGATGTCGTCCATTTTTGTGTTGCAAATAAAACAAAATAAGATTTGTGCGTTTTTAATATTATTATTTAATATTATTACTAACCCACCCACACAGAGGCAATTCCGCTCAAATAAAACACAACCTGGGCCTGGGGTAGACCAGGCCAGGCTGACTGGGGCTGGGCTGCCTTAAAATGCAAAATGCTTTTAGTTTATGACTTGATATGGAGACGAAGAGTTTATTTTTCTGAAGAGATGTTTGCTGGACAGATGGAACAATATTGTAACTAACCTATCAGGGATGACAATAAAGCGGACACTGAAGATCACCATTCAAACCGTAAAGCACGGTGGCAGCAGCATTATGTTGTGGGGACGTTTTGCTGCAAATAGAAATAGTACAATTCCTAATAGTTGACATTTAAATGAAAAACTGTGCCAACAACACAAAATAAAAATAAGCACCTTTTAAGGACACAAGCAGAAAATAAATTAAATTATGCCTGAAAAGGGACAACAATCCCTCTCATATTAAGTCACAGCTGAACAATTTGAAGGGACCAACACCAAGCTATTGGAGTGGTCCTAACCTCAATTAAAATGAAAATTTTCTGGTCAGACCTGAAAACATACGTGAGAGCAAAAAGTCAAATGAACTTGATTAAGTTGCGTTGCTTCTGGCAGGAGGGATGGACCAAGGAGGTAAGTGTTGCAGAATGCAAACTGAAATGTTGGACCGGGTGTTAAATAATTTAAAGATGACGCTGCCAACATTGAACAAAGTGAATGTAAACAGCTAAATGGGACTCAAACTGAATAGTTCTTCCGGATGTTCTAAAATTTCTATAAATAAAGGTAGTCATTCAAGAAATTAGGTCAGAGAAATACTTATTTACATAAGTAGATAGAATTAAAATAGAATTTATATGTCAGAAGTTGGGCTTTTTTTTTTTTTTTTTTTGGTGAGCTGGTTTTGTTTACTGTTTTTCTGCCTGCACACATTCAGACACTCTTGCAGACGCTGATCTTTGCACTGAGCAACTGTAGGAATCATACATTTTGCACATCTGTAATAAATTCCGATGCCACAGCACAAACCTACCTCAGCACTGTGGGACAGGGCAGCATCTGGTCTTTCTGTTTCTCTGTGTATTTGATTGCCCATAATTTTATTTTTTCCCTGAAATAAACAAGAGGAGTAGGGCAGTCTTTTTTTTCTGCTTTAGCTGAGTTTTCTTTTTTATGTGTGTGTGCTGCAAGTCAATTTAGTTCTGTTTGTTGTGCTAAAAATACTTGTTTGAACACAAACAGAACAAAAGAAAAGGGGACATATACATTTTTTTGCTGGAGCTGTATGCAAAGGCATGTTTGGAAATGTTTTAAAGTTGTGGAACAGTCTGCTCTCCTTAATGTTGCAGGTGTTACGAGGTTATTATAGCTGTAATAAAAGGCATAAATGCATTTCAGGGATGCAACCTACATGGCCATTTAGGCTGATGACTCCCAGTCTTTATATCAGCATAAATAAAACTTCATGAAGATTGCATTTAATGGTGCAAAATCCAAATGACTTCCTTAGTCAGAGAGGCAAGGTCAGCAATAAGACTTTGTGTGACTTCTTGAATCTCCCCCCGAGGGGGGGGAAGAATCAACGTTTGAATTTTAAACTTCTAAAGGAAGAAACTTTTCACAGCAAGGAGCAAAAGAAGTTCCAGCTTTAAGCCACCATCTCTTTTGAAGCTCCTTTTTTACTTAGTGTTGATGCTAAAGGGTCAAAACAAAAGCAGCAGGTATTTGTAGAAAAAGGTGGTCTTAGGAGGAATTAGTCAGCCAAGGGTGAAAACTAATTTACCACCATCCAGCCACTGTGTGAATCCCCAACACCTTCTGAGATCAGCTGGAGACACTTCCTACGAAACATTAAAAAGGACCTTGCAGTTCTAGAAGGAATGTAAATTGCACACGGACATTTAGAGGTAAAAGACTGGCTCTGAGAAATGAAGGCGTTGATGCTGTTTTTGCACAATCTCATGTAAAATTGCAAGATCTCTCAGAGCATGTGTTGAGGATGACTCTCAGCTAATACCACATCAATTCTTAGCTCCCTAGCTGTAAAACTGAAGTATAGCTGTTTTTGTGTTGGCTAAAGTGATTAACTGAGGCAACCATCTTTTATTGAATTGACTCCATAATCTAATCAGTTGGAAATGAGCAGTTAATGATTACTTTCTGAATGGTTCATGAGATATTTTGCTAGTAGACACTGTTGACTCCAACAAATAATGGCAAAGTTTTAGGCAAAGTCCTTGCACAATAGATAGAACTTGGGATTTGTGCTTTGAAGGACTCCCAGCTAGCACCACATCAAATTTTATCTAATCTGTAAACGTCATTGAATTATAAACAATTTTTGTATTGTCAAAGGCCACTTGACTGTGGCAGCAGTCATAAATTATGTCGGCTTTAAAATTAAATAAGTTGTAAAGATAGGTTCAGAGGCTGCACCCTCCAAAGAACACAACCTACCCAGTCTAGGTGGGCCGGGTCCTTGGTCGACCATGAAGACCGGGAAAAAGTGGTTTTGAATTCTAGCTTTATTCCCACCCTTACCCCAGCATCTGTCTTGTCACCTAGCAACCACAACAAACTAACAGAAGCAAAAATAGCCGTACATGCTCATCCATTTCACCACACCAGCTTGTTTGATTTCTGACAAGAATTATTAATTACATAAATAAAAAATGTCAAAAACCTTAACAAGACAATTGCTTTGAACTTTCAATTTTTATACCTCCCAAATTTTCATTTAAAACTGTATTCCCTTCTCCTACTTCGTCCGTCATTCCAAGCAAAAAAAGGAAATATGCCGTAGTCTCCGGTCGGCTCATAATGCATCTTGGGATAGGTTGGGAGGAGAAGTCTGACCATGCTAGAATTGGGGAGAATTGGGTGACCTGGTAGTACAATTGTCAGAACTATTGCCTCACAGCGAGAAGGGTGGAGGTTACACAAATCCAGGGAACAATGGAGCATCCGGGGGCGCAATTGAAGAAGTCTTCCAATTTGGACAGCCTTCGGCACGGCGCAGTGAAGTAAGCTGCCAACAAATTCGGCCTTCAAAAGATGCAGGCCCTGAATTTGGACGCAGCTGTCAAATTTTAATATTAAATGTAATTAAGTTAGTCCAGTATTTTATTAGATATTTTACTAACAGACAAACATTCTGTCCATTCGTTTTCTTCCACTTATCCGGGGTCGGGTTGGGGGGGCAGCAGCATAAGCAGAGAGAACCAGACTTCCCTCTCCCCAGCCACTTGGGCCAGCTCGTCTGGGGGAATCCCAAGGCGTTCCCAGGCCAGCTGAGAAA
>JARVJO010000431.1:9928801-9952542 GCA_031762555.1 Cynodonichthys magdalenae | reverse complement strand
ACCCTTTTCTGGCTCAAGACCATGGTCTCGGATTTGGAGGCACTGATCCTCATCCCGGCCGCTTCACACTCGGCTGCGAACTGCTCCAGTGAGAGCTGGATGAAGCCAATAGGACTGCATCATCTTCAAAAAGCAAAGATGCAATCTTGACATCAACAAAACGGATCCCCTCAACACCTTGGCTGCACCTAGAAATGCTGTTCATAAAAGTTATGAACAGAATTGGTGACAAAGGGCAACCTTGGTGGAGTCCAACTCTCACCAGGAACAAGTCAGACTTACTGTCAGCAATGCAGACCAATTGGGTCGTACAGGGATCCAACAGCCTGTATTAAAGGGCTTGGCACCCCATACTCCTGGAGTACCACCCACAGAAGTCTCCGAAGGACACGGTCGAACGCCTTCTCCAAGTCCACAAAACACATGTAGACTGGTTGGGTGAACTCCCATGCACCCTCCAGGACCCTGCTGAGGGTGTAGAGTTGGTCCAGTGTTCCACGACCAGGACAAAAACCACACTGCTCTACCTAAATCTGAGATTCGACTATCCGATGGACCCTCCTCTCCAGGACCCCTGAATGGACCTTACCAGGGAGGCTTAGAAGTGTGATCCCCCTGTAGTTGAAACACACTCTGTGGTCCCCCTTTTTAAATAAGGTGACCACCAACCTGGTCTGCCAATCCAGGGGAACTGCCCCACGCGATATTGTAGAGTCGTGTCAATCAACGCAACCCTACAACATTCAGAGCCTTAAGGAACTCAAGGCAAATCTCATCCACCCCCGGTGCCCTGCCGCAGAGGAGTTTTTTAACCACCTCGGTGACCTTGGCACCAGAGTTGGTTAAACCCAGGGTCCCCAGGCTCTGCTTTCTCGTGGGAAGACGTGTCGGTAGGATTGAGGAGGTCTTCGAAGTATTCTGCCCACCGACCCACAACGTCCTGAGTTGAGGTCAGCAGCGCACCATCCCCACTATATACAGTGTTGGTGGCGAACCACTTTTCCTCCCTAGAGATGCCTCCCAAGCCCAAGTTTTTGCCTCAGGGACTACCCGAGCTGCAATCCCCTTGGACTGCCGATACCCATCTGCTGCTTCTGGAGTCCCACAGGCCAAAAAGAGCAGAAAAGGCTCCTTCTTCAGCCTGACAGCATCCCTCACCGCCGATGTCCACCAGCGGTTTCGAGGGTTGCCGCCACGACAGGCACCAACAACCTGACAGCCACAGCTTAGGCAAGTCGCCTCGACAATGGAGGCACGGATCTTGGCCCACTCAGACTCAATGTCCCCAACCTCCCCCGGAATGTGTTCAATGTTCTCCCAGAGGTGTGAGTTGAAGCTCCATCTGATGAGAGATGTTCCCAGCTGACCCTCACTATATATTTGGGCCTGCCAGGTCTGGCTGGCATCCTCCCTCACCATCGGAGCCAACTCACCACCAGGTAGTGGTCAGTTGACAGCTCCGCCCCTCTCTTCACCCAAGTGTCCAAGACATGTGGCTGCAGATCAGATGAAACGACAACAAAGTCGATCATCGAACTACGGCCTAGGGTGTCCTGGTGCCAAGAGCACATATGGACACCCTTATGACTTATGCCTCTCTGCCCTACTTAGGCCATTGTCTGGTTCTGACCACGCCTCTCCAGGTCTCTGTCATTGCCCACGTGAGCGTTGAAGTCCCCAAGCAAGACAAGGGAGTCCCCATCTGGAGCACTCTCTAGCACCCCCTCCAAGGACCCCAAAAAGAGTGGGTAATCTAAACTGCTTTTTGGCATGTAGGCACAGTCAAGACCCGTCCCCCCACAAGTAGTTGGAGGGAGGTTACCCTCTTGTTCATCGGGGTGATCCCCAATGTACAGGCACCAAGATGGGGGGCAATAAGTATGCCTACTCCAAGTTGGCGTTTCTCAGCATGGGCAACTCCAGATCGAAAGAGTGTCCAAACCCTCTCAAGGAGACTGTTTCCAGAGCCAGAGCGGTGCGTTGAGGTGAGTCCAATTATATCTAGTCGGAACCTCGCAACCTCACACACCAGCTCAAGCTCCTTCCCCAACAGAGAGGTGACATCCCACACCCCTAGAGCCAGCTTATGTAGCCGAGGATCGGACCACCAGGGTCCCCGCCTTCGACCACTGCCCATTCCAAAATGCACCCAACCCCTTTGGCCCCTCCCATAGGTGGTGAGCCCATGGAAAAGGGGACCCACGTCTCCTCTTCGGGCTAAGCCCGGCTCAGCTCCATGGGTAAAAGCCCAGCCACCAGGCACTTGCCAATGTGCCCCACCTCCAAGCCTGGCTCCAGAGTGGGGCCCCTGTGACCTGCGTCCAGGAGAGGGAACACTCGATCCATTTGTGGCACTCATCTTTACGAGTCTTTGGGCAGCACTTTATCTGATCCCTCACCTAGGACCTGTTTGCCTTAGGTGACCCGAGTGAGGGCATAAAGCCCCTGACAACATAGCTCCTAGGATCATTGGGACACTCAAACCTCTCCACCACGATAAGGTGGCAGCCCAGGGAGATTCAATATGACAAACAGTGTCATGGTTAAATAGTTTACGCTTTCTTTTACAATTCAGCTTTTGTAAAATCAAACTACATATTAACTTATGTGTTAAATTGACTGAGTTAAATCTTTGGTTGAGATTTTATGGTCAGCTGCTTGAATCAGCATGACTCCAAAAAATATTTAGTTAATTGTCAACTCAATGATTAATATACACAAGTTTCAATAAAATCTATGCAGTGGTTAATGAGAATATTTGGTAACAACCAGATACACACAAACACACCTTTATCTAAACCATTATCATTCATCTTCGCCTCCTGAAGGCAGACCAGAGCATGTTTAAACAATTTAAATGATTGCATGATTTATATATTTTCCTACACATAATTTAAAGAAGTAAAAAGGGCGCTTGTAGTAATTTCTGTTTATTACTGTTTGCTGTGCGACACTTTTGACATGTGTCAGAGCTGGTCGCTGCGTTTCAGTAATGTGCTGTTATTCATCCAATAATGGACGTTTTAAATGTGTCAGACTAATAATAAGGTGATTAATGCATCTTTAAATTGATGCACACTCCCATATGTCTTTGGCGATGTTTGATGTTCTCCCTGACTGATGGCTTGTCACTCGAACTCTCAGCTATCTGTACAACAGCTGCACACAACAAAGTCAGCAGACAGGGAAAGTCCGGGGCCAAACGAATGGCCTTTTTTTTCTTCTCCATATAAGCTGTAATATAACAACCGCTCTGTACAATCAGCAGCACATTGATCTCAGGGCCATCTACCCTTCAGCACATTCACAAACCAGCGATCGCGGAAGTCCTCCTCTGCCGTCAACCCCAGACCGCAAGAACCAATTTGTGCTTGTTGGGAGAAATTATCCCGTTATTGTGAGGATTTGGCCGAGGGACCCAAAACCCTAATGACAAGAGGGTGATGGGATGTCAAGTGTTTAAAAGCGTGAATAAATCTAAAGGCTCTCAAGGGATTCTTTGTTTCCCACCATTTCCTTCCTGGGCCTCTATCTAACTCACTTTTTGCATATTCTGTTTCGCAGGAGAATAGAAATCTCAAAAGTATTTCTCCGGAGTGAGCAGCTGCCTTAATGTAACTGCTTCTCTTAGTCATTTCAGGCTGCGATAAAGAAAGGTTACAGCATGTGTGTGTGTGAAAGAAAAGAAGAGAGAAAGAGAGAGACTGGGAGGAGGAAGAAATAAGATGGTCTGGGTGTCTTTTAATGTGTGTGGTTTATGATTACACATCCTTTGTGGAGCACATCAAGCATTCATGCACAAGAAACCACAGCAAGATGAGAAATGCCTTCTGCGCACTCGCAGGCAGCCGAAAGTGACATTGAACGCTCGCGTACAAGCCGGAAATCTCATGCTCAGTCGATATGCATCTTATGAAAGAAACAGCGATCATCATTTTTTCTTTTCTTTTTTTTTCTTGTCTGAGAGCCTCCTCACAAACACACATACACACACCCCTTCTCCGGCTCTGTGACCACGGTGTCATGGCTATGTGCGGACGGAGAAGAATGGCGGCGCGGGGCCTGATAAACAAGAGCTGATGAATCAGTGTCGCTGGCAGAGGGGGAGGACAATATCTTGAGAAACACAGAGGTGAGCTATTGGAGAGGTATCTGCCTGAAGTCAGAGGGAAAACAAGAGGCTGTAGATCAAGACTGGAGGTAGGTGCCATCACTAAAAATAAATAAATAAAAATACTGAATCAGGAGCAGGTCCTGCTCACTTTCTGAGAGGAAATCCAAACAAACTGATCTAATATTACACTTAGAGGACAACTGTGTAGGAATCAAACTGATTGATTTTACACAAGTGGCTGCATCTATACACAAATACATTAAGGAGCTCATGTGCCCCCGTGTGCACTCTCTGTCATCCAGACTACTTACTTATTCATTCAAAAGGTAGCATGCTGGGGCCTGGAAATCATATAAAATATGCTCTTGCCGCTCAGGGCCAGAAATTTCTATTGATAGCCTGGGTAGCATCCATCTTTCCAAAGTCCACCAAAGGTCAGGAGCAGCATAACTCAGAGGCTGGTTTGCATCGGATTCTGGTTTGTATTCTGCATGTTTACTGCCAATCCCCAATCCCCGCCGCCCCCCCACCGAGGCTGGCTGGCTGGGGCTCTGTGACACTTGCTCAGCCATCTCCACACAGACACACACACGCCGGCGCGCACACACACCGGGGAGCTGAGGATGGCTGTCTTGTAAATCTGCTGCGGTGAGGAGGCGCTGGTGGAAGCATTGTTTCACAGTCGATAAAAGCGGCCCTGGGGTGCTTGTTAGAACAGCAATCTGCAGCCACTTTGCAGGGAGAACATCCCCGAAGAACTCGGAACATTATAAGTCAAGTTGCTCCTCGCATTCAGAGTTACTACTTTGAATAAAATAATAATAATAATAAAAGAAAAAATTCTAATCTAAAAAGAACATATTGCAGTATCTAATGGAAAAGATAGGGGAGTCGCTGGAATGCAACGTGCATATGAGAGCCAGGTTTCACTCTAGGAGAGACAACAAAGCCCACAGAGTGAGCAAGCGAGCAGCTGATAACACATTCGTTATCATTATGTATCACTGAGGTGTTCACATCTTTTTTTTAATTTTATTTTATTTTTTCATGTGCACCGAAATTGGCAGGAGAGAACATTGTCATCTATCTCCAACTTAATTAGCTTTGCAGATAATTTTTTTTCTGCTTATTTAAATTCCCCATGCATCACTATATTTATCCATTTGTCAGCTCAGAAAAATGTGTAAATGAGACACTGTTTTGAGCAATTACTCCACCCCAACTTTGCCTCACCACGCTGCAAACACAATGAAAATGTGCCTTTCACACAATAGTTATTAATTACTGCTCAATTTCAATTTCAATCACTGTAATCCTCAAAACATTGCATGTTGTCCTTTAATTTCTTGTGTAATGTATTCCAGCAGTACTCAACTGCAGCAGCTTTTTTTTTCATTCTTGTCGTCTTACTGACTGACCCAGTACATGTCTATAAATGGAGGAGAGCTGTATGTTTTCAGTGTGGATATTGAGGGAGCTGTGCAGCAGCAGCCTTTGTGTCCTGGGTTCTCTTAGATTGCCAGCGTACCTTCGGGGATAATCCATGTTGTGAAATTGAAGTGGGGTGCTGGAATATCAATTCTTTTTTTTTTTTCTCTCTTCCTCCTGCTGAAGGTGGGGTGTCGAGGAGGTGGAGGGGAGAAAAAAAAAAAAGAAACTAGACTTGACTGCTTGGTGGATTTGAAGCAGTTGGAGCAATCTCAACAACATGATGACAATACAGCAGGGTGGGAGATCCTGCAGGCGAGTTAAAGCCAAGGATGAGGTCGTTTTAACTGAACGCCTGACTGAGGCAACCGCGGTGGTGCTCACGCTTTTTATGATGAGATCTACAACCAGCAGCGAATTGTCAACCCTTTTGCAGGCTAAAAAAAAAAAAATTAAAAACATTGGACTTGGATTCTTTAATTTGTATAGAAAAACATAACATTTAACAAGATACTTTGAATTTTTCTTTGATACTAAGACTTTCGCTGATTTTTTCTATATTTGCAGTAATCCCCATAATATCACGGAAACCAGAAATCAGTAAAGAACATCAGCTTCTTTTCCCTCTTGAGCTTTTGTGAGTTTTTAAGCCAAGTTATTAAGAGAAATATAACTGACTAATTTTGTAAAGTAAACATTGTAAAATTCAGTTTCATTAAAACATTGCGTTCAGAGTGCAGCATTTCAGCCTTCTAACAGTATACCAAATGGCATGCAGATGCTAACTTTAAATTTTGTGTTATCTAATTTAGTTCTTACCACATTAAGATGCCACCCAATAGGCCTTTTCTGGACCACATCCAATATTCACATTTTTTCTCAATTCATGAATACTCTAAGAACATTACCCCCGCAAAAATCAGGGCTTCACTGTATTATCTTTCACAGTAATTAAAAAAAGATACTTCTTTTCTAAGAGGTACTATTTTCTTGTTAGAGTAATTAGTAACACTTTTAAGATGGACCTGAGAGGTATTTTTCCTGTTTGACTTGATTTTTGTAATCATTGAAAGGGACACGGTGTTAAAGCCAACCCATTATCTGAGCCGGCAAGAGAGGTAGTCACAGGGTTGAGTCACGGGCGGAAGCTAAACTTTTTTGCAATGGGTGGCACAGGGGTGCAGGATGTTTTTACGGGGCCACAATCAAATAAATAAAAGCTCTGTGAATTTGAAAATTCAAGATGGCCACCACAGATAATTCTAAATGACTTTAATTTTGCTGATTTGAGAAATATTGAGCCGAAATTGTTTTTGAACGTAGCTAAAAATGATCCAAAAAACAAAGACATACAAAGCTGGAGATTAGTGTAGAAGTAGCCAAAAACAATTTCTTTAGCAAATTCCAAATGCTACAGAAAAAACTCAAGAAAGGCCACCACAGCTAACTTAAAGTAATATAATTCAGCCATTTAAAACCTATTGAGATAAAAAATTGTTGTAGAGTAGCTAAGCATGATCACATGACAATTGCCAATTCTAATCATAAATTAAGATAACCAATAATTCTAATTTTACAAAAGGGCTATAATTCAGCCATTGTTAAACACATACAGCTAAAAAAGATATTTAGTACAAGGGTATCAGAGAACACTCTTTAACAAAATCTAAATGCAAATATAAAATCTAAGATTCCCACCCAGTTTTAAATGTTTTGGGGGTGGCACCTTGGGTGGCCAATCAAGTACTAGGGGTGGTACTTGCCATCCTGACCACCCCTCTAGCACCACCCCTGAGTTGAATTGGTAAGTAGGTGTAAAATGGGCGGCAGTGCAAAATAACTTTATTTTTTTCTAATCGGATCTTTTAGGAACTGAATAAACTGGTGTAATTTAATCATTAATGAGACACAGAGTTATCTATTTGTACTGTCTGTTGTGTGTTCACTGATTGCTTTGTGTTGCTCTTTAACAGACAGATGTGTGCATTAGAAGCATCAATCCACTAGTCTAATTATCATAAAACAAGCAAGATCATGTCAAAAAAATGTCAAACTATTCCCCTAATGGTGCACAATCTACTCCAAATCTGTTCTGCTTCAGTGCCCAACTTTGGAAACTTTTAAGCCACAAAGCAAAGCCCCCACTTTTAAGACGTTAAAAAACTAAACACACGTCCCCCTGCTCAAGATTAAAGCGAGGGAAGTAGTTTGACCAATTGTTCTTCATCTACAAGGGAAGCAAAAACAAAAGGGAAAGACAAAAGTCGAGCAGTCTGCGTTGAACAACCTCAAGGTAAAAAAGGAAGTGATGCGATAGGGCAAATCTGATTCAGCTCCAGTTGGAACAACACGTCGAGGTCAGGCAGTTTGTTGTTTAGCATTAAATCCAGCTCGGCACAGAAACATTTTGTGTTGATACTGGCAAATGGAGCGCGCAGCTATGCATACCCCGAGATAAGAGCTGCGCACCACAAGGTCGTTTGGAAACAAGTCTTTGGACTGATTCCTTGGCTCATGAACCGTAAAACACTATGGGTGTTCTTAAGAGGTACAGGACGAGGAACTGAATAACAAACAGCCAGCTACAAACGTTACACATGCTGAAAACAAAAAGCAGGAACGGTTCAGTGATTAATCGCTAATAGCCATTCATTGGGTTCTGTTGGAGGAACCGTATTTGGTTTTGACTTAATTTAGCAGAATTAGAAAACACGCCTGCATCTTTTTAACCCGATAAAGACTCTATGAATTACAAGCAGCGGGAGAAAGGGATGGGAGGCAGGTGAAGTCTAAATGGGTGAAACTCTGTGACTTTCATCAACCAGAGACACTGTGCTCTGACAGCTGGATAGATAGTTCTTGCCGTTTCTGCCACCACATACAACACAAGAGAGGGGATTCTTGTTTTCATCCTGCCAAATGTGCCAGAAGAGCAAACACATAAAAAAGTACCCTAAGAGACACTGTTCAGAGGCGTTTGAGGTCAAGTTCAGTCTGATGGTACAGTTCTCAACTGAACAAATCGAATACCAGACAGGCGATGAATGGGTTTGTGTTTTTGGGGAGATTTTGCCCTCAACTTGGCTTTGAGAAACAGTTTTTGTTTTTCACTTTCAAGCAACCAAACTTTTAATCTATGGATTTAATGGTTTTGTGTACAATATAGGAAACAAAAGGTAAAAATGATTAATTTTCTCTTCTAGTATGTACATTTTTAAACATGTACCTATTGTTCTTTTAAATTCTGTCAGTTTAATTAAGTCTCAGCAGTAATGCTGAGTTTGAGTAAAAAACAAAGAAATAAAGAGGCATTGTTTTTCTTTATTAGCTCCAAAATCAGCATTTTATTTGGATGGTTGGGGTAAGAGATGTATAATTTGTGTTGGAGTACACATGGTTATCCACAAGGTTCAACACCTTCTCTCCAGTCTTAAAGCTGATTCTTTCATCAGTGCCAACAGCACTTCTTACCATCCCGTGTCCCGTTTTGTTTGGTACAAATTCAACAGTTGTGCTGACAAGATCACTATTTCTATTTTATTCAGTTTTTCTTCCCCCCCCCATTTATTTTTAATTTTTTTTATACAAAACACTCGTAACTTCTACACATTTATTATCACCCGGTATTTTTTTTTTCCACTTTGTAAAGAAATTTGTGAAACTTTTTATTTTTTTTTTAGTTTTCGTTGTCATGAAAAGATAAAAACATGCAAAAAAACTTGTATTTGTTGTCCAAATTATACATTTACAAGTTTGGAACTTTGCACTTTCCATAATACTACATCAAAATAAAAAAAAAAAAAAAAAGGAGGAAAAAAATATTATGTACACACATCTTTTTACAGTGAAGTAAAACTCGAACATATCAGATTATGACTAAGGCAAAAGAAGTGTACATAAATTAGACCAAAACAGTTTGTTGTTTTTGTAAAACACTACATCACTTCAAAAAAAAAAAAATTTGCTACAAAAGTGTGATTTATAACTCCCTTTATTTGCAACCAGCTGCATAATTTTAATTTTTTGTGAGAAAGTCTAAAAATTTAGCATACTGTACAGTGCTGCTTTAAATCATTTTTCTTCTCAACCAAGCTAACAGATGTTCCTTCAATCCTTGATTTATTTAAATAGACTTCAAACAGGAGCATTGTGTAACCAAAAGAAACAGAAAAAAATAAAGAAAAAGCATGTTGAAGCATACCAGAGTGTAACATATTCGTTTGAAATCACTCTAAAAGTCAGTACCATTAAAGCCTTGAACATAAAACTAATCATTTAGATCCAAAAAAAATGTACAAAAAGGCACATTATATCCCAGTGCTTCTGTACTGTGAAATTCAAGTTTAACTGAGCGCATTCAGTACGACAATCTGAGTGGTGACAGTCCACCAGCATTCCTTCCCCCATCCTCCACAGCTGGACCACAGCCTGTGCCTAAGCTTTCAACAAGCATATGTATGCAGAGACTACAACAATAAGCCTAGGTTGGTTGTTTTTGGGAAAAAAAAATTGAATCAATGTTTTTTTTTTCTTCTTTTTTTTTATAATTTCAGTCACAGTTCTATCACTCTCAGGGAATTTCAGAAGCTGTCCTTCAATAGGAAATCCTTCCTTTTTTTTGTGATCCTTATCCTTCAATGTGTGCCAGTGAGTCCTAGTCGTCGCCTCCACCGTACATGTCTGCCAGTTTTCTAAAGCGAGGGCCCCAGTCGTTGAGATAATCGTAGTCCTGGTCGCCCCCGCTGCTGGAGGAGTTGAGTGAGCTTAGGGAGCCGGCTGTGGAGCCGCTGCCCTCGTAATCGAACACTAGCAGGGAGTCGTAGGGAGGAGCAGTGGGGTCGTTGTCTGCTGCCTTCAGTCCCTGTGCGCAAGGAAATAAAACCACAGTTAGATGAGAAGATTAAGTCATGTCGGCACTCTACACACAAAAACCTGTCTACAACAACATAAACATCACTGCCTCCTTTGGACTGCTTCGTACCGAAACAGGCTCACTTTCCCCAAAACCTTTCAAAGGCCTTTACCTTCGCTTGTTCAGGAAATATGATTCTTGTTTGAATTAATCAGGCTCTACAGTTCCTACGTTTTCTGTTTCAGATGGGATCCTCCTGATGTTTCTAGAATGTTGGATTATCTGCTGCCGGATCAAAAGCCAACACTGAGCATGACTAGCAGCTTTAAAAGCCTAAAAGTATCTGCCCTTTTCCTCAGTAACCCCTGCAACTGAGCTCCCTATCCTCTGCACAGGCAGCACAACTATGATACTACCTCATCTTTTATCTTTAATATTTTATGTAATCAACTGCAAAATGTAGACCTAAGCAGAAACGACAAGTTATCTCGAAGCTCATGGATCTTGTGATGGTGGTTCTATTTTGGAGATCCTACTTGACATTCCCAGAAATCCTCATAACGTCACGAGAGGTCCTTATGTATTGTTATTGATTTCCAGCCTCATTCACTAACAGGACTCAGGAGACTTGATGGATTGCTAATCTAGGAGCTGAGATGTGTTTTGGCCATGAACCACTTTTGGATCCGGGCCCGGTTTCTCCATCATATCGCTAGAACTGAGGACACTCAACAAATAATGAATGAATTAAAAGAGGTACAGAACCATAGCAGAGGAAAAAAGGCCTCCGCTCATTGAGAACCCGTCAAAGATTTATAGTTTCCTCTATACTGTTGAAATGCTCTCAAATAAAGAGATGGATTGGATTAAAGTGCCTGGGCACTTAGCCATTATTTTCCACTTGTTAGCTTTGGTGAAGTGTTTGGTCAGGGTTGCGGTGCTGATCATTTTGTGAAAAATATGACAGATGGATAGTTCATTTCAATTACAACCATATTAGCTTCGCCTAATGTAGCCTGCCTTCTATCTACAACTAAAACGCCACTGGCAGTTTCATAAAGTTGGACAATTAATGAGCTCAGCATTATAAGAATATTAAAAAAAAATCTCAGAATCACTGGCTAATCCTCTGCAGTGGAATCAATCACGACTCTTAAAATGGGGGAACTGTCGTCACTTTTTGGAGTCTCTCTGTCCTGCAGATAATGATGTGTAATCAAACTCGCCGCTATCTCAGTTCACAGAAAGCCTTGTGAGGACTGAAGCAAGTCATTGTGCAGAACAATGAACGCAATCACTTCAGCTTTGTCTCTTTCTGTGTCCACCTGTGGACAAAAAAGGTCATGCCACGTTGGTGCTAATGTATTTAATGTTAACCCTCGTGTGAGAACAGACCAGAAGTTGACTAATGGACCTTTATTTGTTCGACTATGGGGTTAACGTCCTTATGCTAAACCCACGCCTGATTTTTTTTTCCTTCTCTGTTCCTCTAATTTAATTAAGAGCCTGGAGCTCCGGGGGAATGTGCACAATTCAGGATGGAGATGAGACATACTCCCTCCCCCCACTCCTCTCTGTCTCCCCTCTCTGCTGGCAGCGTGCCATATCAGTTAGGTCATTCCAGCTCAATGTGCTTGCTGCAGTTAGCATGACTTAGACTTAACAGCAGCAAAATTTGGGACTGCAAATGGATCAGAACTACCCAGTCCCAATAAGTATTTTCTGCAAAACAATGCTAAAAGAGGGTTTTTTCTTAGTCTGAAGAAAGAATGTGTATACTATCAAATGTTTTTTTTCTTTAAACCACAAAATATAAAATTTCTCTACGTATCAGCTGTTTTGACACGTTTATTACCCATTTCCATGACTCATGGTTGGAAGAAGAAACGGTGCCTGGGCAAAGGGATCTCGGAGATAAATGGTGGGGCAGCAGAGCCGAAAGAGCAAACGCTAATCTAAAAACAGGGGTGCCTTCCAAAAACTAGGAGCGAACTTCATTTGTAATGCTGTGAAACTCTTGTCTGTTGGAGCTTGTGAAAAATATATGACTCCTCTTTTCATTTTACATTCTGCCTTCATGCTGGAGTCAATGATGGCCTCAGGCAAACGAGGGCACTCTGAGCAGTACACGCAGATAGAAAGCTAATGCATTGCTTCTCTCATCTGCCATTACTGTGCCATTATGCCATTACAATACTGTGACACATCTCTCTTTCCTCTTTGGCAGAATGTGATGAGGAAAACAATTATATATGAGGGAGTTAGTATCATATACATCAGGCTTTAGGAAATTCGGAGAGGATATATGCGAAAGTAGAAAAGTTTCTCTGTATCTGCAGTGAAAACAGGAAAACAATTCTAACTGATTGAGTGCAAAAAGTCTTTTCCCCCTGGAAGGCAGAGGGAAATTCTTGATGCTCCGTCATAAAAGCCTAATAGTTTATTTAGATACAAATTTTATTATAAGAAATGCATTCAAGTTGAAAATGAAATTTAAGCTTTGTGACTGCACTGAATCTTTCATTTTGGCGCTTTCCTTGAAATTGGATTCAGAGGAGAAACAGCAGCTTCAGAAGTTGCATCAAGGCTAGTGCTTTTACCTCGTTGATGAAATCTCCGATGTCTCCAGGATGGGGTGCTGCTGACCTCAAAGGATACTGGGGCTCAGGGTGGAGAGGTCTCTCGTCTAGACGACGGATTCCCACCGGCTTGATGGCATCAGGCTCGAGTGTGTCTGGCTGCTGAAGCTGACTCAGGTCATAATCCTGGGAAACAGGCAAACAGATGGGACTTAACTGAGCAGTGTGACAAGAACCCAAGCTGAGTGTGATTATTTAAACAGATAAACACACCATGTGCTGTGAAGAGCAAGAAGTTGTTCAACTCAGGGAAAAAAAAGGGAGATTTTGAAAGTTAAAACGCAGAGCCAGGAAACATGAGGGGAACTTTTATCTCCTTGTCTGTGAGGCACAAGTCCAGGACAAACTTGACGCATAAGAAGAGGAGAAAAAAGAAAAAAAAAGCGCACTAAAAAGGGTCCAAGCTGAGGATCACATCATACGCGGCTGAATCTCTGTTCTTGTGCCATGTGGTGCAGGAAGGATGTGCAGGCGACTATTTTGCTCTAATCAATGCCCAGACACAGGATGGTGGATATGCTTAAGCCATTCCTAATCCTATTAACATTACCAAGGCAACCTGAATGGCATGCAGTTTGTGCAAAGTCATGGGCAGGGAAAAAAGGACGAGAAAGAACAGAGAGAGAGAAAAAAAGAAAAAAGTTAGGCTGTAGAAAGGAGCCGTGATGAAAAGTAGAGCAGCCGAGCTGACTGACTGGATGCCATCAGGGTGACGACCGATATGATAAAGATAATACCATTTGAGAATCAGTGTGTGCCTAATAAGCGTGCATGATGGATTGGCCCTCTTTAAGAGATTTTCAGTAATCCATCCATCTCTAATATCCCCTTCAAAAATGTCATTGCTCAGTTGAGGGTGTACCTTCAAATGCAGACACTCTAAGAGGAAAAATATGCTAAAGACACAGTGATGGGAAAATAAAAAATCTGCATAAAAAGCCATGTTTGGCAATGTAGCTAAATGCCACATGTTAAAAAAAACATCTAAATAGTGTTTTTTTTAAAGTGAATAAGGGAATTTTTTAAATGTTTGATTATTTGAAGATAATACTTTTATTTATAAGAATAAACTCACAACACAGTATGAAAATAGTCTAATAGTAACTAATGTAATTTTTCCATGATTATTTCTGTGTTCAATGTTCGACACACCCTTATAATTAACCACCAGTGCAATCTGAACAAATTAGAACTAACTTTTTATCTTAAGTCACTGTTTTTTTAATTACTGTAAAAGTAAATAAAGTATATAAAGTGGAACTAAAATGCTTTGGTCTGAATTTCTCCTTATTGCAACTCCACAAGCCCCTCTTTCGCCCCTTTTCTGAGATGTGAATCAAAGTAGCTCGTTTTTTTCCTTTTCATGCAATTAAGAGAATGAAGACAACAGCTTGGTAACTCCACATTACGACAGGGAACATATGTGCTGGTCACCAGATAGTTTGCCCTTTGGCAAGCTGTCCCCCCTCCCCCTTTACTCCTGCAGTTAAGTTGCATAAGTAAACAACCCTTTTGATGTTGCTTTCAGTCAGAGGATGAATAAACATTTAAAAAAAAATTATGACAGACTTTGAAATTAATTTCTTTTGATCAATGTTAATGAAATTTAATCATCAAAGGTACAAAAAGCTACTCCTGAGGTCTAATTTATTAAAATGATCTTCTCTGAGATGTTATCAGCATAATGACAAGGTCTCCTTTTTGTTTGTGGGGGAGAAAAACAAGGCAATTGATTTGATTTATTCCTTGTGTTGAGATTGGAAAAAATAAAATGAAAAAAAAAAAATAGTTTTCAAAAGCATGCCTTCAAGAACATGTCAAAAGTAAATGTGAAATAAAACATTCTGAGGTCACTTTAAGCAGATGAATAATCGTTGTCGTGCATCAGTTGCTCCACAAGGAAATCTGTGCACAAAAAATTCTCAATTTGCCATTATTTCTGCTTTTTTTTCCTTCCCTTTTTCCTTCTTTTTTTGCCACATCCAAGGAGTGCAAGCTGATCACCTGTCGGCCTTTGATAAAATGAGGGCTATACAAACCAATACAAACCAGGGCAATGACAGTGGCAACTAAAATCACAAACTCTGAAAGCACCCAATGCTCTGACACTTCAATTTCCTCCCCTGCGGGAGATAGGGAGAACAGAGGTGGGCATTATAAAGACTGCATCGCTGGGAAAGTCAGGTCCATTTTTTACCCAACACCAACTCCGCATACAATTCCGCAGACAAGACCATTTTCTCCTGGTGCCTTGGCCTTTCTGCCCCGTTCAAACTCGGAGCTTATTTCTCCTCAATAAATTGCTGCAACCCCTTGTTTGCCTTTAAGGGATGTTTATATCATGCAACAGTTTCTTTCTCAACATGCTCTGGTCCACAGGTTTGTTGCATTTTATGTGTGAGACTGGGGATGTTAATAGACAAATGGGTGTTCTCCCTCCTGCCTAATTACTGGCAGATGTGTAATGGCTTTCCAGTCATATTGTTACCTTAGACAGGGTTTCATTATTGCACTACAGCAGATGTCTGTCTCTAAATGACATCAGCTCACCAATTACAAGTCTCCGAGGCTAATTTGGCACCGCACTGGGTCAGACTGGGGTCTCCCACACATTTCTGCTATACCTAAGCCACCAAAGCACTTCAGCCGGCAGCAAAAAAATGGCCCATTTGGTGCAACACTGCCTTTTTTTTTATGAAATGACTCCGTTTTGCTAACAAGGGGTTATTAGGACAATTGAATTCTGTGTGTGCCTGATCAGTGCAGGAGGATACAGAGATGGGACACTATTGATGCCTGTGGCACTGCGTTTCTATTGTTTGTGCTTGCATTAGGGCTGTGAAACGGGGGAGCTGTTCCAGTTGACAAAACATTTCCAATATTTCCAGAACCAATCGGATCAAAACGAGTTTGCCTTATTGATTCTAGCGTTTGATTTTTTACCTTCCTTTGGAGGAAAAAATGACAGTCTTCGATGCTCAATAAAAACTGTCTTACTTTGCTTGTTATGTTTCAAGACATTCCTCTGAGTCATTCACAAGGCAGAGATAATACTAGAGACTGTGAATGTATGTACGCTTGTAGAAAAAAATACAAGTGGTGCCTCTTTGTTCTTATGTTGCTGCATAGATGTGACCAGAATAATCTTTCACAACAAAGACAACACATTTACCTTTTATCCCCTTTTCTGTAACACTGTACAGCTTCTGAATGAACTATGTTGGTAAAATGCAATACAAAATACAAAGTCCTTGACTTTAAATTGAAGGCCTTAACAATTTAGCCATATCTAAACATTTGTTGCTGTTTTTAATAAATTGGCACATTACCACTAAAAATGATGACACTGATTGTTATTAGATTGGATTTGTCACTGTACAGTCAAATACACAAGCACCTCTTTGTAATCACTATAGGTTTATATAGAAATACAGCAGCTATAGGGGAAAAAAATCCTCCAATTCAAGAACAATCATCTATAAGATTTATTACAATCTGATAAAAGAATAAAGGTTTCTGATACTTCCAAGTAACACCAGAAAAATGTGTTTACCACATAATTCTTACCTGATCCTCCTCTCCTCCGCCTTCCTCGTCATACTTGAGGATGTTGTCTCTCACATCATCCTCAGGATCGATAAGAAGCTGTTTGGCCTGACGCTCTTTTTCACGGCGCTTCATCCACACCACAAACATCAGCACAAGCACTGATTGAAAGGAAAAAAAACAACACAAAGATACCACAATATAAAACCTAAGAACTTGCAGATTCTCAATGAAATGTAATCTGATCCGATGTTTTAAAGTTTGGATGTGGGCCTGATCGAGGCTATTTTTTTGGTAATGCTACAGTAATCTAGTGATATCTCGGATAGCTGTCATTATAATCCCTGTGTTCACTCATGTTATTTGTGCAGCGTGCGAGAGAGAAGCTGAGAGACTCACCGAGCAGGATGATGATGCAGAGGAGGATGGATATGATGGCGCCTGTTCCCAAACCAGCAGCCATGATGTGCTGCTGGTCAGTACAGTCTCCATTAATGTCACACTGGCACACTTTAATCCGCAGGTAGGAGGTGTTGGACATGGGTAGGTTGCCCGAGTCCGTGATTATGATGGGGATGTCATAGATACCGCTTTCGAGGAAACCAATCTTCAGGCTCACCTGAGCACCTTCGCCTGAGAGATGGAGATGTAAAGAAAGTGAGCAATGACTCTAGACATATTTCCTTCTTATCAGAAGAAACAGATTTTGAGCAGTGACTCTAGAGATTAAGCAACTCAGTGCGTTTTAATATAAACTAACACCAGGTTTGTTTCGGAGATCAGTCTTTCACAGGGGATTTAATCCAAACGTTGAAGTCATCTGTATAGATGGTGTTCACACCATGATTATACATCTTTTATCACAAATATGGAGCATAGATTCCTACCTGGTAGTTGCATCAGCATATCTAATCCAAAACATGGTCAGGATTTGGATTTGAAGCTTATAAACCTACTGAATACCTTTTGATAATGCTTCTTAGGCTAAATTCCCAGCTGTGATAATCCAAATGCCATTATCCTATTAAGATTTATTTACTGTGTTTCAGCTCACACTAACAGCTAACACACACCAAATGAGTTTCCTCCGCTCGTGGTTTGGTTTCAAATTAGCATAAATAATTAATGACTGTTTGGAAAGATTAATAGATTAATATATTGTATCTCTTAACTCTGACATCACTAAAGTGTGCTGTTTACACACAGTTGAACACGTTTCAAAATGTTGCTCAGATTAAACTCGTAAAGCTTTAATGACTAAACAACTTGCTGACGTATTGCATTAGATTTATGTTTTGTTTTTTTCTTTAGATAATTATCAGATCATATCCACTACAAAAAAAGCAAAATGATTGTTTTTTTCACTTCAACTAAACATAAAATTACGAAGGAATCATAATCTCTTACATTCTGGCAATTGCAAACTGAAGATTAGTTTAATCTCATTAATCTGAGGTTTTAAAACAGGACAAAATGGCCCCGTATGAATCAGACCAGGGTTCAGTATTGTTCTGTATCTCACCGCTGGTTCTTGTTATGGTCCAGTTCCTTCTGACATCCGAGGGCTTGTGAGCCAACTCAAAGGCAAAAGGCCCAGCGTTTGGGATCAGGTCCCCGTCCACTGCAGTGATGTTGATGATGTTTGGCTCAGGCTTTTCACATATCTCTGCTTCCTGAGGAAACACTTTGGGTGCGTTGTCGTTGATGTCCAGCAAGAAGATCTGGAGAGTTCCTGTGCCAGTGGCAGGAGACTTCTTATCTGTACAAAACGTGAAAAAGCACACACTATTGACAAACTGCAAATATTTATGGGGAATTTGAAATGTAAAAATTTACATATGGAAACAAATATATGCTATTGAAATACCATCTCTCATTTTGAAACCATTATACAGGCAGCAGAGAAAACTAAAGTATGGAGTTTCTTCTTTGGCTCTCTAAATAACTATTTACTCTTGAGGGAGAAGTTCCATACAAACTGCATACTGATCTGAGAATCTAATCTCATGCGAGGAGGTGGAAAGAAAGAGTTGGATATCAGAACATTTGGTGTGTGAGTGTGTTTGTTTGTGTTCCTGAAGAACGTCTTCCTGACGAAGGACACGAGATAGGAATACTAAAACAGACAAACAGAGCCCACTGTCGTTCTTCCAGGGCTTCTCTATGTATTCACTAAGCTAAGAGGCTTTTTTACCATTCAGACCACGCTCAAAGGAGCTAGTCATCCAATCCTGACCCATTAACGCTGAGAAACCTCTTTATTGGTAGACGTTTTAAGCCTCTTGGCCTAAGCGATGCCCCATAGAACGGGGTAAACCTGAACAGAGGTAAATCCCACAAGCGCATACTGAAGGTGAAAACATCCACATGTTAGACGATTGTGGGATTGCTAGTGTATTAACCTTCGACTACGGTGGTCAGCATTGCAGACAGAGAAAATCATGATACCTGATTGCCCTTCAAGCTTGGAAGAATTTTCTGCCAGATATGGCCCACTTATGAATTAACTTCAAGTGAAAAAAACATCACAAAAGTAGTCAAAAGGAGACCAGGAGGAAAACTGACCTTCAGGAACTACATTAGATATTCTTAAGGTTTCTTTAAAAAATAATAAAAAGAAGAAACAGGCTTCCTTTGAGCACTCTGGCAGTAATAGAAATAAAAAAAGGTGTATGTGAAACAGTCTGGCTAAAACACCTAGACCATGCAACCTGTGCAGACTTAACAAGGCATGTTTGGAAACTGCAGTATCATATGAACGCTTACATACCGTCGTCAATGGCCAGGAATGTAGCATTGTATAAACTGTGCTTCACATAAGGAGACTCTCTGTCCAAAATGGCAATTGTTGTGATCCGACCAGAAACGGCATCAATATTTAGCCAGTTGGCTGGATCTGAGAGCTTGGAGTATCTGAGACAATAAAAAATAGACATTAACACAAATATTTATGAATGAATGAATGAATAATACTTTATTGATCCCAGAGGGAAATTACAGTGTAACTTAAATTAAAGTTTTACTTTCAATGTCTCATTATGGTTGAGATAGTCCAAGTTGTTCATTTTTGTTTTCCACCCAAAAATACTGTGTCCAGTTTGGAAAATGTTTCTATTAGCATTTTATTAACACTGAATAAATATTTCAGACATCATACATTTTGAATAATTATTCCGACTTTTGAGAGCGACTTTACAGGGGAGATCAAACTGCTTCGTCTTTCTTTTTTTATGGCCTCAAATTAATTTACAGGACAATATTTTTAGTTTATTTGTGAAATATTTTAAGCAGATAAACACATCTACAACTAAACAGTTAAGACTAGGAAAAAAATGAGGCTTGTTCAAATCAAGACAGATGGGTTTTTACTGTCTACACAACAAGTGTAGAAAACGTGCTTTAACCACAACAGTTTTCATTCATGTTATATCACATTTTACTTCGATTAATACTTGATGTATTTTAAAAGAACCAGGTGTTGCCGACTCAACCTAAGACTTCAAAGAACACAAAATGTGTGGTTTGTGCACCACTTTTTTGTTGACCATTACAAGAGTCAAGAGAAAATTAGGTCAAGAGTCGGCAGCATTAGAAATCCAAAAATCAAACAACCAACAGGACTTGTTTTTGAACAAAGATCCCGTATTCATCAACTTTAAAAAAAGGCACAATGAATTATAATAAAAAAAATAAATAAAAATGGGGACATCAAGAACGAGTGGTGGCACTGATATTTCAGCAAATTAACTATTTTTTCCAATGAAAGGCTGAGGCTGTTATTTGATTTAGCTAGTTAAGAGTCTGCCTCACATAAAAGATGGAGACTTAATTGCAACATGGCTTTTACTTAAAAAAAACAATGTGATATCTTAACATAAAGCTCCACATACTTCAATGCATTTTATCCTAAACGCATTCTTGATAACATTTGTAAATGTTTAATTTTTACATAAGACTAATATGCAGAGATTTATTTAAACTACTTATTTAAATGATTTTCTCTCATAAAGGTCATCCTTTTTTATTAAATAGTAAATTCATCAGTATTGAAATTAAGCCCTAACAAGTGTTGAATTAAAGTTGACAAGTGTGATGCTCTCCTAAATTATAGGCACATCTTTTCCCATTTGAATTTAGAAACAGAAGCGCTAAAAGTGGGAAACGATGGTCAACCGTTTATTTTACAGTTAACTACATACCTGATGATTTGCTGCTTGAAGCGATCAGGATCCTGTGCAGTAAAAAAGGTCAACTCTGACTCGGGCATCATCCCTTCCTCCAGTCTGATTAGTTTAGGGTTGGGCTCAAACGACGGACTCTCATTGACGTCTATTACCCTGATGGAGACCGTGGCAGTGGACTGTCTGTGGGATTGGATCGCCGCAGTCAGGGGAACCTCATTCCTTGCTTCCACTTTCAGCATAAATGTTCGATTAATTTCATAGTCAATAGGCTGAAATGAAAGGAAGTTAAAAAAAAAAAAAAGCTTTATTAGCGTGATTAAAAAATGCAAGTAAAAACTAACTGCATAGCATTTTCTGTTGTGCGACACTGATCAGAGCACAACTAAAAAGGAGTAAAATATTTATTTTTCCCTATTGCCTGAAAAATGTTTTGAAAGCTAAAAAGATCAAGAAGAATAAAAGAGACTAATTTTTTTATGATCAGTTCAAGGATGCACAACAAGAAAGCTGGTGTAAGAGTTCTGCAACCACTTTATTTTATTTGAAATGTGGCCTGGACTTAAAAAAATATAGTTGGAAAAGTTTAAAAGATGCTTTTTTATCCATTTCAAACTTATATTTTATACTCTTTGTACAAATATGGGCAGAGATTTATTTATTTTTCCATGGCTGAGGTTGATTTACACAAGATATTTTTATTTAAACAAATAATGATCTAGATCAGTTTGCTTTGTACATTTATAGAGAACAGCAGAACACACTTAAGACCTATTAACACCTAATAAATTTAATGTGTTCAACCATGAACTCAATATTCTCAGGCAGATATACATGATAAAGAGAGGAAACAGTCTTACCTTGACAACAGTTACCAGGCCCTCATTAGTTGTTGGATCGGTGGGCACTGAAAATCTGCCCGTAGGGTCGCCGTCAAGGATTTTATAGACTGCATTCCAGGCAGGTGTGTTGGGCTGGTCCTTGTCTGTCACAGTCAGGTTTGCCACAATAACGTTCACACAGTTCTCGGGCACATCCCCAAAAAACTGCATGAATAAACCATGAGTGAACACAACAGCAAGCTGTTAGTGATGCTGAAATTGTGGCCAAAAAACACACCAAGCCACATATTGCTCAGTAAAGCAAGACCAATTTAAAGATAAATAGATATCTAAAGTAAGTTATCGTGTAGTCATGGTCATCTTATTCACTTGATAGCACAACAGCAGCATTACAAATGTCAGTGATTCGTGAGCACAGTAAGTGCTTCTTTCACTGAGGCACACGTCCTCATAGCTGCATGTGTCAACACTCGGAGTGGGATATAACACTTTACACATGGTTGGCAACTTGTATAACTATTGTTTCAAAAGTGCAGGGCAAGCAAAAAAACAGGTAAGTGAACAGAACTGACAGGTGAGTGCATATATCCTTACGAGGGGTAAATGGAGGTCCTTTGTGGCGATATTGTTAAAGGAAGAGCGCGGTGATGACATATCATACGAGAGATTGTTTCTTACCTTCTCAGCAGTGAACTCGGGCAGATTGTCGTTAATGTCAGTAACTTTGATGACAGCTGTGGCTGTGTTGGAGAGGCCATACATGGGGTTGCCCTCCATGTCCGTTGCTTGGATGATTAAGGTGTACTGAGGCACTTTCTAAAGCAAAAAAATAATAATAATACAAATAAATCACAACCGATCTAAATTAAACATGGGTATTAGAAGCATTGCAAACAAATAAAGTCTGCCAAAGTAAACTGCAGTTCAATAAGATGTAAGCACTTTGCACAAGTATACTGTAATAAGATTTACTAAAACAAATCAGACCAGTACAACTTTTTAATTAATATGACAAATGGAGAGCTTTTATAAAAATTGAACTTCTTTCACATGAGGTAATGTGAGTTTGTGTGTACAAGTGTGAAAAGTGCACTTCTACAATAAGCACAATCATACAGGGGATGAACGACTCTTTTCACATTAAAAACCGCTCAGTTGATGGACCAGTTGCTAGGTAATGGGAGTCAGGCAAATTACTTTCATGGTGGCAACTTATGGACATAAAACGGCAGCCCCAGGGTGGAAGTGATTGAGCAGCCACCTCAGCCAGATTGCCCTCACTAGAACTGAACCAACTAGCTCCAGCCGTATACATCATTTTATTTATTTTCCCAAACAACCATAGAATCCCAATTTAACAAAAGAGTGGCTGCATGAAAAATGGAGAGAGAAGATGCAAAAAGCTTTTTAAAAAGAAGAAAAAAAAAATATGAGAATGAAGGAAGAGAAACATTTAGCTGCTTAGTGATGCACAATGGTTCCTTGTAAAAGTAAATTGGTGTGAAACAGCAAAGTCCACTTCTATTTCTCATTATGGTGATAATAAGCAAAATTTACTTTGGCTCATTAGTTCTCAAACAGTCTGAATACTGGCGACAATACTCAAACTGTCAACAATTTAAAAAAAAAAAACCACAGTCCATTTATTCAAAAACGAAAAAGGATTTGTTAATAGAGGAAGCAACAATTGTAAAATAAAAGAAAAACCAGATGGATGGGCTTACTAAAGAAAGTCCAATAAATGAAAGATACAAGGTGGAAAAAAATGTGACTTAAAAGAAAACAAAAGATGAAAAAAAAGGTGTGAAGTACCTCTCTGTCCAGGCCTGCTGCTACCGTAATGATGCCTCCGGTTTTATTGTTGATGGTGAATATACTGGAGGTCGGACTCTCTGGAGTCTGAGACAAGATCTTGTAACGAAGCATTCCATTTGCTGTTTTCGGGTCATCTTTGTCTAAAGATGTTACCGTCATGACAAATGTTCCTTTGAGGCAAAAAAGAAAAAAAAAAAGATTTTTTAAAATCACTTCTTTAAAGGGCAAGGTAATCTGAGGAATAACAAAACTAGAAAAATTGCATTTCCTGCGAAAATGCAAGTGTGAATGCCTGTTGCTGAAAACTTTAGCTGAAAGCTGCTG
>JARVJO010000431.1:9898282-9917490 GCA_031762555.1 Cynodonichthys magdalenae | reverse complement strand
GAGATGTAGTTTTGTATTTCTTCTACTGTTTGTACTAAACAACAGAAAGGTCCCAGAAGCAACTGTTTTATTATGTCCCCCCCCCCCAAAAAAAAAAAAAAAAGTCGGGGGGCTTTTCTGGTGTACACAGGCTGTGCGGGCACCCTGTCCAAAAATCCTACCTAAAAGCCTGCATTCGAATAAAGTAATACAAAACTTAATACAGGATGGTGTATTTGTTTGTGTACAATCAGATGAGTTTAAACATAATATTGTCCAACTGACCAATCTGGCAAACTGTGTACTTGTTTTAACCCAGCCAAACTTCCTCAGTAGCACAGATACATTTGAGGTCCAAGCTAAAAGGCAGACAGACAAGACATGTGCTGTGCTTTTTGTGTGTGCAATACTTCTGATCCTCATCCAACTGCAATGCTGACATGTGAACACATGGTCCTTTTAACTAACTGCAGATGACTGCACAACATAGGCAGTGAAGCGATTTGAGGAGCTTTTTGCAGCTCAGACAGATGCTTCCTGACTGTAAAAGAAGCAAGCCTCCCTTTTTTTTGGCTGACAAGGTTATGACCTGAGAGGGTTAAACTTCATTGAGAAATATTTGCTTCTAATACTGTTTTCAACCAACCACACTTTGTAAATTGATAGTTTTTATTAGTAAGCATCTGTCCAATCTCACGGAACACCCGCTGAAACGTAGAAAAGCAAATAGCAGTCATCTATCAGTATTCAGTGTGCATAAAAGGCCATTTAAAATAAGGCTAGAACTGATTATTCAAAATTTAAATGACAGTAAGATCTGCCAGATACCAAACAAGGCAGAATGATGTATTCACCTGTGTGGGGGGTGTCAACCTGACTTGGGTCATCCATTGCTGCTGAGTGGTAGTGTCGACAGCCTTGATCAGCAAAGGTGACACAGGGAGTGAGGAGGCCTGAAGAGTCCTTGCAGCATAAACTACTCCATCGGCCTCTATCCGGAAGTCGGATGGATTACTGCACTCAAAACGCACCAGACCACCTCGCCAACAGCTGATAAACTTCACTGTAAGAGAAAGAGGCAGAAAGATTACAGAGTAAAATCAGACGGAGAAAAAAGGCCCACAAAGGTGTTCTGGTTCTCTTTCTCACTTATACATTATTCACTTCAAGCTGTTGCCCAAAGGTATCACTCAAAACAGGTGCAGTGGAGGAGAAAGGAGGGAGTACAAACTTAAGAAAAGGAAAAAGCTGTGCTCCTTAAGGACTATTAGAGGAAAAAATACAATATACTGAAAAGATACTGTGTAAGTCCACTATTCTAAATGCTTTGAAGTATTACAAAAAGACAAACAGAATGTTTGGAGATGTCAAATGTTGGAGGGGTCTTATTTTGTTTGCAGCTAAGACTATTGCACACTAGCTTTGTCCCCTATGACATACCATGACGCCATGTGTGGGTGATCCTCTGCTTCTTCAGAGACAGATCTGAGTGTGATGTTTATTTTATAAGCAAAGACATGCAGAAATCTAAAACTCAACAGCATACACTCAGACACGGTGGACAGGTGGCTCATCGGGGCTCGAGTCTCGTAGGTGCCTAGGTGGCTGGGGAACAACTTCTCTTGTTACAACTGAGTGACAGTACAGTACCACTCATGTACCTCCTGCATTTATAGAAAAACAATTACATACACTGAAACTCAACAGCTAAAAGTTTCAATATGTAATTCCTCTGTGTGAAAATATTTCCCTATAAGCTACCCTATTCTTCATAGAATGTAAAGATCACAGTATATCATACATCATTCGTATGAAGGCTCCACTGAAGCAGCCATAAATTATTTAAGCAGATGTGGAACTACTTAACAAAAAAGCCTGGAAGGTGGGTGCCTAATCTTCCTTTGTGCTGCTACCTTGGGGATTCACTGATGTCTACCAAGCATCATCTGCACTTGGAGAAAAATCAAGTTCCCATGGGCCTGAAGAAAGGATACAGTAGACTAGCTTCGGGTGTGAAGAAAACCACAAGTACACCACATCCTATGGGTGTTATATTTGAGTGAAAAATAGGTGAATTTAAAACATTTCTCACATATCTACAAACAAGACTTCCTATATTGTTTTTTTTTTACTCTACAACTACCATTCAGTAAAATGATTCTAAACAGTTGACAAGATGAATGAAAAATATGATAAAGTAAATTGTTTGAATTAATATGCAAAAATCACATATTTCTTCTAGAATTTATTTTTTTACTGACCAGCTCACTTCTTGTTTAGATTTGTTCAATTACCCTTGACCAATTTGATTTTTCTTTGAACCCAGCAAAGCTGACATCAGATAAATGACTCTCTTTCTGATGGTTTGCCTTTAAAGCCAGGTGTCTGTATGCTCAAAGCCCTCAGGCAATCACCAGCCATCTCAAGTCAGCAGCAGATACTCAGACGGAGGTGGAATACAGAGTAAGGGACTGTCAAAATAACTCACAATGCAGCAGAAGACTGTCAATAAATTTAAGAAGCTTCACGATGTTTAAGGTGGGTATAGTCTCAGCCTGACAATTCTGAATGAAATGTAAAAAAAGAAGGAAAGATGTATGAGGCTATTCTCTAAGCAGATCTTCCTTTTATTAAGAAAATATTACATTTAATCTCAATGAATACAAAAATTACAGAAAAAATACCTAATTAATTAACTTGGTTATAGTTGAAAGAAATCAGAAGATGGTAAAAGCCATGTTAATGATTCAAAAATATTTTTATTGTCCGTCAATAAGTAGGAGAAAAAATAAATTTAACACCTCTAGAACAGAATATGCTAATTAGTGTTAACTAAAATCATACATATTTTTTGTTTTGACACTTGTGCTCACATCATTTACAACAAAGTCTTATGATGTATTCATCATCAGCCTTCCTCAGACTCATATTTTAGCCCAAACCTCCCCTAGTGGTGAGCTCCAGCTCTTTACTATTGTCTGAAATTTGGCCATCAGGCCTTCTCTGTGAGGCTATTCAATAGTCAGGCCCCACTGCAATCACTACACCAGCTCCTAGTAGGTACAGACATTTTCAATGATAATGTATGGGAATGTCCTGCATGTGTCCATTTATTTCTCTGACATACTCTGGAGGTTTATGAATCCACAATAATGCAAAATGTGACACTGCAACAATTTATCTGTCTCTAGATGGATGGGTTCCCTGAGGTACAGGGCTAAAAGAGATCTTGGTTGCCACACCCTATCGCACAAGTCATCATGGGCACAACGATAAAGGCTTGAATTGGACAGAAATGCCGATGCAGCACAGAAGGGAATTGGGGGTTGAGGTTAAAAAAGAGGGAGCAAGAGGGGGGGAAACCGGCATGTCAGCAAAAAGGCCTGTCCAGCTAAAGCCCTGATCCTGGGCCCAAAATTACCTCCGACTCAATGATTCCATTCACAGCTGCGATACATCCCCCCTCTCTTGCCGGACGACACAAAACCCCTTCTAACCTCTCTATAGTACAAGAGTGCCTTTCTATTGTCTGATCATCACGTGATAACTCTAACTCAGACAGACACAAATGGTTGGAAAACAAAGAGTAGAGGCAGAGGCACATTTAATTTGGAGCACCAAATCTGGGCCCCTTGACTCCACAGAAGCAAAGAAAATGTTCCACAATCTCATCTTTAATGCCTGCCTGCCAACTGCATTTGCTGCAAGCGAGCAGACTGAACTTCCTCTAATGTGCTGTTAATGTGACAAGACTGAAACCTCTCTCGTGAGATCATCCTGATATGCCATCATTTATTCTGGGATGTGAGGTCACCGACAGTTGAGAAATACTCAGTATAGGTGTTTCATCAGTAGCTGCAGATAAATGAGTAGCTGTGCAAATACCCAGTGCCAATCTCCAAACCCAACCCTGGCAAATGGTTCAACACCTCAGAGCAAATGCATTATTCACAAATTAATGTGTCCAGGTTTAGTACAGTAGCCTGCACTTGGCAGTGATACAATGCAATATGAAGCAAAGACTCCAGCTGAATGTACTGTATAAGACATCCATGCCAGCACCACTGTTTATAAGATCCCGTTGAGCCCCAATAAAGCTTGCACTCTGGTACCTTATTTGAAACTGTTGTGATATGAAATTCTAATCCAAGCTAAACTGGTGAAAACACATTAACTTATGGTCAGCTTTCTCCAACAGTGCACAGACTTTTAGTGCAACCGCCAAAATATCCCTAACAGCATATTCAGTAATTGTTCCAATTATTGCATGAACCGCTAAAAGCACAATGTGCTAATGGAACACAAAGTAAGATTGATGCTTGCTATGCATAATTGCTCATGCATAAGTTTTTTTTCTCTTTTTCCTTTAGCATAGTGGAGTTTTTTTAAGGCTATCATTATGAAAGCATAAATTACAAGACTCGTAAAGAAGACCATTGTGCAACTCTAAACATCCTTTTTCTTCTTAATTACAAGCGTTTAATGTAACTAATGAACAGGTAAAGCATTTATTTTCAATTAACATTTTGTACAACAAATATTTTGTGTTTCAATTTAACTTTGAAGGAATTGCATCATTATTTCTCTAATTGCCTAAAATTCTACGGTCACTTGAGACCAAATACATTAAAATACATTACAAAAAAAATGTTTCCCCTTCAACAGATGTGATTCTTCCCAGAGACACTAAACACAAGAAGCTTAAATCTGGATAGGATACTTCATTTTGCCAGAATATTCCCTTGAAGGTCTTTTACAACAGTACAGCACATCAACAGTGTAGCATTCTATGCAGTTATAGCTGAATATGTAGGGTTTTGCCAAAATATATATTTGTGCATAAACACATACAATAAGCCATTGGCTCAATTTCTTTTGCATAATTGCAATGACCTAGCACTTTGTTTTCATCTTAAAACTGCTGGCTAAATTAGAGAATTATGGAGAGGCCCTCAAAATGTATTGATAATACAATCCCTTATCAAAAGCACCCACAGTAGCATGCACATACTGCAGAACATCAGAACTATAAACATCTAAAAGAAGCTATATCTTTTCTTGCATGCTCAGTCTCCAAAGTGGATTTTCATGCTTTCCTAATCCAGTAAACTGGCTCTAAGGGAAAAGAAAAAAATATTTTAATACTGACTTTTTTTTTTTTTAAATCACTTTTGAACATTTATTCATTTGTTCTCTTTGGCTACAACTACCTCATTTAACGAATATTTTTTTCCTTTTTGAGACATTAAACCATTGCTTGTTCATTACTGAAACAAAAGTAAACTTTGGCCTTTTCTTCTGGCTTTCTTGCACATCAACTGCAAACATGTTAAAAACCCATTTGCTAGGTCAAACTAAAATACTGTGACTGTCTTAAACTGGCATTTGCTAAGCATGTTTTATCATCGTTGCAAAACACTTAGATCCATCCCATTTTTTATCTGCTTTTCTATGCAGGGTCGTGAGGAGTCAATAGATGAGTGGGGAAGTACACACTCAGCAGGTTGCCAGTTCACCAGAGGGTCACACAGAAAAAAAAAAATTCACAATTTCACTCTTTGTTTAAAAAGCAAATTGTGACATTTAAAATCTATCCACATCTCCAACAGTAGTAAAAAATGCGATTAGCAAAGGGGAAAAATCCCAATTATGAAGAGCTATGTTGTGCAAACAAAATGGTTCTGTTTTCCCATATACTGACAGTCAAGCATTGTGCAGATTAACGTGCCACTGAAGCCAAGAACTGATAAGGCTAAGCTACATCCTTCTGCAGTTATCAGTGCATAGCTACCAGGATTTTGGTCTGTGAGCTATTGAGACAAGAAGCTTGATACAGAGGCTGTAGAAAGGCATTAAACTGACCACCAATGCCAAGATGTCAAACACACTTCAATCATACAAAAGGCATCTCCATCTCTCCAAAGGGCACAACAAAATGATTGCAGGTGGGCTTGCAACAAAAAGCTAAATAACACAGTAAAGGGGGATAAATGAATTGCCACAAAACTGTGTTTCCTTTTTTACTGTTGTTTTCAAAGGCTAAGAACCAATACTTAAAAAAATAATAAAACAATTACTGTAATATTGTATGCTATTGCTAAATTAACATTTATTTTTAACCTACCCTTAATGATCCTGAGTGAGCAGAATATCACATATCAAACATTAACACCAGAGATGTTGTTTTAATAATTTATTTTTCTAATGTTGACTAACCTTTAACTTCATTATGTACTCTTATGAAAGTTACATGTTTGAACAAATGGGCTAGTGTCAGCTTATATAATTAGAGATGAATCAATCTAACAAGTACTTCAGATGTTACAGCTGGAAATGTTAACATGACTAAAGTGTGCCGCAAGTGAAGCGCTTTAAAATAAACTGAGAAAAATAAATTTAAGTTGATGAAATGCATCATTTGTATCGCTTCTGTGTAACAAAAAGGTCCTCCCTGGTCCAATTCATTGCTGTAATAGACATTTTAGAAAAAGCTCACTGCACTCGACATCCATCACTGTCGCGCCATGGTGCCGCAGCACCGCATGCTCAGGCAGTTTCAGCTGGACAGAAAGTTAAACGTCATTCCTGAGGTTCTAGATGAGTGAGGGATAACTGTGAATCTGGTAGTTTTTTGCCTTTGTTCATTATACATGACTTCACTGAGTGACAATTTGTCCCATCTGTCAGCAAACAACAGGGTATTTGTGGCTGATGTTAAAATACAGCGAGTATTTTTTCTTAAATTAGACAAAATAAGTAGACGTTACAAAAGGTACATTTTTACTTTAAGGTCAACAGTAAAAAGACAAAAGACAAGTCTAAAAGAAAACCAGCCAACTGCTACATCAGCTAATCACTATGAGCCCCCATGGCTGAGATTTCAAGCTGAGCTGATGTTTTCTGAAGAGGCTGATCACGAGGGCCAGGCACTAAAACTGCCTCAATGCAACCTGTAATGTGACATTATTAGGGTCTTTTGATCTCCAAAGCACAGACTCAAAGCTATTTAGTTCTTTCCCTTGATCATTCCTGTCAAAATACCATCACAAAAAAAATCAAAGAGACAGAAAAACAGGCAGTGACCAAAGATGAGATAACCTCTGCTGGCATTTTATGAGTCTTACAAGACTTTTTATTTTATTTTTTTTTTTTAAATCACACCAGCAAAGTAGTTCTTGTCAGACTTTTTGCTGAAAGAAAAAAACGAAAAAACAAAAAAAGAAAGAAAGAAACGCACACTGTGTTTGTGCCTAAAACTGTCAATTCCTTGTGCTGTGTTTACAGTTTCAGAACAATTATATGCTCATGTAATTATGCTTAAGATGCACAATAAGCAATTCTGTGGTCAAAATGTGGTGGGCGCCAAACATTGCGGGTTTTACAGTAAAGTAGAAAATATTGTAGTAATTAAACCCTGATCACGAACATATTTTCTTGGCATGGAGTAAAGAACTAACAAATGGTTTCATTTCAGGATCATGAACAGCTATTTTTTCTTGATCTACAGGAGTGGCTTTAGACAATTTTGAAAAAAAAAAAAAAAAACATTACTTTGTATATATTACTATAAAAGCAATAAAACTCTTCATACTAATACAAGTTTAGCTATTGAAATACGCACAAATAAAAAAAAATGCTTCATAAGTTTGTACAATATTTAAAACATGTTAATGAACCAAAAAGTAAGATTATAACCATTTCAGCACAAAAAGCATTGCATCTTTGCATGCGCTCGTATTAAATAAACACTGACCACGTTCCAAGACAATTACCAGACAGACAGGACCTTTACTGGGAGACAACAAACCACACACTTAATTAAAACTTTGATTTGCACTGGACAAAGGTTGTGCAAATGAATGTTCAAGAAGACAGAGCTATTTCCCAGGAGATTGACCACAGAGGAAGCCATTTGTACATTATCAGTTTTGATAAGATTAGCACAGTTGTTTATTAGAATGTGATTAAATTCTGACAAATTGCCTAACCTCTTGTGTCAGTACATGACAAGGAGTTCATCTAATGCTGAAGGCAAGCCGAACCAGCCACTATAAATAATCACCATGATGCATGACGACGACTTCTCTTCAAATGTGATGCACCTCATGCATATGCCAGTAATATTCAAAACACCTTTAAGCTTTCATTACATTGTAGTCAATAAGCCACTTAAATTATCCAGTCAGGCCAATTCAAGTGGAAAACTTATCATGTAATACTTGAGGCCAAGTATTAGAATAATAGTTAAATTTGCATGCACTGCTTCCCAATATTGCCTAATGAGTCATGTTCACACATTTACAGGTAAATGGAAGTTAAAAAAGCATGAATAACTAGGTGTAAAAATGTTGCACACAAACATAATAGATTAATGCACCTGGTGTGTCATCCTTTATTTAACAATCATGTTGAAGCCTTGAGGTTTTTATTTGACCATTGCTATCTTGGCAGAGGTGATGTCTAAGGCATGGATATAAAACATAAGGACCTCATCTTCACCTATTGGGTAGAAGCCACAATTACCACCATCCTACAACATTCAAACATGTATGAACAATTACTGCTCAAAATTGATTTCCACTCCCACCTTTTCCTAATAAAACTTTCCCACTTAATACACTTCTGTGCGGATTGGGCAATTTCTCAGCATTAACAAGTACTCGTCCCGTTCACTTTACTGTTCTTAGTACAAAGATGTAAGCAGGACAGCACAGGAAAGAGCAAAGTAGTTTTATTTATTTTATAAACTGTCAAAACCTGAAAAAAAGAAAGCATTGCCAGGCTGGTGTAGAAGGCTGTAACAGAAAATAATATGGCCAGATAGTTTAATGCGTACTATTCACTAATGTGTTGAAACATTCGACGATGTTCTTGTTTTTACTTGTTATGTATCCGATTAGCTTTCACAAAATTTGAATGAAAGCCTTTGTGATATGCCAGTTACGTTTTGACAGTCGAGGCAATCCAACACAAGTAAAAATTCAGACTCTGCAGGAGATGGGCCATGGCTGGATCTGATTAATACTTGTTTACGGAAAATAAATCGTAACCACATGACGACTCAATACTACTGCACAAGCATTTGCTAATGAGGAATGAATGCTGCATATACTCTTTTCCTATTTTCAAAATGAAGATGTGCCTGTTTTGCATAGCTCTGTTGTCAATCAAACCTAAATGCAAATTAGCAGCTCAGGTAAAGACTGACACAGTCCACTGCATCCAATTATAAACCAAACCACACAACAGACACACACATTCACCTTGCATTTTTTTTGTTAATTTCTTCCTCTTTTCTTTGAATATGCACATATACCATGCATGTACACACATCTTTTTATGTTTCTATGAATAGACTTACAACACATGTAGCACAGTCACAGGTTCATGCTGATTTTGAGAGAACAAAGCTGATGGAATCCCTGCTTCTCTGGCTTTTGCTTGGAAGAAGTCAGAGTACGGGGAGAAACAAAGAGGAAGCATGTGAATTCTGCTTGGCCAAGAAACAAAAGCAGAAGACAAAAGGAAGATGAGGCTGACAGTCTCTGGAGAAGACTATATTGTAAGATCTGAGCCGCCTTTGTCTTTTCCTCAAAGTAAAGAAAAATGATTTACGGAGTCACACATACAAAATACATGGACCAAATTTTTTTTATTGGCGCTGCCATTCTGTAAATTGTGTAAATGTGTAAACATGCGAGGATTTGTTTATAAAATACTTTTAATTTTCAGATTAAAAAAAGGTTGTGGAATGAAAGAGGTGGACAAAATAAATACATAAAATGCATAATGCAAGTTAAATTAAAGGGAAAACCATTACAACCACAAGTAACTTTTGTCTTAATTTCACTCATTTCTCTGTGACTCGTGTACATGCATTTTAGTTTAAGAGCAAAACAAACCAACCTATGGATCACTGGACTGCTGTGATTTTAAAAGAATACATAGAAATAAAAAGACAAAAAAAAAAACTTATCAAAACACAGATTGAAAAGAAAAGAAGCTTTCCTAAAAGATAGGGATTAAGGCAGCTGCCAATTCACAGAGAATGTACATTTGAAGTTTTATATTTGAATCAATATGTGTCAAAATGCTTGAAAATGCAATTATCCAACGCTTGAGGAAAAAAATGAAAAATTCACAGATGGAAGATTAAAGATAAGTCCAATGTTCTACTCAAAAGATTTCGCATCGGCACATCCGCAGTTTTTCAGACACGTGACAGCTTGTAATGTTCTGCACCACTCAAAGAAAGCAAACAGAGAGAAAGGCGAGCATTTGTGTGAATGCACCACCGTCTTTAATATGCCAACCGAGCTAATCGGTTCCTGGAATTATCAAGCCACCAACTGAAGGGCATCTTGGTATAAAAACATTATGACCTGTTTGACCCTCCCCCTACATTTAGTTTGTGCTCAGATAGGCTAAGTGAAAATTTGAAAAAAAAATAATAAAAGAAACAAGTTTATTCTTTGAATGACTGCTTATCTAACTTCTGTTTTTAAAAGCAAGTGATGTCTTCATGTCAAGGCTGAATTTATCTGACATTTCTTTAAATGTTTGCACAATCAAAAATATTACGTTTGTTCCTCAGACTGATTTTCCTTTTCTTTCATCCGAGGCAAAACAAAAGTGTTGTTTTTCACTTGAATTTGAAGCCCAATTCTGCATTTTTATTAATTGCCTTGGCTGTTACATTTTTTTTTTTCCTCCTCTTCAATTTAGAGTTTCAGCCTCTGACTCTGATGCAGCATCAGTTTGTAAGAGAAAATTTTCTATTACAGCAGCTCACTTTCATATGCATGGATATTTTTTTTCTCTCCTCTCTTTTCTTCTGAGCAGTGGCAATTTAATACAATCCAACCCAACAAATTGTGGCGCACTGCATAAAAGTCTCACCTTTCCATAATTTAATGTGAGCAAAATTAAATCAGGGAGAGAGAGGAAAAAACAAACAAACAATGTTTTCTACTTTTAAATGTCTGTAGAGCAAAGAGCGTTTAGTCATTTATTCCAAGAAAAACTGATATATCATTTAACAAATAGATTAATAATGGCCCCAATTTCGTTTATATAAACACGATGATTCATATCAAAAGTATAGACTGTGGAAACAGTTGCTTGGTCCAACTGAGACATCAGATGGGAACAATTAAACTTGGCACTGGCCCAGCACAAGAAGTGTCTCGCCTCACATGTATCATCTGTGTGGTTGAGCATTACCATGTGTGGAGTGAGGCTGTGCAAGTGGACTCTGAGAGGAGAGCCCTCTTACTCAGATGTAATCAGCTGAACTGAGAGGGTTTAGAGACGGATCCGTGCAGCTGTGCTTTATTCCAGACACAATGACTCCCAGATTAAGGAAACTGGAACGAGGGAGGAAGGGAATAAACGATCACAGGGAAAAAGAGGAAAGAGAGTATATGTGTGTGTGTGTTGGGGGGGGACTCCAAACATCTGTCCTCAGTTTGTCTGCAGCTATACCACCAAACCACAAGCATGGCCATGTACAAATCTGTCCCTGCTTGGTGAGGCAGCCTGCAGAAATGCTTCCAGACCGTGGCTTTTTGAACATGAGGACTCGTGGGAATACTCTGTCGCTTCTCAGTGAAACCAATGTTAGTCAGGGTCACACTAACATTGACAGTGGTGGCACAAACAAGCAGGTGGTGCAAAAACGCGCAGCAGAGCAGACAGCTTCTCAAGCTTCCATGTCGTCTCTCTGCTTGGGCCTTATCGACTCGGTGCATCCGTGTGATTTCAAATTGTCCTTTTGATTTAGAGTGACACTTAAGCAAGCTGATCTATCACAAACTGAGCTTATTCTTGTCCAAATATACCATTCTCTTTCAATTTTTTTTTATGTTTTATGCTTCTGCAAAGCTGCCAGATAGGTTTTCAGTTTTTTTTTTTCCTAAAATGCTACAGATCATGTTGCTTCCACTTGTCAGCCTTCCAAACTCAAACAGAGACACAGAGAAACACAGATGAGATGGAGAGAAGAGAAATGGTATGTTTGGTTGGTGCTGTTCTATCATTCTGCTTCAGTGGAACCTTTCAGGCAAACAAAAAAACTGCAGGTTCAGAGAGTGTTAAACAAACAGAGAGCGGATTCACCAGGACAACATTCCCCTAACATTGGAACTTATTCAAAAGCCTTTTTATTCCCCTGAGAGCAGCTAAGGCATCGGGAGTGATTAAACAAACCACAATGCAGCCCCCTTATCCAGCAAACAATATTTACTGCATCTCACTCAGTCTTGGTTTCTCTTTTTATTCATTCACAACAAGAAACAAGCTAATGCTTATTGTCATTCAGAGCTGATTTCATAGGCCAAAGTTGAGAAAAGACTCTCACACAGTTGAAAGATAAAATGTGACAACAAAGTTAAATGAAATTACAAATGTGGTGTTTATGGATAATGTTTTTGTATTAATAGTGAGAGGGCAAAGTTGGTTAAAATTGGCTGAAGATGGCCAGCAGGCAGATTACGAAAGGAGGAATACAGTGCGGCTTCTTTGTTGGAAACAGTTGTGAGGATTAAATTGTTCCAGGTGCGGTCCTGTTTGCTTTAAAACTCCTCTGCTTGGCCTGCAGGTATAAGAATAGCGATTCGCAAGACAGAAATTGATCCTATTTTTTAAAAAAGCGCATGAACAGTCCAACAGCAGTGATGGTGGATGCGTCTCCTGGTCTGTTGCTGGTTTTATTACTTACACTGCTTCTCATCTAAGGCTGTTCTCCTCACTTACCCACATTCCTTTGATTCACTAGAGTGGGCACAGGAATTAAGTTATTTATCCCTACCCCCCCTACTGGCCTAATCTCATTACTTTCATTGGCTGATAAAACTCTGTACTGACAGTAAGCTTATTATTTATTGTTCAGAACAAAGTGTGTGTGCACCAGGTGTGTGACCATGCTCAGATGAATGTGGGGAATCAGACAAGCTGACTGGGAGTGATAATAACATGTTATTTGTTTGTTTTTGCTTATATCTTTGGTGGTCAGGAAATGGCACAGGTGCTTATTAGCAAATGTGATATACCCTGCTACTTCTTTTTCTCTAGGAGCAAACACGACAGATCTGGCAATATATATGGACAATCAAGATGAATGACCTCATATCTTGTATTATATGAATTCAATAACGAGTGTCTATTCCTTTGTTGTTGATGAGAGCACTAAACAAAACTTTAATATCCCACTGTGTTAAAAACTGTTAATGAGCCGCACAGAGGTCAGTTGTGTTGTAACTCACTGTCCATGTCCACATCACTGTAGTATGGACTTTAATTCCTGTTTAAAAAAAAAAAATGTCTAGAACTGGCTGACACAGCAGCCATAAATAGCCTTCAGCTGACATTTTTACAGCTCTTATCTCCTCAACATCAGCACAGAATTTAGGGAACCAAAACCTCCCACATTTTTCTTCTTCGAGTCAAACATGACAGTGACCATTTTTGGAGGTTATTCATCAGCAAAAAACACAATTTTTTAGCAGCGGCAGGGATTTGGGAAGGCTGACAAATGCAACATAATACAAGACACATGTCATGCTATGAGATCACAGCCTGCTGACCAGCTGTGTCTGTTGAGGCTGGAGAAAACTTTTCAAGCCTTGTCAACATATGGTTTGAATTAAACACATCTGAGGCATGCTGAGTTTTCAAAACAAACAAAAGTCCCCGTATTTGAAAACGCTTTAATTATTATTTCACTGAAGAATACATTATGAAATGCATTTTGACATGAATAAATGCTGATAATGTACTTAGACGACCACATAATTGAGAAGGGGAGAAAAAAAATTTTGGTGAAACCCAGCAGCTGTTTTCATTTACAATGCAAGACTACAATGTAATAAAAACGGCATGGCTGACTCTATAACAAGAGCTATGCTTTTAGTAGCTACATGCATATTGTTTTCAATAAAATTAACAGTAATTATAGTTTTTATCAAATGGAAGAGCTTTGCCAACACAATGGCCAAGTAGTCTTTAACATAAACATTGGTCATTTTGAACCCTGGCCCCTAAATGTGTAAAAGAGTATTCCAGTAAAACACCAAACCCCTACATTGCCTCTGATATGGTCATTTATGTGTGATTGTAAAGGGGGGAAAAAAGTGGCACATATAGAGTGCAAATATGAGAAGTGCTGTAGAGGTACTTATGTGAATGGAAAACACATCTTGAAGTGTTTTGTTGAACCTAGATATGGTAAAAGGCCCTATGTAAGTGTGAAACATTTACATTTATCACTGAAATTGAATGGAACTACAGCTACAAAGTACAGCCAACAGCAGAGAAAATTATGTATATAGTAGGAATGGTAGGAAACAAGTTAAAAAATATTAACCTACAGCTGCCAATCATAATGAAGTAAAAGCTTAGAGTGAAAAGGCCACGCTTCCATTGAAACATTACTCTGCATTAAAGCACATCTTTACATTGTAAGAAAAATCTGCATAAAAGCAAAGCAAAAAAGACAGTACTGCATGGTGAAGGTCATTAAGTAAAGTTGTCCAACTTCCATTACGGAGATGGAAAACATGGAGCTGTCACACTCATTAACATTGCACTGAAAAGATAGGGAATTGACACATTTTGAGTATCGTTTAAACAAACACTAAATTCCAATCTACTTGTTGGAGAAATGAACAGTAACTTATAACTCCTGTTAATCTACGGACACAAAAAAAAAAAAAAAAAAATCACTAATCACTGCATATTTTTTCATTTACCAAACCCCAAAAAATGATGTGATTTTACAAGGTTCCAACATTAAAACTTAAAATAAAAATAAATAAATTCTGAAAACCTATTAATTGTATGCCCATGCTGCTTCTGAGGTTAAAGTAACAAGCAGGTTTACACTGATGCAACTCATTCTCTTCCTTAAATCATTTGGGATTAACTATTGAGTAATGCTATTAAAAGCAGTTTTCCCTCCATTTAGAGCGAAACAAAAAGTACTCAAATTAGTGATCAAAGAGAAAATACACACACAGCAAAGTAAGTTCCTAAACTTTCCCCCCCTCTTGTGAAAAATAAAACATCTACTACCAGAAATGATTAGCTGATGCAGTCATAAAATCTGGGAAAGGGCGTTGTCCATGAACATCAGCGTGTTGCTTCATCTTACGATACACAACCCCCCATCCTTTGTGAACAGGGACAATAACACAGTTGGGGGGGGGGGGGGGGTCGTCAACTGCATGGCTGATGGGATGGATCTGGTTACCTTCCCAACCGCTGCTTTAAAAACATTCGACGAAGCCCAGTTACATGGCAACAGGTTTGTTTGGGTTTTTTTTTTTAAATATCTAGGTAGTTTTAAAACACTGATTGCTTAGACATATAAAAACTTAAAAATATGAATAACAAAACTAGAATAATTATTTTACCATTTAAGTGTTTGATTTCAACATTATTTCATTTACAAAAGTATCACATTAAACTGTATTCTTTCTGTGTGTGGAAAAAAAAAAAGAACCATCTTTTTTTGAGCACTCATTTACATGATGTGGGCGTAAAGAGGTCAAAGATCATCCACATCACAAATCCCTTTGAGTACCAGCTCACAATGGGCAGGAGCTGAATGCTTTTAGCCTAGCGGCAAAAGGGGAGAGTAGCTCCTCCCTTGGTGCTGCGTTCCTCCATCCCTATTCCTGCACCTCTACAACATCCTGTTATTCACAGAGTTTACCATTTGAAAAGAATCTTGCAGTCTTAACTGTAACCTGAAGCGGTCTACTACATATCAGGTTTTCACCATGCAAGAAGAGATGTGGAGGAGAGAAGGGAATAGAAAGAAAAACATTGTGAAACAAAGACAAAGGCGGAAGGGGTAAAAGCAGAGCTCTGCTGGTAGCCGTTTTATTGTGTTCTGGTCCATGACGGACACTGTGGGGTTCTTTTCAATTGTCACATTTAAATAAAAACTCATTCGTTAGAAACAGAGTGCTGTCCCTACAGGTTTGTGTAAAAAAAAAAAAAAAAAAAAAAAACACAGGACTTTCTTTGCCTGTCGTCAATGTTTCTTGCACCACTTAATGACAACAATTTACCTTGAGACAAATTCAGAGCATCTTTTTAAAACACGTTTCTGTAAAAATTAAATTACAGCTCTGTGCAAGAGACTTGTGTTATCTTTCCTTTTCTTTACATTTTGCTTCTGGAGAGCAAAAAAAAAAATAATGTTTTCTAATCTTTGAAAGCAGTCTTAATATTTCTTCAGGCTTTCTGAAAGTCTTTCAAAGTTTTTCTTTGGGGGATTTTTAAACTTATTTTAATTCCAGTCATTTTCAGACCAGTACCTGTTTTCATAGAAAGGTTTGCTTATTTTTCTATTTAACCCTCTCATGAGGCCTCAGTTTTAAAACAAAAGCTTTGTAGGTAATTCTGCCCCAAGGGAAGCAAGAGGGTTAATTCAAAACCTATAATTCATTCAGGCATAAAACAGGCTACTAAATTAAAGTGATGACCCAGGTGCATTAACACACCATGCCACAGTCTGAGGACATAAAATCCAAATAGTTCCTATAAAAATTAAGTTGTTTTTTTTAGATTCATCCAATGCACAAGTGTTCAGGGTCGTGTCAAAATAACAGAAACTGTCATGCTTTTCTGCAGATGGTATGCTTACAGATATTGTGCCTGGAGTTATGTGCAAGAGGCAGATCACATGACAGCTGTTGCAACCCAGGATACTAAGATGACCTGCAAGCAAAAGGCAAATGACCTTCTACATAAGTAGAATCCACATAAGGGTGTTACTGACCCCCATAGACTTGCCTCAATGGCAGCTGCACAAGAGGGATTTAAAGCCCTAACACAAACAAGAGATAGGGTTTGAACAAGGTTTTATATCCACTATGATGATGCTGTGTAAAAGTATGTGTGCATGTTAAAGCATGTTACTGTCAGTTGGGAATAAATGGAATTAATTGGTGCGTGGGTTCTGGATGGTTTTAAAAGTTTGTTTCAATTTTTAAAAAAAAAGTAATAGACTGCTTTCTATTGGAGCAAAGCTAAGTCGTAAAGTAAGGACATTACAGCAGTTGAATACCTACTTCTTAACCCCACAACAGATGGTGAGATTTATGCAAATGAATGAATTATGTCTCAGGTCATTGAGTGTCTAAAGAAGGATGAGCACCACTATCTGGTAAAAAGAAACACTGACACACTGTGCTTGACTATGTGCCTAGGACAGTAAAAACAAAAACAAGTAATAGTTTATTTATTTTAAAAAAATGTTTAAATAAAGATGTGCTAACAACATCTTACAACCACATTACCTCACATTTCTGAACATTAGGATCACGATTCAACATCCATTGCTGAAATGTTTGATGTTGTCCTTGCATGTCTTAATCAGGCCAAGTTCTGCTGATCAAGTACACCAGCAAGTGATTTTACAATGAACGTAACATATGGAACACACCAAGCTAAAAAGGCCTGGCGCCCAAGGTCTACATTCAAAAACACAGACAGCTGGTATAGTGCGGCGTGACAGCAGAGAATTCATGTGGAATTCAATTCCCTTTATATGGCAGTGGAATTGTGAACAAATTGCAGAGCTTCTCTGGTAAGAACATTAAAGGTTTTTTTTTATGACTGCTAGAGGAGACCAGGTCAGTTTAATGAGGGGCAATGTCCAGCCTGTGCTCTTCCTCATTTTAACTGCACGCTGCCTCAAAGCACACGTAGAACCCTCAACCACAGAGACATCTGGCCTCTCTATCTACAAACATGGCCCTTAATGGGCAATTACAAAGTCCAGAGGCAGGGAATATGCTACGATTTATAGTTTCTATGTATCTAAACCTAGAATCCTCTTGTCTATCAAAGCCACATTAGGTTGTATGAGACAGGAGGCCCATCAGACCTAATAAGCCTTATCCGTTCCAGAGAATGGCCATTAAACTTCATACTTCTTTGCTAGCCTGGTCATCAAATTCCAGTCTAGCAAATTAAACAAATGATTGTCATCTTAAGTATTACAATTAAGGCATAAAACAACATGAAACTATGAAGCTCATTAAAGCTCAACTCCATCTAGACTCATGCGGAGCCTGGTAAAACTCAATTATAAATCTTTTATAGTGCAGCCATTCAATGTTTTGTTTCACCCTTTTAATGACAGGCCCATACACAGTCCCACTAAATGACTGCATGATTTGAGCTTTCTTCAAGAGAGGGTGAGAGGGGTGTGGTTTATACACAGCAATTTTGGTTGCCCTTGACAACCAACGGCTTTTGCCAAGTTGAGCCCACTTCGTCTTAGATCATTTCATTCTTTTCCCTTTTTTTTTGCAGTTTGGGGTCTCCTGCTTTTGTAATTCTCCTTCCCCCTTTCATTACAAAACACCGACCATCTATGTCAAATCCATTGGTGACAGCCGGAGGGAGTCAATATGGAGCCATAAGATTGTCTGCCTCTTTGGTAGAACTCACAAAAAAAGGATTAAATTACAGTTTAAAAAAAAAAAAACACAATAAAACAAGAATACAGAGAAACTCTTCAATTTTTAACTTTTGGTAAAACTCAGTGTGGGAAAAAATTGTTTCTGCTTTGGCAAAAGTATAATTTAAAAGACAAGATTCATACCAGAAAATCCTGCAGTGATTTAGTGATTTATAATCACTCAACATTTTGATATTTCAACTCAGGGCAAAGAGAAATACTCACACATTATAATGCCTTGTTTTTTGTGTGTGTTTTTTTATTCTCACACAGTCTTTTTTTATTTCAGCAATTAACACTTGCCAACAGCCTCTCACTCCCCTGTTCTGAGCTGCAGGTGTGAGGAGACCAATGTGTGACCTGATGAAAGAAACACTGCTGGTGCACTCCCAAACAGTCATTTCCCCACACTGATAGGCCATTCTTTATTTAGTGTAGCCTAAGGAGGAATGCTTAACCACTGTCCAAAGCAACACACACCGGTACAGACACTAAAAATAAACCAGACCACCAGCACAGCTCACTGGTCACACATTAACCACAGAAAACTGGCCATTTCCCGCCTGATATGATAGTATGTCACGGAACTGAACACAGACAGGAAAGAGGAGAGGGAAAAGGCTGCACAAAGCATCACAGGTAAAAATATGAATCACCACCAGAACAGCGCTATTTCTACAACTCTTGTGCTTGCCCGCCCAATCAACAAGACTCTAGAAGTGACAGTGAATACTAACAATACAAACTAGTGTCT
>JARVJO010000431.1:9882334-9898272 GCA_031762555.1 Cynodonichthys magdalenae | reverse complement strand
GAAACTGCAGGCACAGCAGAGAATCATAAATGAGCAGCTTTGACAGAAAACACATAGGCTTATGGGGGGGGGGGGTGAAGGATGAGCAGCAGAGGAGGCAATGAATTTAGAGGTTGGGGGATTTTTTGATATGACAGGGGGTAGTTATTTGCTGGCAGCAGCAAGTCCTTTACCAACAAAGGGCCTTTCATATTTCCTGTGAACAGACACAGAGACTCCCATTAATCCCGAAGGGAGGTCTCATCTCGGGCTTCTTCTCCACACATAAATTACTTGTCTTATGCCCTTCCTACCATTACTACACCATGTTTACAGCAAAAAATGTGAAGAAAAAATTAATAACACACTCACATTTTTAATGTGTTAGGGCATTCTGAAAAGAGTTATGTCAAAACCAAGTCATAACACATGTGCCAATAGCCATAGTTAGGGGCTACTCTACTCTACTCTACTCTGTCACTCTTTTGACTTTCTCTTTATGTCTTAATGCCCCAGTCCGTCTTCCTCATCTGAGAGAAATAAATAAAAAAAGCATTGCCCAGCTGTCACTTTTGAGCAGATGAAATAGACAGAAGATGTGCCAATCCCCACTCATCCTGGACAGAACACATTTCTACAGTAGCACACAGCTGCTTGTGTACTCAAGCTTAGACCCCTCAGTGGTTTGGTGAAAGCCATAACATGCAGCTAAGGAAGCATCTCCACAGCTACGAGGCATGTTGAGAGAATAGATTTAAAAAGATACAGACAGGAGAGAAAGGGTGAATAAAAAAAATGGTAAAGAAAAAAATAAATAAAAAAAAACTATTCATGTGCCCGGTGTCTGGACCGCCTTATTTCAAACAGACATGAATCAATGATGGTGGAATTGCATTTTCTGAGCTCACTGTGGACAGAACAATAAATGGAAGTCAGAGATCACAGGATAGACTGAGAAAAGGCCAGACACTGCACTGTTGAAGTTGTTTCATAGAATGCTTTTGCAACAGCTCAGAGCACAGCACCTTCTGCTGCACAGATACACATACAAAATCCCTTCATATGGTGCTGGGGTTCTTGTTTCATTTTTTTCTTCTTCTAATAATAACAGTAACATCTGCCACATGTGTCTATTAAGCAGTTGTGCCACGAAACTGCAGCTGAATCATCCTTACAATCCAGTAACTGTTGACCTTAGAACAGTTTGCTGCATGTTTCTGTGCTATAAAGCACTTTATGAATAAATTATAATCTCAAAAAAGGCCTTTTTGTGCTTAAGTGGATTTTATTGTACTCTTGATTGTATCCAAAATAAATCACTAAAAAGCCATGCTGCTCAACTCCACATTAATATGTAACCTAGTAAGTGTCAGGAATCTTCAGGGTTTACATCATTTTTAAGTCTTGGAAAAAGCACCAGATGCATAACTGCAATATATTCTAATTATGAGGTTGCAGATGATCTGCTTGGCAGTCTAAATTAAATAAAGCCAATACACAGCATGACAGCTCATAAATAAATAAATGTTCTTTCAATCAAACCGCTAATATGTCAACAGAACAATGCATCCCAATGTTGCCCACTAGTCACCCAACAAAGTAGTGTTTGTTTCTGCTGACCTCAGCCCTCCTTGACAACACATTCTTGGTAGGGCGAAGGGAAAACATACAAAACAGGTTCACAACTGTTTTTTTTTTTTTTCCTTTTTTCCTGCCATTTACCCAATAAGATCTTTGAAGTCAAGTCACGTGCATGTGAGGTGGGACAGCAGCTTTAACTAAACACTTCATGAAAATAAGAAAAAAAACTCAACAACAACAACAACCGTTGCTGATATCCCCAGTCACAGACAGATGGGCGAGCATTTCTAAGTCCCCCGCCTCAGCGATGGGGGACAATAAAGCTATTTCAGTCTGACTGTGTTTTTGTATAGGGGTGTTCTGATACCAGTTTTTCCTCCGAGTACGAGTACTTCAGTTTGGTTAGTTGTTGATGCAGAATACTCATACTTACCGAGTTAGAAATTAAAAATTACACAGTGACTTTAAAAACACATTTATTTAGAACAAGATGGCTCTCCTTCCCTATAGGCCTAAAGCCACTTTGACTGTATCAAATCAAATATGAAGATGGATACTTCGTGTTGAAACATTTTCAAATAAACAAAAACAAAAAATGTTTTCTTGTTACTTGTGTAAATTTCTTAAACATGGAAATGCCAAGCGTTTCACTTGAAATGTAAACTAACACATTAAATGGAGAATCAAATCTGGTATAGATACTGGTATTGGTCTCAAGTATTGGGGCATTTTGAACAAGTAAATACTTGTAAAAATGCTAGTATCGGGCTTGATACTGATATCAGTATCGGGACACCATTATTTAAAAAAAAAAAAAAAATCACATTGAGCATTATTTGGTTGGGTCACTCCTTTCCTAAAAATGTCATATGCAAATTAATTTATAATGGATTTTTTTTAACTCAACCACTGTTTTAAATATGATAAGCTTCAAAAATGAAGAAAAAGTTAATTTTTTTTTCCGCATCATGAAAGCAAACTGAAATCTTTTCTACCAAAACCTTACTGACTAATGGACTAAAGTGGTCAGCCTGCGTATTCACATTGTGAGTTTCTGATTGACAGTTCTATCAACCACTGACAGATATTTTAAATTACATACTACATCAAGCAGAGCATTAGGAGAGCCAACAGGTTAATGGAACTAATGTCTCAATCCATTACCAAGGCCCATAACCACAGCACAGTTAGGAAGGTCTAAAATGGTATAAAAATGCATACGTGTTTTTTCTTCTTCTAAATTTGGCATGATTGTGAAAGTGACGAAAAGGAGTGATGTTATCCAAGTGACTTCATATCCTTTTTCTCGACAAATTTAGGACCTTCAAGAGAAATGCTTAGCATAAAATGTAGAATTTAGTTCCAAACCACAAAATGACTCCACAGTAAGGGGGAAAAAAAACTTTTGTAATTGAAAATCCAGAACTTTTACATTTCATTACCTTCTTTAGACGTGATTATAAAAAAAAAGAAGCGAACAAGGCTATTCACAAAAACAATACTCACATTATTGTGCAATTTTTCTTTTTGGACAATTCTAATAAATATGCCATGTCAGTTTTAAATTGTTTGTGAATTACATGTTGTAAATGACAACTATATTTAGTTCTAGTGTGATTGTGGTCCTAAAATATATACATATATATTTTTAAACCAACTTCCTTTCTTTCCCACAGCCTGAGGTATAAGCTTTGTCACTGTGGGGATTTTCAGATTCAAAATATGCACTCCCACTCATACCCAGCTCTGTTACCCACAGCCCAAGATGTTATTTTTTCTTCATTTAGTACAAACTGTACATTTTGATGAAGAGTCCATTTTAGTGGGCAGATTTGTTTTCTCTGACACACAAATGAACTTCACTGATTAACAGCACACCCAAGCACACGATTCTCCTACATTAGTCCTTTTTATATCATCATCATCATTTAGCTTTGCCTCAAATAAACACTCTAAAGATTCTTCAAGTTCTTCTAAATTATTGCTACAAAGTGACTGAAAACAATGTTCATAATTCTATTTACTTTCTTCATCTATAGAAAAAATACCTACTTGCAATATTTGAGGTGTATATAATGAAGATAAATGTACAATATTAAAATGGTCCTCACAGTGGACCACACTTTATAACTACAGCATTTTTAATGCGCAAATTCGTTGTTTTCATCTATTGCTTATTTCCACAGGGATATGACTGTGATCCCATGTACAAACGTAGGACCACAATTCCATCCCAGTACATTAGGCAGAGATAAGCTTCTCCAGAGTCAATAAAAATGGTTTTAGTTGCACCCCATAAGGGACTGGGTATGATTATGAAAACAAGAAGTGGAGTTGGAAAAATACCATCATAGTATGTTGATCCAATATAAATGCATGCCTCCTACTGGGATTTACAGACTGGAAGCTCTGGGGGAGGACAGAGCTGAAATAACATGTGCTCAATCTTCTCTGTCTATGCCTGTATTTCTCCACAGTCCACCCAGCATTCTTCCCATGCTTCATTTTATTCAAATGTCCTTCTGCTTGTTCAGCTTTCTTTTACTGTCATACAGAAACTAATGTACAAATAAATCTCAAACCCACACTGATCTAAGGATTTGTGGGTAAAATAAAGTCCCCTGGAAGAACTTTGATGAGTAATTCACTAAATCCTTCACTGTAACTTTTCAAAGTGTATGACTAAAAAATAATTTTGCTGAAGTCTGTGTGCAGAGACATTACACAATAAGGGATTTTTTTTCTGACTAGAGAACTGGAGGGACTTTCTGTTAGTTGGGCACAAGAAGGCTCTACACTGAACTTTCAACCTTTAGAGGCCCATGTATGAATAATAAAAGGCCAATAGTGAAGTGTTCGCTGATCAGATGTTAGTTAAAACCTACTATTTCAAGTCTATGTGTTTTGTTTTTCTACAAAAATGTCTTAACTTGTATAAATCTCCAATGTTAAGCCAGCTACAAGTATTCCACTGTAGTGGTTGTTCATGCAGCAGTACTGTGTTCAAACAAAATATTCTTAAAAAATATATGACAGATAGTCCCTTCTGAACCTCCTTTTAAAATATAGGCACACATTGTACAGTACTAAGATGTCCCAATAGACGTACTTTCACAAACCACAATTCTATCCCATCTGAGCAATGTAAAAACAAAGGACTTGTCTTTAAAAACAAAAGAGAACCAATTAAGCATTGTCATTGCACATCTTACCCTTGTTCCTCTTGCCCAATTATGAGCTTTTTTTTATAAAAATAAGATCATTAGACCTGATTAGCAGTGCCTTATTACTAGCAATAATTACCAGACTCAACATACATTTGTACTTAATGTGTTTTTAAGCGTGTTGGCTTATTTTTAAAACAGTGCTAAAACTCATCTGTTAAAAAGCAAATGTTTGTGTCAAACTTGTATAACATAAAAATATACCAATGCAAACAAAACCTGAACCTAAGGTGTACGTTAATCCTTCAGGTACTTTACTAGACTTTGATCTCTCCCAGAAGCATTACTGGAAGAAAATGATCAAGTGCAACTCCAGCTGTCCAGTTGTACTCAGGAAGTTAGTCAAACACTGTTGAAAAGTAATTATTTAAGTTGTTTTTTTTTTTTTAAGAAAAAAAAAGTACAGAGTAAAGTTCCCCTCTTGGGTTTGATTCAAAGTTCCACTTCCTAATAAGCCCAATTCATTTTCCTCCTGGGTCTGGTTCCCTCTATCAATAGTGACAGGCGTGAAAGGTCAATAACCTTGGCTCATAGCCCTCATATGGTTTGCAATGCCATGAATTAATGGCTGACACCATTATTGCGCATTCTTCAAGTCAGCCAAAGGAAGCGTATCGTCTACAAAGGTCACAGTGCTTAGATCACTTAATGTAAGAGTGAAGAGCTGACACAGGACCTACATAAGATGGAGAGTATTGTTGTTAGGATTAATCAGATGAAAGGTTCGGAGCAGTGGTGGTTTGCATCAACAAACTGCTTTTATGAAGTTGTGCATATTGTAATGAGAACAGATCAAAAGGATAGCACTTTGGTGTTTCAGCCATTAAAATGTTTTGACTTTATCAAGCGTTGTATTAATGGCAACGCTGAGCAACGTTATAAATTGAGAAAACATAAACGTATGGATAAACATTTCTAGTTTTTGTTTCTCTAGATACAAAAAGAAAAAAAAATTCTAAACCGTAATTGTTTATTAGCTGAATAAAAGGCAAAATGCTTATTTTTTTAAAGAAATGTGCGTGTTTTTCTTGCTGCTTTGGAGGCTGTGCTGTGTAAGTGCTTTCTGGTGTTACTTCTGGCATTAGTTGTGATGACTAACCATCCCAACTGGAGGGTTGTTTACAAGCAGGAGTACCTAATTTGAGTTTTCAAAAGCCCAGCTAATGTCTGAAATGAAACGAGGAGAGGAGATATTGCAAATGTAGGGCAGGACGAAAACACAAAAGTGTGAAGGAGAAATTTAAATTGCATCTTCCCTTGATCAACATGGGCTAACTCAGATTGCTGAAAAAGAAACAAGATGAAAATGATGCACTAACAAAACACAGTTGCAAAGTCTGGAAGTTGAATATTTATTTTCACAAAACATTGATGCAGTACAAGTAATCCTTAGCCTAATGCCTCTCTACCCAACTTTCTGACATGAAAACCAACAGATGCATACACCTGCCTCATCTCTTACATTCTGCAGCATTAAAAAACAGAAACAAGTGTCAGTCATACACCCTGAACAGGAAAAAACTAAATCACGTTTTCTTTTTTATATTTCCAATAATATGTCATGTAATAATAGAAATTTAATTCTGGGATCCAATATTATTAAATTATGCAGTTCAATTTCCAAAATCTCTTTTTAACATGAGATACAGCCATTTCATTATACCAGTTTATTGTGCTGAAAACATAAGGTTGAGAGTCATTTACAATAGAAATTTTAATCAAAAGCACATTTACACTCCTGTTCCATCTGTTCCTTATGCATTCAGACAACCATTTTGGTGCTGATGATGAACATATTTCAGAAATCAGCAGATCTTCAGTTTGCACCAGTGAAAATCCTTCAGGAAGAATATTTCCCCTCTAGCCTTTGTCCAGCTCTGGTTGCAATGCTACAGGAAATAAATTGGCGACATGCTGAACGCTCTTTAATGCCTCAGTAAATATCGACAGAGGGACAGATAATATAAACTCAGACAAGGCTGAACACAAAGCGATCAGTTGTTCACTGCTATACTGTGTGCACTGAAATGGAGACTAGAAATTGCTGCAGGTCAATCATAATATCTGTGGTTATGGCAGACACTAGTGTCAGCAAGGCCTGGTAACTGTAGATCACTTGAGACAAGTAATCTGGTGGGCTACATAAGGTTATCTGATGAGCTCACTGTTGGGAGATGGCGATGGAAATCAATAATCCCAACCACCAATCAAGATTAAACTGTAAGATTTAGTTGCTACAAAAAGGCAATTAATCTTGGGCATATGCTTTAGTGTATATAGGAAATATTCCCAAAACTGCCAAATGCAGACCACAAAAAGTCATCTCTAATGCCATCCAAAAGAATAAATGTTCCTCAAAACCCCAGAAAGCCATATTTCAAAAATGTTACCCACACAACTAAAATGAAACATCACACGCATGACTGAAGCCATGAGGCAACCAAGGTCACTGCAGGAAACAAATTCAGTTGCCGAATAAAAAAGGGAAAATGCTTCAGTATTGTCCTTGAATTACCCAATTACGACACATCAATCATTGTATGGAGCCAAGGGAGCTCCCACATTTTAAAGCCCCTAGTGACAAAGAGGGGAAAGGGACAACATGGAAATAATTGGTCAGGGTGACAGAGGACTAAATAAAAGGAGGCCGGATCAAGAATGTCAGAAGATTAGGGACATCAGAGGCTACTGTCCAGAAAAGCGCTGGAGCACTGAAATTGAAGCCTGCTCCGGAACACAATAGTTTGCGTGGCGTGCAGGAGGTAGACATCTCTTCCCAGGCAGGATACTGGCCTTTGTGAACATGGTGACAGTATCTGGGTCAGTTAACATGTCCCTGCGTCAAATTTCTCTTTTGTTGTCAGAAGAATCGCACCAGGCAAATTTGTGCCGACTCTTCAACACGAGGTTTGCAAAACTGTGCGTCACTTGGATACATAAAAAGGTTAAAACACAAGGCTGGAGGGTTGTCTTTATTTTCTTGATTTGCGCAAACAGCCTCATTAATATATGTATTCCAGCATTAGCATCCTTGTCTGACACCGCACACAAAGACACTGTTGTCTGCTTGCTGTCTATCATTCACAGCTATGTGAGACAGGTACTGCTGTTGAATCTGCGTCTGAGCAGCAAATGAATGCATGCCTGTCTGTTTAGAAGAATAGAATCTGCGGCTACATGTATTGCAATATGAACAAAAGATTTAAGTGAATGAGTAAGCAGTGGGAGAAATAGGAGTGGCTCCTTTTTTATGTGCCTGCCAATTTCACACGTGAGAACAGAGTCTTCTTTATACTTGTGTAGTTTAACAAAAAAAAACAGGCGTAGCAAAAAGAAAAAACTAGGCAAAAATCGAACTGTTACTGTGCAATAAACAGATGGAGAAACAAAGACAGAGCTTACTTTTTAGGGAGAAAATCTAAAAGATTTGGAATCGTTTGCTCTACAAGCCAAAAAGGGCTGCCCTCACAGAAGAAAAATGGCACTGTAACCCACAAATCAGTCCTTGAAAAAGTAAACAATTTAGTCCATACTGCTGATGTATTGTCTTCTGGGTGCAAGCTGGCACTTTCTTTTCCACATGGATTCTAGCATTTCACTTGTGAAAAATAACACTCTCCTAGTTTCATGGAGGCATATGCAGAAAGCCAGGTCAATACAGCTATTTATACATGACCTCATTATACAGAGGGGTCATGTTATGCACTCTCTGTGTGTTCTTCAAATTAAATAAAACACATCAGAAACACTGTGCAAGACATGCCGCGGTATGAGCCTGGATTCTTATGTAATGAGCAAACAAAAAAAGATTGATTTATTAGAATAAATCTTTTTTTTCCCCCTCTCTCTCTCTCTCTTCAAATAAAAAGCATACATACAATATAAGTTTTATACATTTCTAGTTAAGCATCAAAGTTGAAGAGCAGTTCAACAAAAAGCCTGCTCTTTCAAAGCTATATATTTAGCTCTCTGGACCATTATAGAAATTTAAAATTTGATGTAGCTACACCCAACAAGATAAATGACCACCTTTTGTGTCTCAGCAGTCAGATTATATAGCACGGTCTGAGTGGTCATTTTCACTCAAATCCAAAGTTAACAAAGGCAGATGGCTGTGGAAATCTCTGTCACCAGAATATTTGTTCACAGCATCAAGAGCTCCATGGGCAGACCAAGATAATTATATGCCAAGGACAAACACCTTCCACACACATACACAAACACACTCAAGCATCAGAGAGGGACACGTTAACTACCGTCCAATGTCACTAGTATATGGTCTGGTGCCAGAGGTAGAGGGCACAGCCTGCAGCTGATAAGAGTGATATGAACAGAGGTGATGAGAGACTGTATAAGCCAATATATGGCCACTACAAAACACCAATTTGACATTTAGGCATTCCACAAGCACCTGTGAATATGGAGTAATAATTTTAAGGCCAAAAAATGATTAGAAGGTCAAACATACAAAAAATGTCTCATCTTGTTTTGTCAAACACGCTTCAAAAAGGCCTGTAAATTTAAGTTTTATGTGTCATTACCATTATTCCTCAACTAACTTTGTTAAACTGTTGCAAAAGCGACATGCATGAGGCTACTTTCCAAAATCTGTTGAGCCAAGATTCAATCTGTCGTCACAATATGTGGTGGTTATGAAGGACAATGTGTTCAAAGAGAACAAAAAAAAGGCAGAGTGACGGCAAAATAAAATCAATTTTATGTAGGCTGGTTACAATAAAGACTAACCCAAATTCAACCCCACTGTGCTGGTGATGCCTTAGCTCAGTATTGGAACACAGCCTTCATTACAACATATTGATCTTAGCAAACAAAGACCCTGAATTTATTGATCCTCTTTCAGAAGAAAAAAAAAAAGTGGGGGATGGGGGAAATGAACTGCTCTTTAAAACAAATTTAGAGTCAAACTGCTGCCTGCGCTTTAAAAAAAATAAGCAGTTTAAGTGTTTAGGTATGAACTCTTGTAAAAAAGGAAACAAGGATGACCATAGGTTTACTTATGAGGTCCCATGGTGACAAAAAAAAATCTGAAACATGCAGCAGCTGCACAAACTTCAAAAACCTTTCATGTTGCTCTTAAACTTTTTAATGTGCGGCGTGAGATCTCCAAAGCACCTACAAAGTTTGTGAATATTTTTTTTCAGCAATGACACACAGATTAAACATATCTCCTATACCTCAAAAACAAAGATGACAGCAGGTCTAGTTTCTTTATGCTTTAGCAGACATCAGATTCCAGAGACTTTTACTTTTAAACCTGAGCTAATACCCAAACAGGAACTATTCAATGTTCTCATTGAGGGCAAAACTAATAAACCTGACTGGAGCACAATCCTGAAATCTTTGGGGAGTTGTTTTTCCTCCAGATTTTGCCAGTGTTTATTTCTCTAAATGATCTATGATCACCCCTAAAGGTCATAATAACATAGGGTAACATAAGGTCATGCATTTGAGGCCTCCATGGTGACGTGTCAGGACCTCTGGAACTCGTCTCTCATTCATCTATACCTCACCAGGAAAATCCCACCAGTTTCATTTCCAATCTGGGCCCAGAGAAAAAGAGCCAGGCTGTTGCAGAGTACTTGCCCCAGTTTACACGGGAGGGTTAAGCAGGGTCACGTCTTACCAAATGCTGGGGCCCCTTAAAAACACATACAAGGGGTTCCAGCTTTAAACAGGATCATTGGATTCCTAACAGACCAGAGAAAACCAAAAAGGTAAGTCAGTGCAGACTTTGACATTTCACAAGCTGTTTGTGTTGTCAGAAAGTTGAATTTTGGTTTGTTTAAAAGGTTTACTTTACACAAACACAGCAGGATGACAATTGTTCTTAATGACAGATTAACTGAAAATTATCAGACATGTTCAGCCCAAGAGAGGTTTCTTGTTGATGTTCGCAATGCTGACGTTGACACTAATTGTTTCAACGACATTATTAAAACTGGTCAACTGTAAACCCCTGACTCACCCCCAGCTCCACAAAGATTTGTGAAGCCAACTAACTGGACCCGCTCATCACCTTTACATTAAAAGCTCTTGAACCAAGGCCAGAGCTGACTAGAAGCGTACCTCTTTTTCATCGCCAGAGCTTACATAATTGTCAGGAAAATAAAGTACAAGTCAGGGTTGGGGGGTGGAGGAAAGTAAAATGGAAGCAGAACAGAAAATTATGGGTAGAGATGGCAGAATAAGAGGACCCATTAAGTTCAATTAAGCTTTTGGGCTTTTCATTAACCTAGTTTTAGGGAGGGAAACCTCTGCTGAATAATGCTCAGACTGACTTGCGGTGCTGCTCTGCTTCATCAAGGAAAAAATAAATAAAAAAATGGCACAATGTGTGTCAGCTCTCCAAAGTCACCAAAATGTTATTAGATACCCAGGAGCAAACCACTCGCAGCCACAGCATACCTCAAATTAAATGAAATCTAGTAAAACAAGTCACTTCATCAAACAGCTAAACAAGATAAGAGGAAATCCTGCACAGATAAAAGACTTTAGCTTCTCTTGTGTTTATAGGAACAGGTAAAGGTGTTTGGTCATTTCTCGTCACTATATATCAGGGCAGAGCAAATATTCCAGCCGTAAAAGCAAGGTCAGGGTGGCTTTAGAGGGTATTCCTCCCAAGCCTGATGTGATTTTGCATCTGCTAACAATGAGCTCACCCTCCTTTTAATGGATCACTGGAGACAAGTTTTCATAGCACAAGCATTGTCTTATCAGGCCTTTCGTTGTATTGCTCTTTAACTTGTTTTTCTCTTTCATCTATTGAAAACCAATGAGGAGCCATTTGGCCATTCAAATGTTAAATTTTAGTTAACGCCAACAGAATGCGATTAACTCCTAACTGGCTGGCCACAATAACCATTATCAAATCCACAGGATGTCTTCACGTTAGTACATACAATGTCTACTGTTTACATGACAACAGCAGCCATTTCCACATAGCCCCAGAATGTGTATTCTCCTAATCAATGAGATAGAGAATGGTGTAATTAGAAGGGAGAACAATATATAACAGCTCACCCATGCAGTGTCTAAGGTATATCTGGGATCAAATGCAATATGGAGTCATATTACTGACATCTCGTACAATCTTCTGATAGTATTACACAGACACTCAAGCAGATCCTATTTCAAATAAGCCAGCTGAACCAAAAGACAAGTGATGACCACTCATCAATAAAGCAAGCAGACATCTGTGCCTACTGAAATCAGTCAAGTGATATTTATAGCATAATGCAGGCTCAAGTTATTGTAAAATACTGAGTGTTGTTTAATAGTTTTGTTCAATTTTTTTTAGATCTTCCAAGACACAAAAAGTAAAATCATGCTAAAGACGCAACATTGTGAATAGGCTCCATCAACTGGTCAAAAACAACAACAACAAAAAACTTTGAAAATACTCTACACACTATGGGGGCTTTGTCTTTCAAAACATGCCACAGGAGATTCTCATTAGAGAATGGAGTTTCATTAACATCATCCCACGCTGCTCTGCCCTGCTGCATTACAATGACACAGGAGTGCCCCTCTCTGTCAAGGAAATCTCCTCATAGCAACAACTCGCTGGGGGAGGGGAAGGCAAAGACAAGAGAGGAGGTGTGTGTGTGTGTGGGGGGGGGCAAACAAAAGAGAACCCGATTACCCCTGGTCACGGCTCATCCACACGCCACCACAGGGAAATCCATCACCTGCAGGATCAAACAGAAACTTGTGCACAAGGCGAAGCTCAGTGAAAGCAGTACCCACCCATCTAACTACTCCCTTCCCTTTCTCCCTTTTCTCTCGTGTAGTTAGCGCCTCCCCTTCCACCTCTCTGACTCACACCAACAGCAGAGTGCAAGTTTTAGGCACACACTGAGAAATCCAACACAAGTGAGAAGGGCTTTCTGGTCCAAATGACCTCAAGGCTCTAACCCTCTCTAATGACACACAGGTGATATATTCCAGTTTTTATTACTGTCTGCGGACCTGTGTGCCATTTCACGGTGGCTGCATTCGTATTTGCCAACATTAAACTAACGAAGCATTGTGGTCAAACCTGCTGCAATATAACAGACTAATCCAAACATATAATTTTTTTTATTTCTCTGTTTACATCATGTTTATGGTCAAAACAGACATGCATATTAAAGCTGGGTTTCCTTCAGAATTACTGCAACAAGCTATTTAACCAGCATGGACGTACGTACATAAGTGTGAACTGCAATTGAGCCCCAAAGGATTGCAGGAAAACCTCTCAGAAAGAATTATACAATGTAGAATTATTTATGCCAATTTAAAAGCTATATGGAAAATATATGGAAAAAGGAAAACACAATTGTAAAATAATGGTATTAGATAATAAAAAGCATGAAATATTGAATAACTCAATTACAGTTGCGTAAGTATTCAAATCTGTTTGTAATTGATTTTTTATTCATTGCAATGTGATGAACATCCTTAGAGCAATAAAGACAGTTTTCCTCCTTCCTTTAAAAAAAACAAAAAGGACAAAATGTTACACATTTAAGTACAAATGCTAATGAAGGCAAAAAATGAAGCCAAGACAATACATCTAAAACTTAATCTACCTAGCTTCAGCCTGCTGTGAAGGAAAAACTGAAAGTAAGCAAAATGGACCAGAGCAGAACAACGCTGAACCCCATTTGAGCTAGTTTACAAGGCAAAAAAACATGACTTGCAATACCGCACAACTGCACCGAAGCTAATTGTTTAAATATGTCAGCCTTGTTCAGATCCTCCCCCTGAAATGTAACACATGGAGGGGGGGGCACACTCAGCTCATGAGCATGCCAACACGTATCCACACTCAAACGCAGACATAACAGCCATCCAGAATAAAACAAGACAAGGAATATTTTCAACACTCACAGTTGAAAAGAGGCCATCCTTTCTCTGCGTTATCTGGCACCACGACAGTGTATAGATCTTCAGTGAAGCCTGGCTTGCATGGTGGGGTACCCCTGGCCTCTGCTGCAATCTGTAATGCAGGAAAATAGTGATGTGGGGGGTAAAAACAAGTCATAAATCAACTAAAAAAAAAAAAAAAGTGCACTACGATGTCTCCAAACTCTCTCGATCACATTCCGAGGTCCCCACAGTTGTATAAAAGCATCTGTTGTTTTTATAGCAGGGGCCGCAATTAGGATAATGAGGCCAAAAGGGTTAAGCATTAGCCAAAAAGCACGGCTAGGCAAGAACAAGCTCCATTTGTCCCAGAGTAGGGGCCCAGGCACAGGGTACACTCTGCCAACCCCCTCTGATCAACACACCACTCTGGACAAACACCATTCACTTTGAAGTGCAGGAACAAGAGAATAAAAGAAAATGCTTAAAAACCCACTGAGTGGCGAATACACATCTATGTGTGAATGTCTGAATAAACACTGGAAAACTATTACTTTCTAAAATGCTATTTCCAAGAAACTGCCAGATAAGAACTGATCAATATCTTCCCCTTTGTCTTTTATGTTTGGCTTAAAAAAAACTGTTCAAAATGTCTCTACAAAATACTTAAAAGTTGTGGCTGCTAAACAGACACAACAAAACCATGAAAATGACTGAAGCTTATGTAGTGTTGGAGCGAAACATTTTTTGCAGAAAAGAAATGAGAGCACGAAATGATATCACAAAAAACAGAGCACAGTTATACTCTGATGTGACAGTGTACATCATCACACAACCTCATGATTGATTCCAACTTTCAGGAACACAGTCCTGGCTTTATGTGCTAGGATGCACTCTAAAAAGAAGAAAAAAAAAGAGAGAGAGAGAGAGAGAGAACCTTGCTGCAAAAGAGCATTGTGTGTATCTGACAGTTGGCATTCCTAATCAGAGAAATTTAAATGGAAAATTATTGCAAAAGTATGGGAGGAAGAGGGTTTGGACTCCTACAAGGCAGCAGGTTGTACATTTGTTTTTCCTCCAACTCTCTTCTCTCTTTCTTTTATTGGATACTTTTTCAACTGGTTAACAAATAAATAAGTAATTATCTCTGATAGTATGGCCTCTCCTTGAATAGGCGCATTTTTATGCAATTTAGTAGTTTATTCACACAATATACCCTCATATATCATTTAAAAAATACGTACACACCCTATATTAGAAATAATTGTCAGTTGGGTATAGCCTACTGTATTAAAACGACAATTGATAGAAGTACACTCAAGTTACAATAATGACTTCCACCAGTGAGGGCAATTAACTCCACACAAAAACACAAACATATGCAGCAACCTACATAAATAATAAAACTAAACTAAAACGTAACCAAGACAAAACAAATCAGGTTAATCTAGGCCTGCGTCGTTCAACTTCCATGACAACGAACTACTAAATCAGACTACAACCATGTCTTCTTTTAATTGAAGTAATCAATTCAAATGCAGCTCGTTCCAGCGTCTCGTGCGCTTTCAATTAAAAAAAGGAACCGTTAGCTAGTAATTGCTGCCCGACTCCAGCGACTTTTATCGTCAATTTAGTGCACGACTTATGGTGTTTTTCTAACTACACGCAGCGTAAAGTGCCTATAGTGGAGAGCTACCAACTCGTCCCGGTTCGTAACTCAACAAAGAGCATCGCAACAGCTCATTGAAAAAAATAAATAAATGAATAAATAAATACCCCGCTAAAGTGTCCGGTGTAAGTCAGCTCTGAAATTACCTGCAGTCCTGCTAAGACCAGCAGCAGAAGCAGACCGCTGCCCTCGTGTAACGAGTACATTGGTACGCCCGTCACTCCGTTATCCACCGCTTCGGGTTCCGTAAAATAAAAAAAAAAAAGACAAAATTAAAAAAAAAAAAAAGCAGAAAAAAGGAATATCCAAATGGCTATAAGTGGCCTCGAAACAGCTCCCTGTTCGACAAAGGCAGCAGCGGGAATGGTGGCGGCAGCATGTATGAGCCTACTCCTCCTCCTCCTCTTTCTATCTGTCTATCCAGTCCGTACTGAGGAAGAGCAGTGCCTGGTACTGAAGCTGCTGCTCCCTCCCATCCAGTCCGACCCAAAAAAAAAAAAGAAACGAACCCCGGCCACGAGATTATAAACCGCCCATCTCTCTGTCTCTCCCTACTGGTGACACAGCCAATTTCACTGCTGGGATGGAGGAGGCTGTCCTCTCAACCATTTTCTCTT
>JARVJO010000431.1:9828599-9850706 GCA_031762555.1 Cynodonichthys magdalenae | reverse complement strand
ACTGCTGCAATGATCAGAAAGTATAAAATACAATACTGCATCAAACATTCAGTTGATCAATTACAAAATTTCTTCACCTGCTATTATCAACAACTGATCATGTAGGATCTTAGTTTAAAATTTTAATATGCAAGGTGGCAGGGAAATGCATTCCTTCAAAGACTACTAATTCCATCAAGTAGGTTTTGATTGAAGTGTTGTAAACAGAAAAAAAGAACCAAAACTCATATTTGTTTTGAACAAAGTCTGCAGCGACTGATGAACAAGAGAACAAAATGGCACTGAAATCTCCAGGAGATGTTGACACATTCATTTAAAAAGTAAATATTTGATCTGTTGGCTGATATGGTACCAATATACAAATGTTGGATTTTTCTGCTGCCCTGGTGGAATTATTTTTGTGTACATCACCATACACTGATAGGCTTTCTGTAGCTCATGTTGACTCAGACTGCATGGGGACAGTCTTGAACGCAAATGAGGTTATTTGCATTGGCGTTGTAATTTGCATTATAATGTCCGAATGAAACACGAGTTAGCTTCAATACTGGCTGCACACTGCGTTGTGACGGGCGTTAAGTTTGGTTTCTTGTATTTCTAAGAATACTTCTCTAATAGATTTAAGGATGTGCTCTGTAGCTGGTAAAATTGTAGCTGTCAGTAAAGGAATTTACTTTAAATAACACAGAAACTGAAATGCCCAGGTCGATGTGCCATACTAGCTACAGAAATGTATACAGTGAGAAAATGTGCTAAGTGAATGGACAAATGCTAAAGTAGTAATAGCTGCACATATGCCACGTTAATAGAATCAGTCATCAAACCGTGAAACCTCCACATCTTAAAGAAAGGCTTTGACTCACTGCCACATTTAAAGAACCACTCTGAACTCTATAGTCAAGACTAAGGAACATTTTTAATTGCTTTTCTGTCACACTGACTTGCCATAGGGCTACTTCACACTCAGATGGTGAAGCTTGTAGTCGGAGTAAAGGATGTTAAAAGTCCTTGGATAAATGAGACAGGATATGCCCTGAAACTTTTACAAGTTTTGTTTGTTCCCCACTGCTGGTCTGAAGAGGCTGAATAACATGATCTTTATATATAAATGCTACACCATTTAAAAGTCCTTCCACGTTTTAAAAATGTAACCATGCTGATAAGATGTTTTTTTTTATGTTAGAAGACACATCATAAACAAAATAGAAGATCGTGTGAGGGTTCAAAACACTACTTACAACCTAAAGGTTACACCACTTGTAGTTATATGAGAAAGGCTTGAAAGGAAACTATGTGGACTACTTGAAACAGTTTTGCATCTAATTTGGGCGATGAAGAATCACTGACCTATGAGAAACAATGGGAAGAAAGTGCAATTTACAAGAAAAGGCAATATGTGCATTTATATTATCGTTAGAAAGATTAATAGAAAGTTCCCATTCTGAGACGTCCACTTGCTTGCATCTTGGTATAAATTCCCCAATATAGTTTCCTCTTCTTAAAGTTACTCCTAAACTCAAATATGTACAGTTCAATTTAGTTTCTGAATAACATAAAAAAGCAGAAGGGTGGAACGTGTCTGCAGTTAATGTGATATATTTATGCTTCAACATGTATTCTGCACATATTTGTCCTCACATTATTTTCAGATACGTTTAGTTTTAAAAAGACAAACAATGACACATGAACAGGTTAGAATACTTGGTGCAGACTTCATAAAAAAGTGATCGTAGAAGAAAAATGGTTGCAGAGTTTATTACCTACAAGAGATTTTATGGCTAGTTTAACTGCTAATGTTGGCATTAGCATTTTAGCTGATGGCTAACATGGTGCTAAGGGTGGTTAGGCTTCTTGCAACATGTTCTGCTGTTCATTTTGAGTCATTTGCCACACTATGCTCTTATACTTCAATTCTATACCATAATCAAGAAACTCTTTCCTTCAGTTATGAAAAAGCTGTATATATCAAAGTAATTTCGACTTTGCATCTTAGTCTATCTAAACGCCTTGAAATTGGCCTCTGTCTCTTTAAAAGCTTCCTACCGATTCTGACACTCCCACTTCAGCACTTCTTTACATTAATGCATGGGGGAAGGGTACTCTGTGGGGAGGAACTTGGCTGCTGACTGAGCTCCAGGGAGGAGCTTTGTGTCAATAGGCGGTGCTTTGTACCAGTAAGCATATAGGCAGCTCCACATGGCTACCACAGGAGGTTTATGGATTTCTCAAACATGCATGAATGAGTCAAAGGAACACTCTGGGTATGTTTTTGATGAACATTATAACATGGTATAAAGCTCAAAAGGTGATTTTGCATAATAACACTCTCTTCACACCCACACACCTACATTTTCCTGCCCAGTTTGCCCTGTTTGTCAAGTTAAAAGCCAGCAGTGAACATATAAATAAATACAAAAAAATATAAAAAGCACATCATTAACTGTGTTTCCATTTCACATAATTTGGATTTTGACACAAAAAGAGGCTGCATATTTATTAGGTACCACAGTTTTCAGGCAGAGCAAATTTTTTGCCAAAAAGAGTCAAACCTTCAAAACACAGATTAACTAAAGTGCAACTATGACTAGATCTCAGACGTGCTACCCTGGAACAGAAATTTCACTCATAAACAAATTTAGCAATGTGGAAACCAGACACTATGCCAGAGTCACAGCAAAATGCTTACATAACATGCTAAAACACATTTTACATAAAGCAGCTAAAGGGGAAACAAATTGTGATGCTTTTATTCATGAAATAAAACCTGCAAAGGATATATTTACAGAATGATATGGAAGCAGCTCTGTTCTAATAAGATACTAAAAAGAGGCTTTCTGCTTTGAATTTGCAGAGCGCCGCCTACAGCCTGAGAAAGGCGGGGTTACACTGAGAGGAATACTTGACAAAGCTTGCACAGTTTATCTAATGTCTACTGTGAGGAGCCGATGGGAAATGAGAGACAGTCCCCATTCTGAGAACCTGTCTGCTTCATGTAGCTTCCAGTCTTCTTAAAAATCCCTTCCAGATTCTAACATATACAACCGAATCACCCGATTATTAGAGCTGGTCAATGAATAGAAAAAGAGACGAGGAAGGCTGGAGTCATCTCCTATTGGGTAGAGATGTAGGCCGGGTTAGATTAACATATTCATACATCTCCATTTACTCAAGATGGAAAATAGTGTAGAGTCATATCCCACATCCTTTCATGGCCATGAGATGTTTATTAATACCCAATAAGTTTGAGATGTAACACTTTGAGATGGGATTTTCGGTGATTATTAACTGCAGAAACAGGAAATTACTTGAGACTTACATGGATATAACAGCATCTGAAATGGCAGAGGAGCAGGGAGAAAAGGACAAGGAGGTGGCAAACTTATTTCCTTAAAGCAAAGTAAGCAATGTTTTTGAAAAAGTCCACAACATTGCCACATGAATAATGAGGCAAATTTGTGTAATTTGCAGACAATCAGTACAACTGACATTCATGTAAACACAACATTATTATTAATTAGATGCAAAGATTAAACAGTAAGAGATATAAAATCGCTAATGTTATCGAATCTACATAGCAGAATTTGTCTGTCCCAGTTCTGTCCCACACAATGCACAAACAGTCTGTCCAGATACTGCAAAAGAATGATGGTTGTTTGGTGGCCCAGACTTGGTTTGCTAGAAATGGTCCTTACACGGGCCAGCACCACATAAATCAAACCACAGCTGGGCCTGTTGTGACATTGCCAGATTTGGGCCAGTTAAACCAAACTACAATTGGGCCAGTTGTGGCACTGATAGATTGGGGCTACATAAATCAAACCAGAACTGGGCCTGTTGTGGCATGCCATCCCAAAATCAGTGCCATCATTGCCAGACCCGGTCCACATCCAGTTGCCAACTAAAGACCTGAAAGCTGCAGGTTCATTTCCTCACATTGCACAGTGCCACAGTGTCCTCGAGCAAATCCCTAACTGATTCTTAGGAACTTAAAGGGGGCATGCTTTTAAACCATTTCTTTTTCCTGTTAAAAATGATCAAAAAGTGTAAAATAGTTCTGAAATCTGTATGAATATATAGATATTTGAAAGTATTTTCTTCCCACCACAAGTACAAACAAATACAAATGAGTAGAATAAAAAATTTCATGTGTTACTTGATATATAGACTTTTAGCATAGTTTCAGTTTAAAATATAATAATAATAAATTAAAGCAAAAGAGCAGAGAAAGGTCATTTGGTGTGCTTTGGCCAATCAGACATGAAAGAGAAGATTGGTTTCCATTGGAAACAAGCATAGAATAAAGCTCCACTGCTCACTGCAGATGGGTTTACTGTATGTGGCCGACTCAAACAGACAGCAAAGCATTTCGAAGCCTAAATTTAGTTGAGTGAGATTATCATCAAAGCCGTCCTAGTAATGGAAACAAAAAACAAAGGCTGATTGCAAGAAATAATAATAATAAAAAAAGACTTTTAGATAAAAAAGAACAAAGCTTCTTTTGGTGTCAAGCTGTCACTGAACAACACACTGATTAGGGTGTAAGAAAAGGTTCTCAAATTAAAATGCAGATACTCGCTGCTGCTGTTGTTGTCACAGAAGTGACAGTCTGACTCTGCTCAGAGCTACAGTAGAAAGGGATGTTGGTTTTTTCTTTTTACTCGACAAGGAAAATCTAATCACCTGAAAAAATATTATATGACCACATTCTCTAAGGTGCATTTCAATCATGCAGTGAATTTGTAGAAAATAAGAGTTCTCACCTCTCCAAAACAATAAACAATCAAACATTTATCTGTCTTGCAAAAAAAGGAGAGTGTTGCATTTTGTAGGTGTTTAACATTTAACAAGAAAATGAGGACTTGTTTATTTTATGATAAAAAGCTAACACTGAGAGGACGGCTTTCTCTCTCTCGCTTTCACACCAATGGAAAAGGAAACAAGAGCAGCAATTAGATGATTTTTGTCGTGTGCTGACGGATTTAGATAAATGTTACCTGAAATATAAAATAATATAATCTAAGTAAAGTGTTTTTTTTAACTCTGTGCAATAGTCAGGGCTTTCCTCCTGCAGTGAAACAAGCCTGCATCGTTTACCACTTACTGTACCTGTGTTAAGGCTGGGGATATAAGAAACCATAATGGTACAGCTGTTCAGGAGGCCAAGAAGGGTTTTCAAACTGCTGCTGCAGATTTAAAGTAGTAATTAGAGAGACAAATCATGAGCTTATCCTGACTGTGGGAAAATGGATTAACTCTCAACACGTCACAAGAGTTTCACTACACTAGTTACTCAGATCTATCTCAGCCAAAGGACATTTTGTCTGAGAATTCTTACATAAATCGATATTTAGGCATTTTGGTAGCAAAACATAATGCAACACAAGTACTGAGTATGTACATGGTATATAAACCTGTAAGTGCAAGGTCTGTAAACCTATAAATGGCAGGTATGCATGACAGCATTTTCTCACTCCCTAGTTGTCATTTGGATCTCTCTGCGTCACTTATTGACACGTTGGGTACCCTCCTCTCATCATTAATTGATGACATGAGAACAAGGAGGAGGAATCAATTCTCATATTTTAGAAAAACATGTAAAATGTGCAACAACTAACCCTAACCCCAACCATGACTCTTGAGCCTAATCCTAATCTCTATTAACTGTAAACATTCATCCTCTGACCTTACTACCTAAACCTAATCAGTAAAAAACTTAAACACTGATCCTAAACCTAAAGCCTAACCCGACTCAACAATAAGTGACGCAGATGGAACATAACCAAAAGACTAGTGAGTGAGTGAGAACGTGTTAACCATGTGAATGTTAAATACACACTTTGAACCATGTACATACTTGGCACATATCCTTTAAGTCCCATGGACGTACCATGTAAGTATCAGATATGTGCACAGTAAGTGTGATATACTTGCCTGTTATAGGATCAAATATGTAACTAATACATACTTTCTCAGTACCTGTTATGTACCAATTATGTACTGAGTACATCCCCTGTGTTGGGCCCCTGTAAATGCTTCATTCATACCCTGCAAGCACCAGATACGTATACCTTATGAGTACACATAGCAGGTAAAAACCTTGTGCATACTGTGTATATCGCAGGTATATTTAGAAATCCTTTGACATCTTCATAAACAAATTAATCCACTTTTCCACCACTGGGATAAGCTTGTGATTTGTCTCTAATTACAACATTAAATCTGTATAATACTGGTCTATGTTATATATTTCTATTAGTATTTTCATATTCATATTTGTATTATTTTTTGTCATCTTAGTGAATTACAGCTCTAAAATATTTAATTCATCTACCAAATGCATTCTATATTTCAATTTTAGCCATTTTAATATGGAATAATATGTTTTTTGACGTTTTATGAACATGGACATTTTTTTCTCGGCTCAAAGTGTAGCTGCAAGAGTTTCGTCTCATCAAAGCCAAAGCTCAGAAACTGATAAGAGTTATGTTTGGCATGATAAAATACAGGCAGCTACAGATTCTTTGATTGTAGCCATTCATGCTAATTTTGCTACAAAAACGCTAAAACTACAGTTAATTAGAAAGAAGGTCAGTGCGAACTAAACTTCTTCGTGATCCAAGATCACAGGACTTATGCAATCCGTCGGCTCCCTCCAACTTGTAATATTAATATTCTGAATTACTCTGTTATCACCGTTGGCTCAATGTGTTCCTGTGTCTGCAGTGGCTCTGCATTCTCTCTATATTCTGCTCCTTTTTTTTATTTCTATTACCTCCACCAAGGACAGAATGTTTGAAGTCCAAGTTCTTTCCAGGTTCGCCATATTTCTCAAAAATGTATCAACAGATTTTGAAACCATGTTTGGAATTTTCAATTATTAAAATATCTTTTTTTCTCAATTGTGCAGCCTTGAGCATGCTTGAAGTTTTTCAGTGCTGTTTATTATTGTTTGTGTGCTGAATGTTTGGGACTCACTTGGACATTTTTTTTACCTAATCCCAATCTGAAACATTCTTCTTCCCAGTCCACTGCTCGTGAAAGCCCAATTATTTGAAAGAACATTAAATTCAGAGAGTTCCTTTTTTTAAATTTATTTATTTTCTTATTCTTTTTTTAGCAACTGTGCCTTGGGTCAGTGTTGGAAAAAAAGAGACAAATTGAACAATAGACTGGTATCAATATTTGATCAAAGAAAGTTTTGCAAATCTTTCTGATACTCATTTTGTTAAATGAAACAAAAGAAAAACCAGCGAGAATATGAGAATATTACCTGCACAATTAAAAGATTGTAATAATAACACTCATCTAAACTAAACAATCAACTTTGTAACTTTAGTAAAAAGCATGCTGGTTTTAAGCAAAAAAAAAAAAAGATAGGATGCTGGATAGGATAATACAATCTGCTTTGACTGAATGTTAGATTGTTATCCACATCAGACTGAACACAGGCTGCAGATCTCGTGGGGGGCGAAATCACAAATCAAACATTTATGGAACTTATCGAGGCTTCACATCAGAAGCTGAGCAGAGGCAAAACGACAGCCGACTGACAAATACCGCCCAGAGCGTCATCGGTTTCCCATCTACAAAACAACTGCTGTGCAGTGGAACCAACCCTGATCCAACCTAAGACCAACCTTTGTTTAAAAAAATGTACCTCAATCAGCATTTAAGTATTTACAAAGGCTTGCTGATTTAATCAGAAAGTACTCCCACTCTGAATGAAAAGTAAGGTGTTAGTCATGTGTCGTTACTGTGCTGGAGATTTGTCATGTAAAAGTATGTGTCTGACCAAATTCACTCTCTCCTTCTATTGATATGACTGGATTTTTCCTTTAGATATTTCTGAAAGTAACTAAGAATGTTTAAACTCTTTTAATGGTGAATATTACATATTTTTTATGCTATATATTACATAAAAGACCAAACATGAGAAAAGAAACATATTCAACAAGTCGGATACACCTCAAGAGCACAACAGTACTGTATGTATGCTCCAGTATACACCTGTTTTCTTTATACATATTTCTTTAAATTGAAGTTGGTTCATACAGTTTTGTATTGGCATTTAAATAAAAAGAAAAAAAAAAATATATATATATATATTTTGACTCAGTCAGCTGATTCTCTCCACAACTATAAACTATTTTATATTTAGGTTTCAACCAGACCTCAGCATACAAAATACAAAATGTCCACATGAAGTGTGCCCGCTATTTTTGGGTTTGCTGACAGGTCCTTGCTGACTGACTGTCTACCTGGACCTGACCAAAGCTGCTGATTGGCTCCTGCAAGACATCTGGCATTTTAAAAGTTCGGCCAGTCTAACATTCCAGCAGCAGCATTTGACAGCAGCAGACTGCCTCTCTATCCTAAAACCTTATTTTGTAATTTGTGATTTCCTTGCAAACATTTGTTTTTAACACTTGCACATTTTGTAAAAATCCAACTACTTGTACATAGGAGCTATTGGGATTTTAGTAACTTATTTTTGTAAGTTTTAGGGAGTTACAATGGGTTTAGGGGATGTCTTCCTGTTTGTTTATCCACACCAGGGCTTTAGGTACATTTTTGGAAAAGATAGAATTTCTTTGTTGTTCTGGCCTTGGTTCACCCTGAAGTTATTGCTTCATTTTATGTATATTTTTTCAGACTTTGTCAAAAAATCACACTGCATTTTGGAGGTGAACCATCTCCTGTTTCTGAACTGGGGACTGTGGAAGGGCTACCTTTATTTTTGTGAATGTTGGGTTCAGAGCTTCTATGGACATGCAGGAAACAGTAGGATCACATCATTTTTGGGCAACATGTTTTGCTATCCTTTGCTCATTTGAATTGTGTTTGCCTAATTTAAATTGGCCCTTTTTAAGTCTTTTCACTGAAGCATAAATCAATGAAAGAGTGAACCAAACAAAGCTAGGACATTTCTAAAAGTTTTCAACCCTATTCTATTTGAGGACATTTCTAAAAGTTTTCAACCCTGTTCTATTTGAGTCGAGGCAAACTCTCACTGAAGATCTTCCCTGCCCAAACCGTTCACTCTGTCAGTCGGGTCCAAAGCCTTGCGGCTGACATCACTGACACTCAGCAGCACGGCTGAGATAATCAAGCCAGTGAGCAGAAAAGAAGACACGTGCCACACCGCCATACATTTCCATCACCATCTCCATTTCTATTTCACTCTATAATAACTTTGACGCGAGACTCGCTGTGTGAAAGTTACACACACTACAGGTTACACACGTTACTGGGATGCCTGCAAAGCACGGACCGATTCAGCAAACAGCAGCTGCAGGGAGAGCAGTATTTTTGCAGCTTTTATTCACAAAACCAAAACTGAATCATCCCATGACATTAACTGTAGAACGCAGTTAATAAATATTAACTCTTGAAGTCTCAAAGGATTATCCTGATAAGGAAGATATGTACATTTGTGTATTTTATCACAACGATGGTACTTTAACAGTAAGAAGAAAATATAATAGGACAAAGTTACTTTTTCAACAAATGACCTTCTCAGTGCCTAATCTTAAAATTAGTGCGTTAAATCAGCTCCCAGATGTTTTGAAAGTTGTCATTACAAATTTGAGCCCACTTCCATCTAACTCTTAATTGGCTACCAAATGTAAAATCGCAAGAAATCGAATTTTCCTCTTTACTTTCTGAAACAGACATGTTTTTTTATGTTATTAAAAATGTAACCTCACTACAGCAGCAGTTTGTCCATCCTTGAGTCTCTCTTGCTAAAAAATTCTGCACTTCTTTGCTCGGCTCTGTAAGCTGAAATGTTTACAGTGCGATCAAAGCGACTGATCAATTTTTCATACGGCAAGGAGAGCTCTACCAGCATCGCCCGTGTGTTCAAGGACCGCCGTTTAATGTTCCAGGCTTGCCACGCCATCAGCAGATAGCTCATGGAAATTCAAATGTGGCAAGTTATCTTTTCATGAGGATATAAATAGAGCATTTTTTATTTTTTATATATTTTTTTTGAGAGTCGGGACTTTCCATTCATTTATTCTGCCACTGCCGAGCCGCTCAGCTGTATTGCTGAAGTGATGCACTGTGACATTTTCGGGCTATCTTTATCTCCTTTCTCCATCGTGCTGAGAAACTACAGCTGATTTACTGTAGAAACAGCCGAAGGATTTCAAGCTGACGCTGAACTCAACTTTGATAAAGGCTCATAACAGCATCTCAGCCCGCGTATTGAATTCTGTTCCTCGGTGACCTGTAGATCAAAGTAATGGACTACCAGAGGCTCCAGCTAGTTAGAAGTTTAATGGTTTTCGGCAGGTTCTTTAATTAGAGCGGAGTTTCCTCCTGAGCGAAACCTCTTCTTACAGCACAGCAAGGCCATTGTACTTTTTCATCTGATCGATACAATGAGGATGTTTGATAGAAGCGACACAGAAAAAAAGCCTTAGTCAAATCAATTAGGACATCATTTTTCAAAGCTGCATTTATGGCCAAAACATTCATAATTGACATCTTCCATATTGGCATATTATTATGTCATCAATAGCAGTCATCCCTTCTTCTTTGTCTTCTAATACAGCGGTTTGTATTTGATTTGCAGGCATTTTTTCATAGAAATGATGACTGGAGGTCAGTGTTCTTCACGCAGCTGTAGACGGTGCATCTGCAACAAGCTGCCCTTGTTCTCCCAGCTGTTGTGGGAGTCTTGCACGGATGCTCTGATAATGGCCTGATGACTTTTCGTTCCAACAAGTTCAGCGGGTCAGACGTGCCATCCATTCTGCTCTGGTCGGAGCCGGTATCGATCCCTCCTAAGTGTTGCTTCTTTTTCTCTCTTAGCGGGGGCTTTCCGTGGCAGTGTGAGAAAATACTCCTCTGCCTATTATCTGCACCCCACTCGCCACGTGGCCCGAATCCAGACGAGCTGGAAAACACTGATATGTGTGTGTGTGTGTGTGTGAGGGTGTGTGTGCGTGTGTGCTGCAGAGCGGTGGAAAGTTGATGCAGTGCGGGTAAATTTGGATCGCAGCACCGTGACGTAGAAACTAACAGTCAAACTTCAAAATGTGTTGGCTTTTTATAATTAACACAGTCAATTTATAATAAAATCTGTAAATGCCAAAAGCAGGTCCATGAATATAGAAGATGAGAATGGTCATGCCTTAAATTAGTAAATCTTTCCTGCTTTTCAGCACCACGCATTTATTTAAAAAGATGGGTTATAAAGCATAACAATAGTAAATACTTTCTGCAGAGAGTATTAGCTTCATCTAAATGTTACAGGAGAATCATTGTTAAAAAAACAAGGTTCTTTTTCACAGTGTTTGTGTAGATTTTGTCTGTTTTAAAGCAGTATGGAAAGAAAATTTAACAAATAAAAACACAAGTGATGATTAGAGAATTATGAGGCATTTATGAAACCTACTCCCTCAAACAAAGCTGATCTCACAGGCATAAATTAGTTCGTTGTGACCTTTTGAATGCTTTATTATGAATGCACCACTTAAGCGATGTCAGTAGGAAGTCAATTAGCGGTACTTCTGTTTGGGATTTATTATTTAATGATAATGTTGGTTTAATGTCACTTGATGTAATTAACTGTATCTGTGCATGTGTGTGTGTATGTGTGTGTGTGTGTGTGTGTGCGCGTGTGTGTTATATCTCATGAACCAGTGAATAGGTTTGAACATCTGCAACTTCATCAAAAAATTTAAAAAAATGTCTATACCTCAGTTGATTTTTATTTAAAATACTGACAATAACAGTTGGAGTCAACCCCATCTGTTTATTTGCAAAATATCTCATGAACTACTGGATAAACTTGATTAAAACTCTCAAAAAAATGAATCACTGAACCTATACCACCAACAATCACTTAAGCCAATTGAAGATGGCTACCATTGATAATTAAATCATGAAAACATAAACGTAGCTATAACTCTGAAAGTTTGACAGATATTGAGATAAAATGTGGTGGGGTAGTAGCTGAGAGTCATTAACAACACACTCTGATCGCTAACCTGTTGCGCAAACAGATGTTATATTTAATTAGGCATTATTTTCCAAAATAAGATGATTTTTGTTCAAAACTGGCAATAACAATGCTTTTTATAATTTGTGTTTTAGTGAACTTTATTCTTGTCCAGTAGTGCCTAAAACATTTTTCATAGGGGTGGCCATATTGGGCCAGTGAAAATTTTAGGGTGGCACACCACATTGGTCCTTGTAGAATCAAGTTCAGCTTGTGGCCCTGCATTGCATGCTCAGTCATTCTTTTTCATTAAAAAACAATATGCATCCAACACCTTTACTTCAAATTTTAATTGGCCAGCAAATTTCTTGGGGCGCTGGTTGAGTTGTACTATAAGAACCACAAAAATCTACTTGCAAGGAGGGGATGTCAGGTAAAACAGCAATGTTCAAACAAAAGACTCGTTGTCTACAACTGTGTTTTGATTCCTTTTTGCGTTTAGTCTTTAACAGATAAAATCCCGGACCTCTCCCACCTCTGTGAAACATTAAATATATCACTAATGGAAACGTCAATAGAATAATAACGCAAATTGCAAAAAGTAAAGTATGTTACATTTCTTGTTTAGGCACAAAAAGCTTGTAGTGAAGAAGGACACTGCAGCTGCTTGACCTCCTGATGTTACCTGCAGTGGCTTTTGTGTGTTAGCCAGGCTTAGTTGTGAAGTGCACACAGGCTGTGAACAGTCACTTTCAGTCTGCTTTGTTGTCCAAAGGTTCACCTAAAGGGGAGTTGCTGCTGAAACATTCCTGAAAAAAAAAAACTATTTGCTTGAGGACTGTTTTCAGGTACTGGTTCAGGGTTTCAAGTGAGCTGAGCAAATAGTAAACAGTAAGATGAAGTTGAAATTCTTTTTTTTTTCCTTTTCTTCTAGTTCAAAAAGTTTATGCTGCATAAGTATATTCCTTTAGTGCACTTTAGTGGAGTTTTGATGGATTTATTTGTGAGTCTTTGCCCAAACAGGTGTTTGTCTCCGTGGGGAACCTGGGCGTGCTGTAATGCAAACAGTTTTAATGCTGCCTCTGAACTCTGTCATTACTGTCCCACTGAAAACTGCATGCTGGCTTTGCCTGCGAAAGTGTTGTTGTTTCAAGAATCCTTAAAACCGTAATTTTCCCTGATTTGATCCACAGCAACGGACCTAAAATCAAGTTAAATAAAAAAGCCAAGTTTGTTGCACTTGTATAAAAATAGAATAATTTTGAAAAACACATTTATTTTGGTCATCTTACAACACTATAGAAAAAGGCATCCAAGTTCACTATAAAAACATTTAATCAGGTTTAAAAGCCTAACATTTCTTAACTAAATTTATATCTCCCACAAACTTTTATGCCAAATTTCTTAACTGAAATCATCTTGGGATGAGAAGCGAGGAGTTGTAATCAGTTTTGTCAAACCTTGTGCCCAACAATCGCTCGTCCAATGAAAACTGATTAAAATAAAGCATGGCCACGAGATAATTAATGCGTGACCACGTTAGTGAATGTGTGGCTCTGAGAAAATTAATGCCTGGCCACACAAATGAGGGAGGCCCTGAGATGCACTGTAAAATACTTCAAAACCATGTGTGCTTAACAGGTTAACATTTGGCTATGAGATAGTTAGTGAATGGCCGCAATAGAGTTAATGCGTGGTTAAATGAAAGTTAATGTGTGGCCTCAATATATTTAATGCATGGCTACAAGCTAGTTAACGTCTGGCTACAAGAAAGTTAATATGTAGTCACAAGATAGTTAATGCATAGTCATGAGAAAGTGAATGCATGGCTACAACATTGTTAATGTGTGGCCACAAGATAGTTAAAACATGGTTATGTGGCAGTTAATGCCTGAAAAATTTGTAATAACCTGTGGTCACAAGATTGTTGATATGTGTCCACATAATAATTATTGAAGTAATTTCCATGCAGACTGTTGATTGTTAACATGGACAAGTCTGGATTAATTTTATTTCATTTTAATTTAGGAATGAATGACATACTTCAGTCATTTGCACTGTAGCTGTATGTCTTTGTCCAAAAAGTTTTATTTTTTAAAGCTCAACACTCAAAACAGACTTCTCTTGCACCCCGTACCTTTACTGCAGGAGTTATTTCATATTCAAGAAAAAAAAATCTGTTTCTCGACATTTACCTAGGGTGTTCAATATCATCTTGTAAATATTAGTAGGCTACTATGAACAATGAACCATGGAGGTATAATCTTTGAATTAAACATACACCAAAAAAAATTATAACAATATTTGAGAGGTACCTTTAAACAATTACAAATAAAACAGCATATTCACATATAATCTGATTACAACAATGTCTGTTTCTCTCACAAAAACACATTGCTTAAATTATCTTGTCGCCACGCATTATTTTTTGTTATCCAATGTCACCAGATGGGCTTTGTAAATATATCACATACAATGTAATGCAAAATGTGAACTAATAATATACAAAAAACATAAAATGGGGGGACAAAGAGTTGACATTTTTATTCTATTTATTGCCTCTTTGACTGGCCACTCTAATTCTCAGACTCAGTTTGAAAAATACCCTTAATAATTTAGCATTAACACAAAATTGCCCTAAAAAATAAAGAGTGAGCTTGTCTGGAGTGCTGATGTGTCGGCTGCACAGCCACGCTGCTGTCAAGTCAGTGTGCTTAAAAGTCATTTTGCAAGCATTTCATCACTGAAGCATAATGTTTTTTTGATGCACTTGGCCCACAAGAGTGCGGAACGTTAGCCTGATTTTACAGCGGAATCACTGAGTGACAAGGGTTTTTTTCTGCCCAGCTTTTTGCTGGTATCATGTTCTCTGCGCTGCCTTGTCAGATCACATCTTTGACGGCTAAATCAGAAGAGCCGTGTCTAAGTTACATCTATAAAATAAGGCAAGAGATTTGTCTATTTTTTAAGCAGATGCCTCATCGTCTGTACCCCCACCCCTCTAAAATGTGGTTCCTATGTAAAACATCTGCATAACATTATGTTAAGCAAGCATTTTCAGCAAGCCAAGGAAAAGGAATGTTGCTGTCATCGTGTGAGCTCAAAAACACTCGTTTCCCTTTTTTTTTGACTTTGAGAAGTTTTACAAGACCTCATCCAGTCACACTCTGGCCTGAGCTGGCGCTACGTGTGAGCGATTCGAGGCGGACAGAGATAGCATCCATCAGCCACTTCACCTGTGTCTAATGGCTCTCTGCAGACACTCATGTTTGCCCTCGTGTTTGATGTGCGCATACCGCATGCCCACCTCCTCTTTTTATGTCAGAGAATCAGCAGGCAGCACAGCGTCAGGGTTCGCAAATGGATTTTCTAATCCAGTTGTTTGCTGGGAAGTTTCTTTTCAAGCACCCCGGGTTTTGAAGCCCAAGCCAAAAATGTACTTAAACACAAGCGTTCGCTGTGACTCCCGCCTGCCTGTCATTGTGTGTTTTGACTGTCTGAAACATTTCTGTGACAGACAGAGGGAGTCAGGGAAGGCGAGAGGGAGAGAGATGCGAGCAGGGAAGGCAAGGACATCAGGAAAGCTCAGATAATGAGATGTCAAGCAGGAGCAGGCCATAATTGTTAATTACGTTTATTCCAGTGCTTTTGGAGCGGAGCCACGATGCTTTCAGAAATATAAAGTGGTGTCCTCAACATGTTTCAGGTTCAGCCTTTTAAATGAGTCTGAGTGATCACTCCTGAGATTCAATAAGTAGTGCTCTATTTCAGTTTACTGACAGGCCACACATGGTCGTATAAAACGAAAGAAGGCCAGATGTTTAAAAGCAAGACTGATAAGGTCTGAGCAGTAGTCCACTAAATGAAACACTAGCGTGATAAAATCGCCTTCCAATATGCTATTATTCTGACTTACGTTTTTTTTCTCCATTAAAAAGGCACAGAAAAAGTTCCAAGGACAGGGTCCTACAGTTTGACACGCTGTACTCAACAAACATCAAACTGTCTTATGTCAACCACAAACACTCCCAGGATGTTTGCTTTAAGGCAGTACCCGGTTTGCTTCTTCTCCTCTTTAAGTGACAGATGAACTGACCTTTTCAACTTTTTACCCCAGCTGGGACTTGGCAGTTTTTCAGCATGTGAAAAGGATTAAAAAAAAACAGCGCGGGACAAGAGTGATCAGTGAAATCTTAAGTTTGTGTGGGTCCTCCTTCTGCCTCTAATGGTGTGCCTCAAAATAATAGAAAAAGATTTCTCATCAGAGACAGTCGAACCCCTGCTGTACTGTCACTCAAAGGGTGATTTAATTCCATTCAATGAGGAAAGTCATTCATATCACTGTTCTGTCACTCAAAAACTCATTTGTATTGTAATAAAATCACTGGACTGGGATCATTTCACTGTTTGAAGTTAACATCTCTTTTGCTTTGCTTATAGTTTTATTTGCCTTCATCAAAATATCAGTTTTCAAATACTGAGGTTTTGGTTATGGTGCTTTTGGCTGCTAAAATGTAAATTTGCAATATAGTTCACACTTTTTTATTATCACCTGCCACCAAAAGGCAAAAGTGGGTGACTATGTTTCATCTCAGGAACCACTGGGCAAAATTTAATGAAAACTGCAGAAGTAATACATGAATTAACTTTTGGAATCTAACTTATTCAAGATGGGCAACTAAATTTTAAAAGCACAAAATGGCTATAACAGTCAGTTTTACAGATAGTGAGCTAAAATTGTTGTGGTAGTAGCTGAGGCTGTTCCTCATCAGCTCTAACAGATTTGTCATTAGATATTTGGACTTGGCTCTGTCTGCAAAATAACTTGAACCACCACATTAAATTTAAGGACACCTCCTGGAAATAACTGGCAGGTGTTCATCTACAATCAACTTTTTGAACTGATCTGATTTGGGAGTGGTAGTGAAGAGGTTAGGAAAGGTGAGCTGGTTCAACTCCCTTATTTTCTCCAATCTCAGCCCCTGAGCAAGGCCCTAAACTGCTCCCCAGATGCTTTAAATTGCACCACCTTGCTCTATATATGTGCTCGCATGTGCAATAGGTGAAATGGCAAGAAATAATTTCCCCACAGAGGGACAACAAAAGAACATTAAAAAAAACTCTAGATCGCAACTACTACAACATATAACTCAAAAAAGTATTGTCATAGTAGCTAAAAGTCATAACATAGGTCTGAACATGACATTTTGCATGAGATTGTGAATTTGTAATTTTTTTTTGCTTTGACCAAAATGGTTACATCTCCATCATTTCTCACCAGAAAACAATATTAGTCTAAAATTTTTGCATGAAAGGCAATCCTTCAAGGCATGCTAGGCCATTGATTGTTTTGTTTTAGTTTTTGTTGTCTTCTGGTGGCTTCTAATTAAACACCGGATGCTTCATAAAACATACACGGCTGCCCTTTTTGTCCTTCAGAATGGTTTAATCTGCAAGGCTAACTTGAAAGGAATGATGGATGGAGTGAGTGACTTGTGCAAATATGGCGAGCGACATGAAAGCATTTCAGTAATGAAAAGGACTACAGTATAATTCATGAGAGCCTCTGTTTTCCCTAAGCAGAGGTTTTTCTTGTTGACTCTTTTCTCTGAAATAAAAAAAACAAAACTATCATCACTATTTTTCCATTTAAAGTCTAACCCAAAGGTGCTGGAGGAAGAAAAAAAACAAAACAAAAACAAAACTGCCTTTGCTGTTTAGATTTCTTTGACATTTCTTTTTTTCCTCCAGCTCTGCCTTCTCTTGGGTAAAAACACGAGTCGATATCCTCCCCGCTCGGCTCACCGTGCTGTTTGTTTTAATGGGTATAGTTGACAGGTGGTCGGAGCTGGTATTCACATGTTTTAAACGAGCCGTCCCGATATGTCTCTGCAGCCGGGCTTTGGTCATCATCCGGGGCAAAGCCACTCACACAGAGCTCACTAAGCTCTCAGGTTCAACAACACGTATTAACCCGAAGTAAAAGCTCTTTAGATTAGGAGGCTTAACCGAGGAAGGAGAAAACTGACTCCATCACGTATTGACAAACACAAATCCATCTTGATCCTTGGAAAATACAGTTATTCACTCAGCATACTGATTCAAATGCATAAATATTGTATTTTCCCTCATCGGTATTTGCTGTGTGACAATAGAGACAACGCAACAAAAACCCCTGTTTATGCTTCCATTTAACAAAAATGCGTTCTTCTGACTCGGGAGATGATGTGTTCATGGACTTGTAAAATAAAGAGCCCTTTTGGTGCTCTTTTACGTACTGGAAATAAGATGTTGGTAGTACAATGAATTGCATTTTTCAAGTTTAAAATCATTGTTTTTGCTGTGGCTCCTTTTTCTCGTCCTCTCTACTGTTTTTTTTTTAAGAACCCTTCAAAAAGTCCAGATCTACTTCAGTTAGCTGGTTGATCAAAAATAGCTTGAAGTCGGACTATAAAAGCTGAATTTTAGGCAGCGGGCCTTTTTTTTTGTTTTTTTGAGAGCAGAAAACCTGTCATGGTGTAGACTGAACACTATACAGAAGTGTTGATCTTTCAAGAGAAACAAGAAATGATATGAGATATTTTACCACCACAAGCACATAGACACAGGTGCCATGATTGTCCACCACAATTAAGGTAAGTGATAATAACAAACTAGAAAACAAAACAGTAGCAGTGCTTCTAGAATAATTTTGGGAGGCACTTGGGGGCCACTGAAAATCCTTGAGTGGCCCCTAAACACAAAGCTGAAACAGATTGATAAAGTATTTTTGAATTAAATTAAATCAAATTAAATCAAATTAAAATAAAATAAAATAAAATAAAATAAATTAAATTAAAATAAAATAAAATAAAATAAAATAAAATAAAATAAATTTAATTTAATTTAATTTAATTTAATTTAATTTAATTTAAATAAACTGAATTGACCTAATTTAATTGAGACACTGGTTTATTTATTCAAAGCGAGTAGTCAAAACAATGTTTATTTTTTATGTTTATGAGGTAGTTTGGGGAAACAAAAAAATGCACACCCAAAATAAAGAGGATAAAAAAGGTGGGCCAGTGGGGGTCCACAGGTTTTTTAAGGGTGGCCATTGTCACCCCAGGCCCCTCCTTGGTGGCCCCCCTGTAAAGCAGTGTATATCAGGGTAGTGGTGCCTTGTGAAAATTCACTTTCATTGTAATTGGGTTGTTTCTGATATTTCAGAACAATCTAGTTCTATAGCATCAAGTTTCAACCCCCAATCCTAAAATAAACCAAACACTTCAGCCACCATTTTGTTTTCTGTATCCAAAAACAGGACAAATTATAGTGAGGCACAGAAAATATTAAGCACATTCCCAAGCTATTTTTCTGTTAACATGAAGCTACAACACATACGTGCAATTTGGATTAAATGATTAACATCCATCTTTTTTTAAAAACTTTAACATAATACATGAGATTTAAGTCAACAGCTGTCACTAGAAATCATATCACGAAAGCAAGCCAGCCCTACTAATCTGGTGGTCAATAAAACTTTCATCTTCCTTTTAAATGTGGTACTCTAAAATATTAATGCAAGTGTGAACAATGTCTGTACTGATTTAAATCAGTACTCACATGCAAACCATCTGCTCTCCTCGTGAAAAACCATCAGTCACAATAACCAAACTGCAAGAAAAATATGTGGGAAATACAGGAAAACGTGGAGTAAATAGTAACAAATGACCTCTGTTTCATTACACCGGGCAATTACAGACTGCAAACTACTTTTTAGCATAATTGCATTACTGTTAAAGGTCAGTAAATGGGATGCGGCTCTTTTCTCTCTATTAAACTGGAGAACGAATTCATTTGATTGTGTTTTTATTCTTTTAAGGTTTGGACAGTGCCATGTTTTTTTTTTTAATTAACCAAGTTAGCTTTCCCATGCTCTCCTCTCCCTTCCTCCAATGTCACTGCATTACATATTTACACTGACTAATGACCTAGGCTGAAAAGAGACAGATATACATGGAGGGTAATGATTTGAGCTCAGCGGGTGCTCTGGTGACGACCGGACATCTCAGTCTGTGTCCTTTAATAGGGCCTGTCTCCAGTGATTAGGGGTTGTTGACACGGGGACGTTTTAGTGCCAAGCACCAGATGGAGCGGTCCGTTTCTTTTTCCCATTTATTACCATCACCCCAATCTATGCCTAATATCAGCCACACACACACAAATGAACGCTCACACACACGGGTGCGCAGAGACATACTTTTGCTCATTATGTCAAATATCAGATGGTGAAAGAAACACTGTCACGTCACGGGGGGAGAATCGAGCTGTCTCTCCTCCCACGCCTACTGAAAAACTTCTGGGTCTCAGGGGCACACTGGCAATCACACTCCAGCTCTCTCATCATTACACCCTGGTTCGCTGCACAGCATCAGTACATTCTCCCCTGAACCAGGCTGCATTCAAACTAATTACACTGTCATCTCTATTCTCTCATCTTTCAGGCTGCTGGATTTTCTGAGAATAAGGTTTTTTTCCCCCCCTCAAAGTCACTGTCAGAATGGTTCATAGGCCGCTAACTCTTTTCTTTCTCTAATAATCAACACTGTCTTTTCTTTTTCTATAACAAAAAGAACAAAAAAAGCAGGTCACACCATGAGCTAATTGTAACGGGATGTTCTGGCTTACTATTTTCCTTCCAGCAGACAAATAGGCCTAATTCTCTAGTTTAGATGATGACCTTACCTGCATGTAAGCCCACCTCTCCCTGTCTTCCCCGTGCCTCCTCAGATCAAACTTTAGTTGCTTTGGGGGCTTTTAATACTCAGCCTCTCCAGTTTGTAATTGACCTGCTCCAACACAATGCTGCCAATTAAAATCCAGCAGGAAATGCATGGTGGATAACCACGTTTTCCTCTAGGCGCTGAAGGCTAAATAAATTTGTATAAAAGTCAAGGATAACTAATGGATGGCATGGCAAGATAACACAATTAGAACCCTTGTATTCCTCAGTAATTCAAACACACAAGGCTTATTTGATTATTTCATATTCCTGCCAATGCATGCTCATTCCTATATGCAAAAAAGGAGGGGAACCTAATGGCAGACTAATGTACAGTGTTAGCCATTATGCAAGAGTCGTTTCATCCTAAGCTACCATGAAAAGCCAATCAAAGCATAGCCCTCCAAATTTCTGAGAGCCTTACTTTGCAGAACAATGTGTTCTCTTGAAATCTGCAATTAACTGAGTCAAGCTAATTGCAGACTGAACTGCAGATGACCTCCACACAGTTTTGTCGCACCCTGAGAGTAGAGTGCTAAAGATGTACCACACAGGATGTTCTCCGAGGATTAGTCCAGTGCTCTCCTGTTGTAACCGAAGATCCTTGAAGATAAAGACCAAAATCATTTAAAAAGCATTCTTCAAAAAGTGTGATCTGAGAAGAGATTTCAAGGCTATAAAAACTTGTTCCTCCAAAGGTCTGGAAATTTGACCCTGCTTTGTCGTTATCCATCATAGGTGGTCATTAACCGGGGACACGCGGCGGCTATGCACCAGTTGTCTTTTGTAATCAATCACTCTGTCCCATGAAACAATACTATACACCTCACGATGCAATCTCATTCCAGATCAGCAAAAAAAAAAAAGAAGAGGGAGGATATCAAAGGAGGAACTTGTACTATTCTGGGAAAAATGAATACAAGCAGCTGCTGCTCGTCAAATTGGTTGAATAACTCTACAAACTTTGATGGTTGATACGAGCTGGCATGTGCATTCGAGCTTTGACCTTAATCAACTATGATTATAACTAATAACTGTTTAGTTGGGAGTTTTTTTCTACACCTCAGCAGGATAGTACAGTTAGGATCAAGTGAATTCAGCATCTCCCCAGGCAGTCCACTTTTTCATCCGCAGGATTTTTTTTTTCTTTTATAGCAAAGCCAATATTTCGCTGTAATCACCGGATCCGAAAGTCTCACCCTCCTCAAAGAGTCAAAAATTTTTTTGTAAGAGTCAAAGTTTTGAATCCAACAAATTTACATTTATAAACTTAGAACAGAAGGTCAGGAAATTTGTGTTTTGTAGATTATGTCTTTAGCCCTATTCTGACGGGATAAGTATTATCTAGGGACCCCAGGTAATAAACAAATTACTACCCAACGTCTGCTTTTTA
>JARVJO010000431.1:9816904-9828499 GCA_031762555.1 Cynodonichthys magdalenae | reverse complement strand
ACTGGATTAGTATTATCATAGGACCTCTGAGTTCAGCAAATTATAGTAGGTAATTTGCGGGGGAATTTTTACTTTACCTTTTAAATGGTGCCACATTTGTAAGGATCAGGCATTTGTGGGATGAGCAATTGAACTGAGTATGTGGGTTGTGAACATGAAAAATTTGCCAAATCTTCTCTGTGATTGCTAAACATCTTATTTTGACACTTTTTTAAAGCTTCTGGTACCCCCAGGTGTTGTCCATCAGGTGCCTTGTATAAGATTAATTGACAAGAAGCATTGTTACAACAAAGGAATAATCTACTAAACACATACTTCCTTACTTTTTGCGCTAACTATATTTATAGAATAAGTTAGAGTTTGGCAGTGTTAAGTTATGTTAGGGCATGAATGCATTATGTCAGTGGCTAGTCTCCATATTGTTGGGAGATTGTGTGTGTGTGGGCGTGTGAGAGCTAATGAGTTGTCACCATAAAAAAGTTCCCGTTTTACTTATATGCAAACATCCACAGACACAAAAGAACCATATGTCACTTCCAACTGTTAAGGCTCCTTTTTAAAATTAAACTTGTACTTTCTGAACCTAAAGAGAAAAGGAAGTTTGGGTAAAGTTGTCGGTGAAACTAAACCTCAGTGTTCAAGGATTCATTGTGGAGGCAAAATCATTTATTGTTTGCAACAACGTTACAAAACTTTTGTTGTTGTTATCTTACTCTATAAAAATAATGAAATAACAGAAATTATAGATGATAGACTAAACATATTCCAGCTTGCGTCAACCGTTGGCGGTATTGCCTCATTGCTCTCCTCTGTCTCTGTGGGGTATTTTTAACTGATGGTTTTGATGTTTTCTTTCTTCATGTGTGAAAACGCTCCTGACCTTTTGCACTCTCTCAGCCCACGTGCACATTAAGGCCAAAAGATGTTCTGCAGAGACTTAGTCAGTTTTGTTGAACACAGTGGAGTGCATTATTCATCAATCAGGACTTGCCTATGGTAAAATTCTCCACTGAGCTCCACTCTTATTTTCCTGTGGAAAATCTGCCTTTTCCTCCTAGCTCCACCTTTCAAGTATCAAATACCCCTCCTGGCTAAATACACAGCATATCAAGTTCAATATTGTTTCAATCAAACGTAAGGCTTTCGCTAAAGAGTTGCACTAACCAAACTTACACTTTAGGCTCACAGACGATTTAAATTTGCCCTCAGGCTTCTGGTTGCTATGGTTACTGGGCTCCTATAGTCTGATAATATAGGATTTGCATTTTACTCCAATAAAAAAAGGGGTTTGCATTCAGCTGTATCTCATCCCTCCGAGCACACATTCACAAAATATACTCCCGTGTGCACACACGCATATACACACGGTGCTCATCAAATCAAGCCACGTCTCCATGGAAACTGGAGTCGAATAAAGAGACTGCCTTAATCACTTGATAAGTAGTACAAACTCTGCTCTTGTCTGGCCAAAGACTTTTCACTTTCCAAAATGATTACAGAATCAGTATATATGAGGTCGTTTCATTCTATTACCATTAGTTAGTTATGCATGGTGACATCTGGTACAGCTCTCCAGTAAATTGTTACTGTAGGTTGGAATGAAATTTGCAAATGGTCAAACAGAGCTGACAAAACTTTTATCATAATGATTTGTAATTTGAAGCTACCGATCTGGTCTGTAACCTGTAGTAACTGTGTTGGGAGGGGCAAGTTTTTTTTTTCTTTTGCTTTAGCCACATAGTGTTTGTGTAAAATAGCACTATCTTCATAACCAGCTTAACTGATGCGTGTTGCTCATGTATAATAGATGAATTAACACTTTACTATCAGCCTGAAGGAGATAGATTCAAGGAAATGCACATGTACACACACTGTATATTTGAATGTGCATCAAAACAGGAGCATCATGCAAATCTTTTGGGTTTATTGCTGTTATAAAGCCATCATATTTCTACAGAATGGGCTGTATCCTTTCCACAGAGAGGTTAAATGTGTTAGATTGGCATTAATAGTGTGGCTTGATGGTTCAACAACCAAATTCCAAAGTTTTGGATTTCATTGCAGGCAGTTTTAGCATCATGGCATGCAGTGATAAACCCACCAAGAAAGAAATGAATAAGAGGATACATTTAGCATCATACACAGAGTGGCTTTTGCTTTTACCCTCAGCTGATAACTCAGCACTTCTCTTTTTCTTTCAAATATTCTGACTCCTTAAGAACCAAGATGACCAGGGTCAAATGCAAACCTTCTGCCCTCAAACAGAAGTCCACAAGCCAGTGATTAATGTCTCAGCGACTTTGTTCTTCCTGTATTTTCAGTCTACAAATATGGTCCTAGAAACAGATATCTCTGAGAAACAGAGGATCTCAAGCAGGGATGTGGGGAAGAAGTTCAGAAGGTTGCTGTGGGTAGAGGGGGAAAAGAATAAATAAATATCATAAAAAAGGGTTGCTTTCTTTTTCAAATCCCCCAAGCAGTCATTTTTTTTTATTTGTTTTAACTATGTTCCATTTTATCTTTTTTATAAATTGTTTTATTTATTGGATTACTGTTGAACTGGTAAAATTTGCTGACTGGACTGGATCATACTGACATATATTGCAGTTAAAAATGACAATTGTGACAAGTTCAACATCTTATGTGCAGCTAATTTTTATTTCCAATTGCATTAAAACTCAAGGATATCTGTTGAAAATGTGACAGATTTGATTTACTGCTTTGTACTGGTACATTAAAAAAATATATAAAAACAAGCCATGATGGATGTGCCAGTTTCAGATTCTCTCTAGCCATGACTAAAAGAAATACACAGGCTCTATCTGTATTACCTCTCCCCATCCCCTGAGGCAGCGCTCTGATGTGGTTGAAGTGAAGAATTATCACTGTGGAAAAAGATGTGCGCTTGCCCCTCAGTACCTGAATTTCAGTGTGTGTTACAGTGATGGTTCCATTTATATGCAGGAGAAAAAAAATGGAGGAGAAAATGAGAGGAAGAGCAAAAAAATCAATTGATTTCCTTTTTTTCCCTACATCCAGTTCTCGTGGCTTTTCTTTTGTAGAAATGGATAATGAGGTTGTCATGTATCTATCATCAGTGTAACCAATTTCAGTCAAACTCATCCTTTCCGGGTCCTAGAGGTCTGTGTGTGTGTGGTGATGGTGGGGGCCACTGTCACAGGATGAGAGCTGGAGTAGGTCACCAGTCCATCAATGACACGCACAAGACAAACAACAATACTCCCACAATTCATTTCGGAATCAGAAGTGCCCCAAATCTGCATGTGTTTGAATTCTGAGTGGGAACCGGAATAACCGGGGAAACAAATACAGGAAACGGCACACAGAAAGGCCTGCAGAGAGTGTGTCATGAGTTGTAGGGAGGTTTTGTGTGTGTATTGAGTTTTTGGATTTCTTCTAGTTTCTAAATCTTGTTTTCCCTTCTTCTTTGTCAAAAAAAAAAAAAGAAAACACCATCTGTTCCAGTTTGGTGCATATATTCGTCTGGTTTCTGGTTATTCGGTGCCAGATCGTTGCTTGTGTCCAAACCAGAGTGTGTGTAGTTTTTTTTTTAAAGATTTTATACCTTTATTTTCTTTGGCCAAAGTAGTGTGTTGTGTTGCTGGATCACTTTACCAGCTGCCTCCTGCAGTTCATCACATGATGTGGGTTATTTAACTTATCAGATGACAATTGTTACAAATAGTAAAAATAGTAGAAATAAACTACTTGTGAGTTACTTACTACCTAAACGTTAACTAATAATAAGTGTGTGAATTAGGTCGCTAGTGTTACTATTCTGTAAATACTGGGCTTCTTTACTTTTTCACTAAAAGCAAAATAAATACTATGTTTCAAGCAAAAAGTGCCAAGCACATGCTTCAATTTTAACCAACACGTTGAGAAATCTCATTTTTTAGTTCAAACTTGAATTATATTTCTCCAATTTCTAAATTCAAGAGAGATACTGCCATGAAAAGAGCATATGAGCTTCATTAAATGAAGTTTGATTTGTTGAGTGACTGAGCAAACGCCTATAAGCAGGTAATTTGTATGGAAAAAAATATATTTTTTGGATAGAAATGACAAATATGATGCTAGACTTGCCAGTCTAAAATAAATTTAAATATTTCAATGTGAAGTGAAATACTTGTGCAGCACTAGAGCTGATGTGTGAAGTGGCCAGGATGAAAACCACTGAATGATCTGAACGACAAATTGGCATATAAAACAAAATCTATAAATAATAAATCGGTCCTTAATTTCTAAATAATCATCTGCACTTTGTACAGCAGTGGTCTTTAGTTAAAAATCAGCAACTTCACAAAGAATTTTCATCCTACTTAGATATATGCTTTATTTAGAAACTTAAATTCAGACTTACAGTTAGGAGGCAGGCAGGTCAGGATCCAAAAGGATTTATTTTACTTAAACAGAACTAATTGCCAACTAGGCAGTCATTCACAGTCATGAATAAAACAAGAGCAGGACTAAAGGTGGTGATAATCAGCACAAGAAGAAAATAGCAACGAGGAGCAGAAAATTAGCTCTGATGACTTCATACACTGATGGAGAGAAAGAGCATCAGAGGAAAAGTTTGATAAATAAGAGACAGAGATCTGATGTGAGAGGAGAGAAACTGAACAAACCAAAGAACATAATGAAGGAACAAAACAAGAAAATTAAAAATAAAACAAACCCGAAACAAAGTGTGCATAGATTCATTTATGAGGCTTATCATTCACCTGCTGTGCATTGTTCCCAGTCAGAACTAATTACTTATGTTATGTGATTTGTCATAACTTTGTGGGTGCCTTTCATCCATACATCCATTATCTTCCACTTGATCCAGAGTCAGATCTCGGTGGCAGCAAGTTGAGCAGGGAGGTCCAGACCTCTTGTTCCCCAGCCACCTAATCCAGATCTTCTGGGAGGACTTCAGGGCGTTTCCTGGCCAAAAGAGAGACAGTCTCTTCAGCATGTTCTGGATCTTCCTCTGGGTCTCCTTCCAGTCAGACATGCCTGAAGCACCACTTCAACAGGCTCCTCTCGATGTGGAGGAAAGCAGTTCTGTACTGAGCCTCTCCTGGTATAATTGAACTTCTCACCCTAAGGGAGAGTCCAGCTGAGAAGAAAACTCCTTTAGACAGACTGTATTCACAATCCTATTCTTTCTGTGAGTACCAAAGTTCATGGCCACAGGTGAGGGTAGGGTGTGTTTGATTTATGAAAATCCTCTGCAGTGCGTTACTCTGCTGGCCAAGGCTGTTAGAAAATACAGCCATCGTTATAATTGTTCAATGTTGTCTAATAAAACGATAGAACAACTTGAAACATGATAAAGTAAGGAGAATTGGCGGCTCTCCAAGGCTGTGCTGACCAAGGGCAGCCTTGGGGGTGATCCCTGGGAGGGACTGCAACTTGTCCAGACAGCAAAGAAACATATTCTTCACCTCTCTGATAAGGAGGTGGTCTCTTTCTGACAAATTTACAAAATTTACATCTTGTTGGAGCATAGAGTGCCCTTTAGTGCTCAGAGTAAAAGTTAAACATGACTTTCATTTGAGGTCATCTGTAAAACCAATTGAGTTATAGACATGTTTGTGCTTTTCCAAGGTCAGTTAGTTGTGGCAGCCATCTTGAATTAAGTTACTCCATATATATAAAGAAAAATATAAACCCACAGGAAGCACAACAGAGCCAAACAAAACTCAAACTCCATAAATCTTATCATAAAACCTCACAAACCTTAACGCTACAAGCGGCATCAAAACTTCTCGCCTCATTTTATGATGTATTATAAGTTTACCTTAACGCGACAGTCCTTTTGTTCACTGTGTATGGACCATTGTAGCAAAAGCTGCAGCTGTAGCAGTTTACAAACAATAGCACGGTTACATTCCAATAGACTATATTACCATTTTGATGAAATGTTGTTAAAAAGTCAACCCCATCTCACAGCAATTTGGGAATCTGTCAAAAGGAAGGACTGCATTTGGGAGAACCTGAATAGTACAAATGGTTTCCACTTATATTAACCTTCAACAAAGCCTTTTAGAAATTGTTTAAAATGTACCTACTTACACACATTTTCACATGGATTGCAATACAGCTGTCACACAAGCTCAGTGTCTGGTCAGTAATTTTTTAATATATGACAGGTTGGGAATCAAACTGTCAACCACACAATTTTCAATAAATTAAAGTTAATAAACAATATAAAATATGTTGTTTTCCATTGTATTTGCTTTTTTTTTTTACTGTTTGCTTAAAGTGCTAAATATTATTTTTATTGCCATCAGGATGTAATGAAAAAAATCAACTGATGGTCCCACTTTTATGTACAAGTTCGTCAAAATTTGTAACAATTACAGTAAATCCCTAGCATTCCTTGAAATGGAAATGGAGTTTCAGCCATTTAGTTCAAACCTTGAAAATATTATGAGCAAACGTGTTTGATCTCACAACAAGAGTTAGCTCTCAGACAGTCTTGAGGATGACTGTCAACTACTACCACACCAAACTTAAGCTTGATATCTGTAAAGTTCACTTAGGTATTTTTACAGCCATCTTGAGTTGCATTGTCTCCAAAAGTTAATTAGTTGGGGATGTTCTTCCAATGATTCAACTGGACTTTTTATTAAAATGTGTTCAGTGATATTTTACTAACAGCACAGACACTGGCAAAAACATTATCAGAGTGACTTTGGGTTAAAGTAAAAGAGTGTTAATGTTTTAGAGTTCTCCAGATGTTATTTAATTTCTAGAACCTAAGTTTTCTTAGTTTCAGTGTAGCCTTAGAGTTTTACTCTTGTTTTTCTGCTTTGGGGAATGTTTTACAATTTGAAGTTTCAAAAGATAGCCCAGAGCGTAAAGCTTGTAAGTGAACATTCACAACATTGGTGCAAGCCATTTCTAACATCCAGGGGAAAAAAGATCAAAATTTAAGCATGAGCAGGCACAAAAACCAAACCCAAAAGCATCCATTCTAGTAAAACTGTGTAAGCAACAGCTTTGATCATTTTGAATGAGAGGTTATTAATGGCATCATCTATAAGATGTATAAGTCCCCTATTGGTTATAAAGTAGCGGGAATCGGTACTGGTTTGAACTAATTTACGCTTTTGTTTACAAAAAATATATGTAAAAATAAAATAGGCAAGACCAATTGCATGGCATCAATCTATTTCCAGTATTGGACTTTTCATAATGTTATTTTGTTTATAAATTTAGCACAGAACGTAAGGACATTTGTGTTTGTGTCATGCAATATGCAGTGCTTAGTGTTAGGAATGATGCTCAGCTACTACCACACCAAATTTAAGCCTAATATATGCAACACTGAGCAAGTTTGATAAGGTCAGTTCGCTGTGGAGGCCACCTTAAATGGAGTTGATTCCAAAAGTTACTCGGGTGAAAAAAAATGCATCTAATGATTAGTTTTTGAATGTTTCACTAAAACCATCCACTGATTCATGAGATATTTTTGCTAATTCTACAAACAAAACAAACATGAGCAAAACATTATTACTGCTTCACCTTTGGCAGCAGGTGGCAAATAAAATGGGCAAAAAATATAAAACGCAGTAACCAATGACTTACAATATATGTTCAATATATGGACAGAAAAAAATGTTTTACTAACAGGAGTAGTGCTGTACAATAAATAATGAAATAAATAATAATAGAGACATCTTCCTCCCTTATGTTTATCCTCAGTCCCAACTTAAAACTCCCACCTACAGAGAAAATGTATTTCATATAACCAAGTATAATCCAGTCCTGGGGGTCTCACATGCATTCTGAGGGATTTAGGAACATTTTAGGCTATTTTTAACAGCCTTAAATATTCAGTCAACTTTTCTGATGTTTTCTTCCACAAAACTACCAAAGCAATTTCACTGTTTGGGTCACCAAGAAGAAACTCTGTATATTTTTATATTCATGTTGAAATGTTGTCAGTTTTCAAAGCTTTTTAAAAAATTTGTTCACTTTTGCTCTTAGGCAAATCTTCCCATTGAACCCCGTATAGGTAACACTAATGTGACACCTACAATCTGCCACATGGGAGATGTAGAAGAAAAAAGGAAGCATAAAGATGGCTGGAGGATAAATATGGTTATTATGTGTCCATGTGGTTCAGAAAGGAATCCATCAGGTTTGCAAACCAGAGTGTGTTATTGTATTTGGGAATACATCTTTTTTTTTTCTTGTCTGTACCCAGCATGTTGTCTGCATTATACTGCTGATAAAACTTAATTACCAAAATGTGGTTAAATTATGCGAGCCTTAAGGCACACATGCAAGCTTTAATACCTTGCTTGTTTCTCCCATATATGTTTTTCTACCCACCGTGTCAAGATAATTACAAGAGGTACATGGAAATTTAATACATTATACCAGTCTTTGTGGAGTGTGCGTTGTTAGATAATGGCAAACACATTTTTAATGAAGAAAATTGCATGTTCCGCACTTAGTTTCGACAATTTAGTCTCATAGTATTAGATCTAGTTAGGGCCAGTCAGATTTTTTTAAAAAAAAAATAAAATCATTATTTTTTTTTACTTTTTAATTTTTTTAACATGGATCTGTTTTGACATGTCGATGTCTTCATTTCCATTTTCTCAAAACTCTTGCCTTAAGCAATCCTTTCCTGCAGCGAGCATTAGGCAAAAAGAAAAAAGAGGTAGGATTTATCTTTTAGCTTGTTTTCCATTGCATCATGAGACCGACCACCCTCATCCCCCCCTGCATCAGCCTGTGTAAAACCTGTGAAGCCCCTCAACAAAAGAGAAGTGACAGAAGAGAACATATTTTATTAACTTCCCTGACAAATTCAATGCTCCCAACCTGGCTACTCTTGACCTGCGCTCACTGGCGGCAGCGTCTGAAAAGCTTTATTCTGTGGAATTTCTTGCCAAATTGAGTTTCTTTACTGAGGCTACGACACCGCCTGGGAGAATGCTGGGAGTGGGGTGGGTTGAAGTGTATCTGCTCAACAATTGCCTGTTTTGATTGGTAGTAGACCAACAGCACCGTCAGACTTAAAGCTGTAAAACAGAATCACAAATATCATCATCCCATTTCTACAAGATTGTAAGTTGTTGAAAGTCCTGGAGATTGTTTAAACTTTGCTTGAATACAGACGCCTCAGTGTGATGGGGTGCCTCGAGAGCGATATCATCACAGGTTTTTTTAACAGCCTACGCTTTGATGTGTGGTTAGATCCATAGACATAAAGAGAGAGAGTGAGGCGGAGAGCGAAGAAAGCAAGTCGTAAGTTCAAGGCCAAGTTCGTTTGAATGGGCGCTTTCAAGCTTGAAGTGCAGGCTTTTAAAGTAAATAGCACTGACAAGAAGCCACTGGAGATCCGATCGGGATTAAGAAAAACTAATCACGTCAGAGGTCATTCTCATAAACCTTTAATTACTGATGTTCGCCATCTGGCAACAACCAAAACAAAACCAAAAGAGACCATATGGTTGTTCATAACAGTGGTTTAAGTTTGTGTTGTATTCAAGTTTGAACAATGGCTTCAAAGTTTATTTAGAGTCGATGAAACGTTGTTGATTTTCTTTCATATATTTAATGCATTACTGTAAGTAAGCATAAATAGTAATATAGACAAGTTATTCTGAAATGCTGTGGTGGTCAATAAGTAAAAAAAATCTGATTTATTTTTTTGTAGTATGGGTTATAAAGGCTTTCAGAAAAGTAAATTCTGGACTCTGGTTTGATTAGAAGGCACAGACCCATCACAAATCTGTCATTCTGGTCAAAGCTTATTGAAAACACAGTGACTCAGCAACTCATAGATCACATTTTGTCCAATAATCTGCTTGACTCTGGCTTTTGGAAAGGTCCACAGCACTGAAACAGCACTGAAAAAAAATTAGACTAAACAAACATAAAGCTGTTAAAGGCTTTATCGTTTGCTAAAGACTCTTTGTTTTGGTGCCGGGAGTGAGTTATCATCTCATTACCACATCATCTCTGATTTAATCCTGCTTCATTGTCACCACATGGAAACTGTGTTTTTACATAACAACTGTTGATCAGGTCAGAACAGTGAATTATAGCGTGTGCAGTGCTTTGCCTTAATCTTTTCTTAGGTTGCATGTATCTTTGTAGAACAATCATTTCAAACTATTTCCTGTTTAAATGAGACTTGATTTTTCATCTCTGTTAGATCTGTCTGCTGCCAGGATTTGTATTTGTGTTTATATGTTTATAAGAACAAAACTGAGAGTAGCTTGATAAATATGACCAGTATTAGACTAATATTAAGAATGACAACAAAAAGGGTGATTTTACCAGTTGTTTTTCTTTTTTAGACTGGGTTGGGAGTTTTTGTTTTTGGTTGCAGGGCAAGATTTTGAACCACAGGGTGAGGGGAGTGGTTCCTGAATCAGCCAAACAACTGCTGGCCTGGTTCGGGGCCTCTCCTTTTCTTTTGTTTGTTTTTGGCTGGGGCTCCCTGCTCTCTTATGTTTGGACTGTTGTTAATATAAAGCATCATCTACATGCTAAACTGTCTGGACTCTATGTATTATGTGTCTGGAGTCAATCCTAGACACTCGGCCATAACATATTTGGGGACTTGTCCAGGATATATATTATTAGTAATGTTTGAAACTGGATGAGCCCCCAAATATGCCACTAAATATTTTCAGGAACACAAGCTCATATATGTCATTAAATATATCTAGACCTGTACAAGCCACCAAACATATGCAAAATCTAAATTTTTTAGCTGTTAAATACATTTTGTTTTGTAATTGGAGTTTGAGTGAAGAAAAGTTGAATTTAGTCTCCCTGGTGCTGCATACATATCTTTATACTCTGTTTGGGTCATATTTTGCGGTCTGTTCAGTTTCTTTAGTCCCAATTTTGTATTTTGAACAAAAAATGTCACAAACTTTGCTGCAAAACTGCTTAACAAGGTCATAGACTTCTGGTTTACCTGTTTTCCTGTGTCGGACTCTGGCTCCAACATGTAAGGCTGGATGGACAAGTCTAATGTTGACATCTTTTAATCAATTTGTAATTAAAGTTTCTGCATCGCTAGCTGCTATCAAACTCCGACGATGGCCAAACAGTGTGGAGTGGACCATGAGCATTGGTAGCGAGACCTGGAAGGGGGCAGGGTGTGAAGGGCCTCATTTGCATTTAAAGAGACCGCACCAAAACGAGTTGTTCACAAAGCAGGGGTGAAAGAGGGGCTTATGGAGCTACAATAAAAAGGAATTCAGACTAAAGGCTGGATTATACTTCAATAAGACATAAGACAGCAGGTTGCTGATTGAGCAATTTCAGCGCCTCTTTTCCTGAGAGAGTATAAACGGACTGAAGACGCGGTGGGCCAGAAATTATCATGAATCCTCCCTTTGCCCTCCCACAGCTCATGTAAAATATATAAACTACAATAATGATGACTGGATAGTGTTTTTTCCACTCAACATCAGTGTTAAGTTGAATGAAGTAGATCATTTTTTTTTGTTTTGTTTTTGCTTTGTTAAAGGTGGACAGGAAAAAACGATGTGACCAGCTGCATGCTCACGTTCATCCTTGGGACCTGGATCAAACCAGCTGCTC
>JARVJO010000431.1:9800948-9814161 GCA_031762555.1 Cynodonichthys magdalenae | reverse complement strand
CCAAATGAACTCTGGTGCGGTTCGCTTCTGGTGTGAATACAGACCGGACTCGAACCGAACCAACTACATAAAACATGTTCCAGGTGACTTTTGTGACATTTTCCTCAACACTACTGACATTACTGAAATGTGTAGCCAGATGTTGCTGCAGTCTCTAAACCTTTGTCTCACATCTTGCGTTGTGTTGATTTTGTTTCCATTTTCAGCTCAACCCCCACAGCTCTGCACTGAAAACACAGCTCAACACCTCACCCAAACATGCTGGCAGCAGAGCTGAACAGAGGACCACAGGTTGAGGAACAAATGTATTTATATCTACGCCTGACCCCTGCCAGGCTCAAACAGTGACTCGCAGCTCAGTCAGACAAATGGCAACGACTACAGACACTAAAACAACAAAAGCAAAGACAGCGGGCTTTATTTCTGAGGGTAAGATCCGTATGAGTCAGATTGTACTGAGGAAGCCACCTCATGTAAAGCATGTGATGTGAATGTTAATAAAGTCTCCTTTAATCTTTAAAGACCTAATAACAGGTTCTGGTTAATTCAGTTAGTGTAGCAACACAAACATTATTTGGTTAAAAAAATGTGAACAAAGAAAAAGATTGTCTCATTTTAATGGGAATGAAGTGCCAAAGTGGGACAGCATTTGCTCAAACTGCTAGGAGAAATTATGAATTTGGATTGTTTTGGTGGAAAATTGCTCTTGAAAACTGTTTTAATTGCTGCCTACTAGTAGTGTACTTGTACTCGTGTCATTATCGATGGTCACTCGATATCGAGCAAGACTGTCCGCCATATTTTTGTACAGTGTAGACATGGGTGAGTGGTGTTCATTTGAAATTGGGCCTTTTTGGTGGTGGCTCTGTCCTTCTAGTGTATACGATTGTCTGTTGTGGCATGGTGGAGGTCGCCATTGTACAGCGCAGTATCTTCACAAACCAATGTTCTCCAGGAGTTGGATTTATAAAGCTTGCGTACGCACAAAACGAGCCCAGAAATTTCGTAAGCCACTTTTCCCGCCATTTTCGCCTTTTGGCAATACGTTCACTTTTAATATGGTTTCCACGCAATCCTTTTTAAATGAGGACCCAGGTCTTCCTTTTGGTTTCTATTTCCTTTAAGTGTCATTAACGGTCATTCTGGAATTTATTGATGCTTTTCTTGATGTTGTCCTTATAACTTTTCTGTTGACTTCCAGAAGCACGTTTTCTAATGACAACTTGGGAATAAAGTACTTGCTTCGAGAGGCGGCCATCTTGCATTCAGATGACTTGTGTTGACTGGTGTTGGGGTTTGATAGCAGTGATTGTGTGATTGTCACTGCCATACTCAAGTACAACAATACTTAAAACAAATTTAATTAGATTTTGTGGCTCTTCAAAGTAATGAGAAAACAGCTATAACTAATCAATGAAGGATTTTTCCACTAGTGGGACCAGTGTTTAACTCAATTTGAACTGCATGTTTGTTCAGTTTTAGAGTAGTCACTGAAAACACCTGTTCCTGGGTGTCACCCCCTTTACCATAACCCACAATCTAAACCATTCAATCAGTGACATGTTGTAAAGTTTTGATAGAAACCACATCAAAGCCAAAAAATGGAATAAGACTGAGGACTTTTACTCATTCCTCATTTCCTTTCTGAAATGTGTCCTCGTGTTAAATGAAAGGGAAATCACTTGAAATAGCTATTAGCCATCATCAGCAATTAGCTGGAAAGTAATCTGAAAGAAAACACTTCAGTTAAAAAAACAGAAAGTCTGACAAGCGTTTGCAAGTTCGACCTGAGCGGAGGACTTAATGGAGGTCATGTTTATAGACCCTGGTCCCCCCTGTTTTTTCGGTGTTATCGATGTCTTCATGAGGCCTGGACAGGGAGGCTGGAAATCTGTTTCACGGTAGAGCCTTAAGTCTCAGCAGGCTTTGTAAGGCAAATTAAACAAATGTTCAAATTTAGCCTCTCCTCCCCTCCAGCAAAAGAAAGTTGACTTCTTCTTTTCCCATCCGTGCATAATGCCAAGTAACAAACTTGCCCGTAAGAAGGCAAAACAAAGTTCGTGTGAGGAGATGAAAGAAAAACTTTGGAACATCTGGTGAGCAGACGATGGCAGGTTAAGGTAAACAGAGTGTCCTTTTATGGTAGTACTCCTCGTCTCCTCAGAATCCGAGGTATGATGTGGAACACCTTCAAAGAAGCGGAGAGGCCAGCACATCTTGTTTCAATTTATTCTCTCACTGGCAGACATGCTCTTTGGTCATAATAAACTCCCACAAAGATGATCCTAGACCCATCCTCAAACAGTCATGCGATGATCGTGAGCTATGAAAGGAAATGGGCACCTTTTAATAAAAGACTGAATGAAAACATGCTTTTCATACCGTCCTAATGTGTTCGCACAAGCTCAGACAGTCGGCGTTCACAACCTCACATATTTTCGCCGTGACCTTCTGCAAAATCAGGGCGGGGAGTAGATTAATTAGTTCACGGCCAGCCCTGAAAACCTCATGCCAGACCTGCATGTAAGCCTGTACAACATCTGGCAGCGGGCATCTGGTGCCATACATCAAGCTTGCTCCTCCACGTTCCACGCCCAGCACGCTGAATGTTGGCCTGATCAAACTAACTTCCAAAACTAACATTTGCTTTACAGAGAGGGAAAAGGGAGGGGGGCACTGCATGGTCCAGAGGCAAATCAAGTTCTTGTACCTGCTTTTAAAAGGTCACTGCCAGTCCAAGGAGCGCAACTATTTTTGGCTCAAGAGGAAATGTTAGGAGAAAAAAGGACATATATACAGTATATATATATATATAAGAATGCTTGTTCATCCATCTTTTGTGTGCAAGTGTTGATATGTGAGTAACCAATCCCAGCATTAGGCTTCAAGCCTTCTGCACCCCCCTGCAGCTGCTCCATGCATCCCCTCCTTGCCAAAGCCTTTGATGTGACTAGCTGAAATGTCAGGAACCTACAAGCGCTCCAACTGCTTAGAAAGCTCTAATGAACAGAATAAAAACACAGCCCCTAAATCAGCGAGCGGCAGCAGCAACCCTGTAGCTGTCACGCTGCTATCAGAGCAGGTCTGCCCTCCATGCTGAAGCTGCAGGAGGAAAGACAGGCTTCCCTGTGTGATAATAGGTAGCAGGCTTTAGGCTGTTAAACTGGGTCACTTTGTGCTCCACGTATCAGTGAAGCTCTCCTCTGCTTTGTTTCTTTTCTTTTCTCTCCCACTCCTCACCCTATAGACCTTTTAATAAACGCTCGCCCTCCAACAGAGCCCACCCGCGAAGAGTGCTCCTCTTTAACTTCCTCGCCCCGAGTACCACACCCTTGATAACACAAACTTTAATCCACTCCAGCGGCACCACCGAGCCTTGCCGCGCCTTGGTTAAACAGCACATCGTCAGACTCCTGTGTTTTTTTACCATCACAAAGTTGTCCCTGCGTTCTCTTTCATCGCCGTGTCTTTTCAGCGCCGTCTCCCTTGTTCAGTAATGACGGGGAAAGATTGTTACCTTGCGCTTCTCCCACAGCCGTGGAGTATAATTGAATGATTTTGTGCTGGGATCAATGAGATTAGGGATTGTGTTTATTCCACTGTCGCTCTGGATTAGTGCTCCTTTTATATCTCCCTTGAGGAATAGCATGTAGAGTGTGTGCTGTTTACATAAACACACGCTCCATGTTCCAGATCCAGAGACTAAAGTGCTTGCCAACAGGATGGCAGGACAAAGCAAACACTCTGGATATTATTTACATATCTGTAGGCACATGATCTTTATTCTTGTCTAATATATGTGCATTCTTTGTCATATGTGTAAGGTAGTAACTAAGCTTCAGAAGATTATGTTGTTGGTTTTTTTTGTTCCTTCACTGACTGCACTCTAAAAGTTGGGAGTAGGCTCAGACATTTGTAATGTTGGAAAAGCCTGCCAGCCTGTCTATTTGTTGGTATGTGGGTAAGAGGAGAGTTTTGCTATTATTAACCTTCCCATGACTCCTGTTCTTCCACCAATCCACCAGTAATCCTAATAATCCAAGCTTGTGCTCCCATCCCTCTCTGTAATAAATGCCAGATGCTGATATAGCCCAGATAAACAGAAAACCTTTGTTTTTATCCCTCAAAAAAAAAAAAGGAGAGGGAGGGAAAAAATAAAGCAAAAAGGGCCTCAGGAGTCTGCCTGCTGTGATGAAAGAATGTAAAAACAATAGTACACATAAACAGTGAAAAGATCAACTAGATGCCTCATGTAAAGCTCATTTGTTTTTAAGTAGTAAAGATATACTATTTTTTTTCTTATAATGTAACCACATCAAATATTAGCTCAATATCTGTAATGTTCACTGAAGTATAGCTATTTTTGCGAGGGCTAAAGTTGACTATCTGTAGCGGCGACTCTAAAAGTTAGTCCGTTGTAAAAGTACAGCCAGTAGTTACTTTCTGAGCATTTCAATAAAATCTATCCAGTGGTTCATAAATTTTTTTGCTAACAAACAAAGAGGGATGTCTCCAATAATGAAAGCTGAGTTTTTAGACAATGGTGTTACATATTATTTTACGCTTGAAGTATGAACTACTACCGCACCAAATTTTACCTAAATATCTGTAAAATTGACTGAATTATATAATTTTGGTGATTGATAAAATCTGTTTGCTGTAGCAACCACCTTGAATCAGGTTTGGTCCAAAAGTTAATCAGTCTCTGAAAGTGTTATTAGAAGTTGTTCAGTGTGGTTCATGTGATATTTTGCTAACAGGGCAGACAGATGGGCAGAAACATAAGAATTAGGATATGTCTTTAATGTGTAATAGCTGTTTGTGTAATCCTGATGGGCAATAAAAGATGCAGGACAGTAATATTATTAAAACTGATTAAAAAGTTACTTAAAGTTTGTAAGAACAGTAAAAAAGAGATAACTTTTATGTACATATATGGCGTAGAACTATTTGACAGTTCAAAGGAATTGCTTTGGGGTTGTCGTAAGGCGAAAAAGTGTTATCCATCCAGACTCCTGGGGTCTCAGAGAGAGTGAGGGGCTTTGTTCAGATTTATCTCCTCCGGTCCTTTCAGCTTGTGCAGATTGCTTTCACTGCTCCTCGGAGGCAGGCTGGTGGTGATGGAGGCCCAAAAAGAAAAGAATCATCACGTTCAGGAGCCGCACAGCAAAATATATAAGCGACTCATCCGTCTGTACTTTCTGAAATGTTACACGGAGCACTTTGACTTACAGCTAACACTTTAGTGCTTGAATTAAAGAAAAAGAAAAATGGTTTGACTTTGATTGAGGCGATGTGGGGGGCATAAAAAAAGCTTGCAGCAGGAAGGAGAGAATGAGACAAAACCACGGGGGGCTCTTTGTCAGTGGACCCACAACCAGGTAACACAATTCGCACCACTGATTTGACTGAAATAATTTCCCAAATTTTCCCTTAAATTGTCCGTCTCAATAGTTGCTGTCGAATTGCTTCTTTTGTCATTGGTGACAGTGATTCAGTCCTCATTGGCAGGAATAGTCTGACTGACCTAGTTCCAGGAAGGCTTTGTTTCTTTGCTCCTTTCAGCTGACGAATGTTCTGGCTTTGACTAATGCTAACACACAATACCTTTAAGGCTTTCATGTGGTGACCGCTTGGGCACTATTTAGTGCAGGAATGGGTAACCTAAATGGTGAAAGCTGCCACAATTTTGTGTTGACACTACTACAGGGCCACATGGTGCTGCACACGTGCCCGAATGTAATAAAGCTGCAATTATAAAAATGTTTGTGTATAAATGTGTTTATTAAACCAAAACACAGTACAGTAATTCAACATATTGCATGCTCTAATGCATGCATAGCATTTGTTCACTACAAAACGTTTGAAACTAACAAAATATAATTGCAACAAACTCCTGTGCAGTTGTGGTTCTGGTAAAAAGTCGCAACATTAGTAAACTTGTATTTAGCTTTGTGCAACGTGTCATAGTGGGAACTTATATTAAAATCCTTCATGGCAGGGACTATCTCTAAGCAGACAAAATGCATAGGTTGCCTTGAAATTCTGTGAACAGATACGTTACCTCCCATTTCACTTGAAACATGCAATTTTCTCTGTCCGGTGTTTTTTCCTCCACTCTAAAGCCTGAGACATACTCATTCCGGTCGACACGCGGTCATGTGATTGTTCGGCGTTTGTTTTTGCACATGCCTTTCATAGCCCCGGAGATACACCGTGTGAAGCTCCTGGGAAACCCATCCCACTGCAGCATACGTCACTGCATGGGGTTTCTACCACTAGAGTCAACAATGCAGAGAAAAATGTCAGAAACTTGTCACCCGATGTTATTTATCCACAATTTGTCCCAGTTAAAGCTCCACAGTTTTTATCAGTCACATTCCTCCATGCAAAACGTCTGTTTTATCTCCATTCATGAGTTTTTCATGGTTTAACTCTCTTTGTAAATGTTTGCTTCCTGGTACAACAGTCGGCTCTGGAAGCGAGTCGGGTATTTTTGTTTGTTTTTTAAACGAGTGGTTGAGGTTAAATGCAGCGTTCAAGCACTTTCAGCACAAACATGCCCACAAACTTCAGACCAATCACATGTAACCATCATTGTGGGAGGGGGGTAAAAATTTCTGCCAGCAGGTTGTGTCAAAAGGGGCGGCCGAGTCAATGCTGCAAACACCGGTGAAGTAATTTTCATCATAAAACTGCGACAATCCATGCTGACTTCGGCAGTTTGGAGGAAGTGTGAATTTGGCTTAAGCCATGGCTAAGTGTCTCATCCTCACTGATAGAGAAGACTTGTGCCAAGGTGACGTCTGCGTTGGAGGCCCCGTCTAGTGGCACACTTTGTCATTACAAACAATTCAGTGCCACTGAGACACTTTTATGCTTTGTAATTTTCAAAAAATTAATCAAGGCAGATGTCTTGAGACAAACAGAGAGGGACAGGGAGTTTATGAGGGTAACTGTGTGGTAGGATGTCAGGTAATTTCTGTGACTTTTTATGTGTAAGGATTTTAGGGTTATTTTGTGCATTAGACCCCCTTTTATCCAAAGCAAATTTCTCCCAAGGGAGACTAGCAAAGGTACTTTGACTTTGAAAAGTTGATTTTGCATATTACCCACCAACACCTCTTATAAGACAAAATAAATTAAAAAAATTGGAGAGGGAGAGCACTCAGAGTCACCCGCAGGCCGGTTGTGGCCCACAGGCCACCAGTTGCCAATCACTGATTTGGTTAGACACACCATACTGTAGTTTTGAGTGTGCTTCTGCCACTTATTTTAATTCTATTTATTGTATTAGTGGCAAACAGTCTGCTTCAGATCGAACATTTCAAAGTGAACTAAAGAGAAGTTTGAATGTTATGATGAAGAGGGTAATTATTACACTCATGACAGCCCTGATGTCTATGAAGATTAAATGCAGATGCCGTAATAGTCCCGTTGCTGTCCTTCTGGCAAGCGTACCCTTTACACAACAGAGTGCTAAGCAACAGCTTTCAGATGGCAATGTTTAAGAAACAACTGCGTCTTTGTTTACCACCTGCCAGCCTATCAGCACCCTTCCTCGGGAGACAGGAAAACAAGGGAACTGATACCAAGGACGAATCGATCATAGTAATGGTTTTTCCCCCGCGGAGAGTGAAAGCTGGGGCAGGTGACATATCCACCCCCATCATATGCAGCACAGCACTCCATCAACTCTTGTCAGCCGCGGCTGCAGACTCCTCATACTGTTCAATCTAGTGGTCCTTTACCTTATCTCTCCAGCCAATCCGTTCGCTCTTGATCCATCCCCTCTGCCAATTTAAATTCTGGAGCTTTACTGTACCCCCGTCAGAGCCCTCTGCCCTTTTATCATACCAGCTGGTCAAATTAATTGCCGCTACCTTTACATGTTACATCAGAGGATCTGCGAGGCAAAGAGAGACAAAAAGATGAGCTTCCCCACTGGTTTGCTTTGATATTCTTGGGCGGATGAGTTGGACCACTTGTGTTTTTGACAGTTGCAGTGTCAAAAATATGAAAGACGTTTTTTTTCCCCACACTATTGTCTTTAAAAATCAGGTTTTGTAAATTAAACAACTAATTATTTTAAGTCGTCAATTCATTTTATAATTAAATCGTAAAGAAAACGTTTGAAATAACAGACAACATAGGGAAAACTGTCAAAAGAAAGAACCGAATCTAAATAAAAGAGGGTTTTGTTTTGTTTTTCTTTGCTGACTATAAAGAAGCTTTTCTCAAGGTTGTCTCATAAATTGTGGCTACACACTGTCTCCTTTGTTGGGAGGATGATGATGGGGATGACTTGTTCGCATGGTATGTAGAAAGCCAGAGATGTTCATTATGTCTCACCCTTTCCTTTCATGTGGGCTGATGGTGGCCCCCATTAGACAGAGCTGTGTAATTGCATGAGTCAGGTTTGCTAAGGGCTTCTTTTTGTCCTTTTTTATTTTTTTATCAGACTGTGTCACACTGCTGATTAAAGGACAGGGCTATTTGCCAGCTCCAACTCCAGACTCTTGTTTTTTTTTTTTTTTTATCCCTTTTCTATCTATGCGTGTCCATGTCTGTAATTGTGTGCATATTCACACATTTCATGCCCATTTCTTATTTATTGATTTTCCTGTCTCATTATTTGCCTGTTTGTCTTCAGTCCATTACCACATTATTGCCACCATTGCACTTTGAAACAAATCATGCAGGAATCTGTGAAGCAGTCAAATCACACACTGTACCGATGAGGCTTTTATCCGATACTTATCGACACAACTGTGATAGTTGATTAACACATTTCGGATAATTGTTATCAGCGACTGACCACATATAAGCTAAACACATTCAAATGGCCTTGCACAACAGAGGCAGGCTATGATTATATTCTGCTGGCAGCAGTTTTAAAGACTTTTTCAGCAAGAAAGCAAATGAGCTCATTTGTACTTGAAAGCCTCTTTCCAATATTACAAATTACCGGTGTAAAAATAGGACTTTATGCATTTATCCCTTATGGAGAAGCAAAACATTTTTTAAAACCCTTCCTAAGCCAACGTTCAGTTGAACAAGCATAATGTTGTACAGTACAAGTATTGTTTTTTAGTTCTTATTCATCATATAGTTTTCATTTGGTATCTTTACCCACCTCTTTTTTTCTGGGTCACGGGGGTCACTAGTGCTCATATCCAGCAATCACTGTGTGAAGACCAGGCTCACCACAGGACCTTATGGAGACAAACGAGACAAACAACCATTCACTCTCTCATGCACCTAGGAACAATTTGGAGTTACCAACTAACCCAACAGTCATGTTTTTGGTCTGTGGGATTAAAGCAGTGCATAGAGAGAACATCCAAACTCTACTCAGAATTGGCTGGGATTTGATCCTGCAGCATTCTTAAAAATAATAATATTAGAAATCAAATTTTTTACCAATATTAACGTTTTGTGTAGAATAGTTATACACATAGAAATGGAAATTATGTTGTAGGTGATTTTCCTTCAAATGCTGTTAGATGAAAATAATTGCTGCATTTTTGTCAGTTCACAAAAAAAGTAGAAACAAATATTTACAAACAGTAAGATATTAGTCCGTAACTTGTCATAAGCTGCGTTCACACCAAACGTGTTCTGAGCAACTAAAACGTGCCCGCCGCCTCAAGTTGGACGCACTACGTTCAGACCAGAACAAAACTAGACACGTGTCTAAATGGGAGGAGCATCTTTGTTTTTTTCTGGTCCGTCTTTAATATCGGATGAAATAAAGAAAATGGCTTTGATTTATTTAGTGAGAGCAAGCGAACGCTGTGCTAACCAGGTAACTAATTCACCAGATAATTTAGAGGCGGTCTGTTCGAGCTGTTTGGAGCTGTGAGCTGACGAACTATTTTTGTCCCGAGCTCGGTTAACACCGCGGTCAGTTTAATGAGCAGCTGACCCGCATCGGTGCTGACATCTCCAGCCAGAAAAACAACTACAGATGGTCCATTTCAGCTAAAGAGCTCCTGTCTGTTTCAGGTAGCGGGCAACATTCAGGAAACTGTCACGTGGAAAAACGAGTCTCTCTGATTGGTTGATGCGGCGCGTCGAGCAGCCAAAGTTCAACTAGTTGAACTTGAGCGTTGGCTGCTTTGGACGCGCCACACCCACGGAAAACGCTCAAACCGCATCTACAGCTTCTTTGCGCGCTGCTCGAAACGCTCTAAACGCTTCGTGAGAGACCTAGATGCAACGCGCGTCCACCATTGACTTTGCATATAAACTGGCTGCTTCCGCTGCTCAAAACGTGTCCGGTGTGAACCCAGCTTTAGAACCTTAATTCCAAAGCTCTGAATTATCAGTTTAAAGAAAATGGTGGTTACGGTTTCTTTAAAAATTCCAATAGTTTTTAAAGCTATCAAAAAGCTATGAACAAACAAAAAAAATAATAATAAAACATAACCATTTTGACACTGAAGGTAGGCACCAGCTTCTAACAGCTTTAAACCAGAACAAGATGGATGGATGGACACATGGATGGACTTGTTGCTTAATTTTCATTTCTATAAGCTCATTGATTATTGATCTAGACAAATTGTTAGAAGTGAATTCGAACTTAGTTCTTTTTTTGATAAGTAATCATAGATATTTGTCTTTCTACTGTCAAAAACCGAAAAAAAAAAAAAGTTTTCTGAAATCTGTGCAATCAAAGTGCAAATTTGTTGTTTAGCCTTTACTTCAAGATGCACTAAATCCTTTAATCGAGGGATGTTTTTCAATAACTTTTTTAGCCCCAACTAACATCCTGAGTTCTACAATTAATCATTACCCTCCACCAGTCTGCCACCACAGGGGGAACAGGTTTCACAGAAATCCAGTGCAGTAGGGAAATGACAGTCCCAAAGCTAAAATCATATTTTTTGAAAAGCCTTTGGTCTGTTGCTGCATGTAAATTATTAATGCAGCAGTGTTGCTCACTTTTTTTCTTTTTTTTTATTGTTTCTCCTTTTTAGGAGCATATAATTACAATCTCAGGAGCACTCTTACAGTGCTGGGAATAAATCTCCCATGGCAAATCTCCATCTGCAGCCATCTCTCTGTGCATTAGCCCCCAGCAGTGCAGCTTGTCGACCCAAACCAGGCCTGCAGCAGACTGCACTGGGAACACACTTGGGAAAAGAGCGGCAGACGGTGGGGGAAAGGAACACGGGGAAAAAAAAACACATAATTGAGAAGTTGGGAGGATTTGGTGTTGGGGATTAGCAATAAATCTTAATATTTCACAACGGCTTTGTTTTACAGAGCTGATTTTGGTTTCATTTTCTCTCAAATGGCCTTCTCTACTGATATTTGATGGATGCTAATAGCTGCTTTTTTACTGGTGCAGTCAATTGTTAGTGTGGCACTGCTAAGACTGTAAATTTGCCTCTTTCTTCTAATGTGTCTCTTGAGGGTTGTTAGGCTGGGAGCTTTTGATAACCCACTGCTGTCCATATACACTTCCCCACTGGATGCACAGTACTAATAAGATGAGCAATTTTCTAAACTGCAGAAAGAGACTGAAAAATGTCTAATTTTGCTGTTACGGCAAACTTTTTTAGCAGATTTTTTGTGGCAAAAGATAGCTTTGTTCTTTCCAGCACATAAAACTCTGGTCAATAATCCTCATCATGTATAGTGCAGAACAAATTATGAGCCTTTTGATGCTGATGGAAAGCAAACAGAAGGTTTGCATACGAAAGTGAACAATGCCATATGATAACAGTCAGCTGTGGGGACCTTTGGGTTAATAACTCGCACAGGATTTGCATCGGAATCTGTCTCGCCGACTAAACAAGCCGAGCGTTTGGCTGCATCATATTCCAGGAGATTTAACAGGCCCAGGGCGCCAACATGCAAGATATGGTTGATCCAATTTAGGCCATGCTCAATCAACCTAATTCTACAGGGAACCGAGGAGGCCGGGCACTGCAGTGTGTGCAAGAATGAATTGCTCAACAAAGCAGCTTTTAAAGGTCATGTTTTTCGTTGCAGCCCTTCCTACAAGACCCTAATGGAGGGCACAGTTTGCAAACTGAGCATGTAAATCCATCACAAACTTCAAACTCAACAGTGATTTATGACGCAAAGCTACCAAAAGTGGGCCCCGCTTTTACAGCCCGAGAGTGTAAAATGCGAAAAGATATATCTCCAAAGCTCTGTTTGTGATTTCTGCAGGTCTAAGGTTTCCACTTGTGTGTTCCTGGTTTTTCCTTTTGTCGTGGACAAAGTAATTTCCTGCAAACTTGCCACCGACGTGTGCATGTGTGCACAACAAGGTTTTCTTCCTTTTTTTCTTCTTCTTCTCAATACTCCCATCTTTCTCATGGGAAGCACGGTGTCATGGTTTTGCTTTTGCCATACAAGGAGCCAATTATATTATCAGCGTGGGACCTCTGCTTGACATCGCATGTCCTGATGGTGTAATGAAATAAAAGAGGTTTCACACACATGCTCCCACTGTGTCCTTGACGCTTTGAAATGTCTACTTTGCAGTTTCTGTAATTTGGAAGAGAGCTGTATTTTCATACGTTTTCTGCAGGGGAAAGCGAAACCCTATTCTCCATTTCAAGAGAGAATTCTGAAACTGTGCTCCCTTGGACGGTTCCACAAGATGAAACTTGTCTTTCTAATCTCTGGATACTGATTATTACTTTTCTGCTTCACTTTTGAGTCATAAATTACAGTTGTTATAGGAATACTTGCACCAGTGTTCCCAAAAATAATGAAGGGATTATTAAAGTAAAATGATATTTAAAAAAGTAAAAAAGTGGTTTGACAGAAGAAGAATCAACTGTTCTGAATAAACTTCTATTCAAAGTAAGTTTCTATAGAAAATAAATGAAAAGAGAATGATTTGTTTTCTCCACTTGAATAACCACAACCGTTTCATGACTTCCTGTTTCAGATTTGGCCACCCAGAATGTGCATCCAAACAACTTTTATGAATACAGTAATATTAAATGTTTTTTATAAATGTCATTTTCAATTGCCTGCAGCTTTAGTCTTGGCAACATACTGGCACCTGATTGGCAGCACCTGGGGGTACCAGAAGCTCAAAACAAGTGTCAATAGCAACAGCAAAATAAACTTCTTGACAATAACAGGAAATATTTGACAAATATTTTTGTGCTCGTCATGGATTGTCCATAATGAACACCATGTTCAAACATAAGGGTGTCCATATGTGCTCTTGGCACCAGGA
>JARVJO010000431.1:9771133-9787524 GCA_031762555.1 Cynodonichthys magdalenae | reverse complement strand
GTTCTGTAAACACTTCTTGTCTGAAAACAAAGATATTCAGTTAAGTTTTTGATTACATTCTAGGTCAGAAATTAGGTAATTGACTCTTTAGCCTGAGAACCAGATATGTTTATAAATGTTTCAACTGTATAAATTATTTTTCTATCACATTATAAACACTGAAAAGTACTGTGAACTGACTAAATGTGACATAAAAAATACAGAAATATTATCAAAAGTAAGAAAGTTATACTCACTGTTGAGTGGTGAGTAGCTGTCGTCTTGATTTCTGAACTTCATTTTCCAACAGGAATTTCCCACTTGTAATGTAAATTTAGAACTTGTAAGTGGGAAAATCCCACTTTCCAGTCCAACTGGGGGGCACACCATGAGTTTCACTCCATTCATGCCCATCCCATTCAAGTTTTTGTGAAAAATAATAGGTGTTCATACTTCATTCATCTATTTCACGCTTTCAGCAGCAGAGAGATCCTTTTTCTTTCCCATATTGCTTGAAATAGTTGTCTGCTTAATAATGTAAAACATCAAAAAAAAAGTAGAACAAAAAAATAATAATAATAGAACATCTAGTAGTTTTTCTTTTAATTAGGCTCACCTGGCAAACTAATCATCACAGGTGTCTGAAAATAATTTCAGTGATTTAAAGAGCCTAAGACAAAATACCATCCATGAGTTTAAAATAATGATGATGATAATAATAATAATAATAATAATAATAATAATAATAATAATAATGATAATAATAATAATATTGACACTTAAATACAATTTGCACAATAATTTGAAACATGTATAGTTTAGTCTGAAGTCTTGCTGTATGTTTGCCTTAATTTTACATTTTTCTTGTATGATTTGGTTTTTTATTACCTTCATTAGTTGTTTTTTTTTCAGTTATGATCAACTTGTTTTATGTTGTGTGTTTGCTTCATTTTAGTTGTGTTTCTCCGTGCCTTGTTCATTTTCTGTTGTCTTGAACTGTAATTGCATGTCAGCTCTTTTTTACCTTTGCCTGCCATTTACTCTAGGTGTCCCCAGTTGCCCTTATCTTATCTGAAGACTGTCAGGTTCTCCCTTTCTTGTTCACTCATCGACCGAGACACTCCTCAGTGTTTATATTTTTGGGTTTCTTTGTTCTCAACCATGATCCCTTTGCTGACGCCTTGCTCTACTTTCCTTAGTGTTGGTCTGACTTGTTTTCCCAGCTTTGACTGGGCTCTTGTTGGTTTTAGAATTTCCCTTCTTGGCACTGCTTTTGTTAATAAGAGTTCCTTTATTCTGAGTCATCTTGTCTGTAAGTCCTGCATTTCCTCACCAGAAACAGACTTTAAGTAGAACAAAAAGTCTGGATTGTGTTCACCTAGATTTTCAAATTAAACAATAAGCAAATGTTAATGTTTTCTTTTCAACCTTTTTGGATTTTTTTTATTATTTGGCACAATAACTTACAATTGTAGGTCACAGGCATTTTATATCTTACCTTGGCTGAGTGTTTCATTGAGCAGAATCGGTGCACTAGTCATGATTTAGCCAACTAACCCACCAGCAGGGCTTTGATCCCTCTCTGGAGACTTGAACTTGCCAATAGCTTTCCTGTGAGTGACTCTGGGCTCGGCAGCAGTGATTTATTCTTTGTGTCCTCACTACAAGGATCACTGCTGATTTTAAAGGTGATTGTCCTATTGAGCAGGAGAATAAACTGCGCCACGGTGATGTCATGAACCCCAGCTGGAGCCGAGACCGAAATACCACAGGCACAAAGGGGAGGGGGGCAGGAAAAATAATCTTGCTTGAGTTCTGTATCATTTTCTAGATGAATTTGGTAAGCTTATGTTTAACACTACAGTCTGTTCTATTTCAAAATTAGCACTTTTTTTTCTTTTTGTGTTCCAAACCCAATGAGATATCACAAAGACTTTTAGTCCAAGTCAAGCTGACGGTGGGGGGAGGGATAGGAGCAGTGATGAAATATATACTCATGTCTCTTTTAAATAATTTTGTCTCATTGATGTGTACTCAGCCCACACTATCGTCTCCCTCACTCCCCCCGATCCCTTCTTTTCCCCATCGTTTCCTTATTTGACTTAATGCTGATAAATGAGCCAGTTCTCTTCCATTCCTCATTCTGAGGAGGCTCGTTGGATCTGCACCACGGTATCTTTTGTCCTTCTTTAGTTATCAAATTGGTTACAAGGGCAAAAGAAGAAGAAAAAAAGATGCATATAGTGTGATTGTGTTCAAGGACATTCATTGTCAACCTGTCTTGAGAAGCTGAAGAATTGGTCATTTGTGTTTCACGGGATTAAAGCTGTCAGTTATTTTCGTAGATCTGGACAAAAATGAGTGTTTTTTTCCCCTACTTTTATACTTCATGTAATCATGTGCAGCGAACTATGGAGGAACCTTTTTGAAATGTTAAAACGAAAAAACACCAGCGCTGTTATTGCATTTAGAGAGCAACACTTGAGCTGCTAATTTTTACCTTGGAGACTTAAAGTCTTTAAAGCGTTGCCATTGATGTAAATGAACACTATCTTTCTCCCAACTGTTTTTCAGAACATTACTGTAATTACCATAATTACATACGATTAAAAAAAAAAGATGTTGAATTGCTGGAGCAATATCTCTCCTGTCTCACTCTTCTATTTACACTTGCACAGTTTTTTTTTTCCTCAGAAACTCTTTGCAAACTTCTTATATCCCTTGGCCAGTTTTTTTCTTTTCTTTTCTTTTTTTTTTCTTTCTTGTATGTGCCTCTTTTATTAATATATAAAATGGGTGGTGGGAGAAGGAGAGAGAGAATAAAATAGCTGTATGCCAGCGTGACAGACGTGGAGCTTCGCTGATATTGCTGGTTGCTTCATGTGTCACCAGTTTGCCTTATTTGGGTCAGGTTTTGCAGCCTGGGTTGGACATCTTGTGAGGTTTTACAGTAATTCGCATGAGGAGGTGACATTTTTTTTAAAGTATCTTGTTTAGCAGGTGGGGCATGGCAGATAAAACATTTTCTGTTCAAGACAGCTGAGCAGAGATTCATCAGCGGCACATGTGGGTTGAAGCCTTTCACAGAGCAGCTGGTGTTCACGCAGCTATTGTTGGCACGGAATCACACTTGAAGTCTCACCACTTCTCCATACCTGCATCTTGATATATATATATATATATATATATATTTCTCCCCCTCTTGTCACAATCCTGCAGTGAGAAGTGATGGTAAAAGGCAGCAGTGTGCTCTGCTGACCCACTCCACCAAGGCGTGCCCTTGTGTTAGCCGGGGACCTCTGGGGTGCGGGCCTGTTGATGTACATGGTTTAATCAAACTGGCAGGGTGGGCCGAGCTGACGGGATGTGTTATTTGAGCGCATTGCACTCTGCAGCTGGCTCCTCTTCTTCTTTAGAATCAGTGATCAGAGCCACAGTGACAGACCGCACCGCTTGTTTTGCTGTGCATCAGCCCCTCCTACGCTCCCATAATCGAGAGCGCACTCCATTGGCCCTGCTGATTTTGAATTAATTGATTATCTGTCCATTACGAGATGGTTTTGTCCCTGTTCATCACGGCCGCTTGGCACGGCCCGAGAAAGAATGTCAGACGGTTGCTCATGTGCAGAAAAGCAAACAAGAGTGTCTGTTGCATAGAGTTGCTGAAACCGTTTTGTCTTACAGGCACTAAGTGGAAATATTTCACTAGCTGAGCACTTTCATTTAAAATGACATGATTCCTCTTGGCTGCGCCGATAGCGCCTTGTGCATTCAGACAGAAACCTTTGACCGCGTTTGTGAGTGGGTGTCCTTGTTGTTGCGCAGCGGAGAGAGCGAAGCCATGGGAGATAGCATTAACCTCTTATGTGTTACAACCTTCTGCAGAAGCTGATTGCTGGCAGGTGAAAGGGCGCTGCCGGCAAAAGCACATGTCACCAAAAGTAGTGTGTGTTTGCACGGGCCAATACTGGTCAACATTTCTGTGGTTTATGAGAGCCGAAGCAAGCTGGAGGAAATGTTACGTAAAAAAAAAAAAAAAAAGAAAAAAAAAGTTGCTTTAATTCACATTATTCACTGGAAGTTTTAAAAAAGAAAACTTTCCGTGCCTTGTTTCTTTAACTGCAAACGTCTACTTCATCTTGTCAAACAGGAATTAACAGTTCTGACATAAAACAGACTCAGAATATGGGAAAATACTTTTCTAAGGAGGGCTGGCTGTGGGAGTCCTGCTCTGCTGCATTATTTTGCATCAAAGCTTTATGAAACTGATGTTAATGAATGAAGAAAAATGCTCTCAGACTTTAAATATTTGGGAGGGGGGGGATTTTGGTTCAAAATTTGCAAAGGATTTGGTGTGAGCTAGTTTTTCCATCACAGTAATTACATGAAACATGTTTCTTTTTGGGGCTTTTACAGCCCAATTTGTATAAAGCGAAGAGGATGATGGTTTTACAAACATTTTATGGTGTAATTGAAAATAAAACGAAGGGGGAAAAAATCTTTGGATGTCGAAACATTTTAGGGTCAGTCAAGCTCAAATGACTGATGTTGCAAGACATATTAGGCTCAGATCTTGCAGGCTGTGTTTTATCCACCCAGACACAGAGGTGATGACCCACCGTTTTAAATTCCTTAGAAAACTTGAAGATTTATAATCTCAGTGTTTCACAGAAAAAAGGAAACTGATTTCACTCCCACACAATAGCACAATGATACATTGTCCCACATTATATTAACATTTATAGAGGCAGTCCACACAACTTCACCGATTGGTTTTCAGATTTTGAGTGCAACATTTCTTGGACAAGTGCATATCGTCCGCTACCTTTTATGCCAGAGTTTAAAATTAAAATTGTTTTGTATGCATTTTGGTAATAGACAGACTGTGTTGATGCCAACATTTAATGTCAAAGTTTTGGAAAAAAAAATATTCGACAATACATAGTCCTCTGAGTATGTGTTGGGAACAGCCTCAGCTACTACCACATCAAATTTTAGCTCAGTAACTGTAAAATCAGCTAATTTATAGCCAATGAAGTTTTCCAAACTGCTGCATTTTCAAAATTCGTATTATTTTAAAGTCATCTTCTCCCTGATTCTCCCAAACTGAGACGCTTCACTCTGCTGTCCTCTGCAGGTAAGATACTGACTGCTTATAAGAACTCCACAGAACCTTACTTACAAATGAAATTTTGAACTCTTCCTTTAAACATGTTTTAGCTTTATTTTTTCCCCTGTTCAGTCTTGATGGTGAGTCATGGGACCTGATCAATGAACCCTCTTATAGAGTCCAGCACAATTGCTCCAATCAGAGTCAGGGCTCGTGGGTTGAGTACAAAGAAGAAAATGAGTTTGCTGCCACCCACCAAGCTCACCCTGCCTGAATCGCCTCTGGATAATGGTAAATGGGTGAGAGCGTGGCCATCCGCACGGTGAACCAGTTTAAAAAAAAAAAGCTTTGTGAGAGGGGAAAGGAGCAGTCAGGGTATCCTTATCTGGCCCCGAAATACACAAGCAGCAAAGTCTGAAGATACTGCATCTTTGCCTCTGGAATCCAAGCGCTTTGATCCGCCTGTCGCGATGGGGCCCACAGATTGTACGGCATCATCTGCGGGGTTTGTTAGTGTCACCTGTGAGAGATTATAATGTCAATCAATAAAGGCAGTCTAAAGGTGCAGAGCCGCACTTCATAGAAAAGGTTGAAGCAATCAGCGGGAGATTTTGTCTTGAGCTGAATTTTTAAAAGTAGTACACTGAATCAATAGATCAAAACTCTGTCATTAAATGACGACAACCTTCTTATCACGATCTTTACTGCTCATTTCCTTCCATCTTTCTGTTAGTTTCCTCCTACAGGTACAGAAAGAAGCAAAAACTGCCTCTGCATGCTCTCACATCCCCTTTTCTCCAGGACTAATTACTTTCAATAAAAAAAGCTTTCCTTTGGGGCACTAATTTCATCCAGTGTCTGATGAGCAGAAATTACATGTCTAATGGAATGGAATAGTTGTGCAGATTAAAGAAATGAAACACACTTTTTTTTTATCTTGGTGCCACCTTAAATTAGGTTTTAATTTGGACCACACTCATGCATAATGGGGTGCAGGAAGCTTTCCATGGCACCTCTCCTGATTGCATGTGCCTTTCTTATTTCTGAAGACTTGCTCCTTGTATGCACTATCAACTCTAGTTCAAGCAAAGTTCTTTGCAAGGCAGATTCAGGACAGGCAGGAATTAAAATATGTGGTTTTTTTACACAAATGAAGTATGACTAGAAGAAAAATCCATCTGTATTAAAAAAGAAAACCGATGTGCTGATCAGATAGAGTTCCCAGTGAAAAAAGTCTACTAGTATTTGGACCAAAAACAAAAACAGGTACTCCTCTCCCTTCTTAGATCAAGTTGACATTCCACAAGCAAGGCAACATTTCTGCAATGCAAATTGATTTTGCTTTAGAAAATAATATGGGTAAAACTTTTACTGTGTTGTCAGATATTTACAAGGTTTTAGCCTGAAAATAAAAGATGGTTTTGACCTAAAATAAAATAACAATATTTTATTGTTTCAGCTCAAATATAATGCAGTAAACAGGCTTTGTAACCTGTTAGTAGAAGAAGTCATAGTGCAAATATTGGCTTGTAGTCACACTTAATATTAAATGTAGCATAAAGTTTTAGACTAAAATCATCTTATAACTCTTTTTTGGTCAAATTATATGCTTTAAAACAGTGGCTTTTAACCTTTTTAAGGGTGGCTGTGGAAGAGTGGTTAGGGGAGTCATCCTGGAACCGGAAGGTTGCTGGTTCAATCCCCTGTTCCAGTTGTCTCAGTCGTTGAGTCCTTGTGCAAGACACTTCACCTGCCTTGTGGTCAGAGGGTCCGGTGACGCAGGTGCATGGCAGCCCTACCTCTGTCGGTGTACCCCAGGGAAGCTGTGGCTACAGTGTAGCTTACCACCATCAGTGTGTGAATGGGTGAATGTCTGTAAGTGTAAAGCTCTTTGGGGTCCAGAGGGACTTGAGAAAGCACCAGCACCCCCTGCAATACTCTAAATGTTCCCATTGGCTAATGTCAATTAGCTGTGGTAGCTGTCTTCAATTGAATTGACTGCAAACATAATCGGTTATAGATGGGCATCCAATGACTTCTTCCTGAAGGTTTCATTAACTATCCACCAAGTGAGTCCTGAAATATTTTTGCTAACAGACTAACAGTGTTGTCTCCAACATTAATGCAGAAAATTTTAAGTAAAAAAAGTAGCACAATGGGTAGCATTTGAAGTAGGAGTTTCAGCAAGTACAACTCCAGATTTTACCACATCAGTCAAATTAACTGAATTGTAGCCATTTTGTATTTTTTATGGTCAGTTTAATGTGGCAGCCATCTTGAATTATTTTGGCCCCAAAAGTTTATAAGTTGTAGAGGCGTATCTATTGAATATTTCTTAACCATTTCAATAAAATCCATTGATTGGCTCATGAAAGATATAGTATTTAGAAAATGTGTTGGGAATAAGTCCCAAATACCACAACTAGTCTTGAGTATCTTATAATCATTTTTTAAACCTGGTTAATTGTGGCAGATATCAAGAATTGGGTTGAATAGGTAATCAGCTGTTGATGTACATCCGGGGATTACTTCCTGCATGTTGCTCAGTGGTTAATGAGATACACATACATGGGCAAAAACATTATCTTCTGCCTTCACCTTTTGGCAGCAGGTGATATGTATATGGTTCAGTCTATAAATAGTCCTAATTTGGATGCTGTTCTGTATAAAATTTTGGTCACAAGCATTAACCGGAGCCATACATATCATTGGTAGACTGCTGATTCCCTGAAATGCGCCCGCAGCACTAACACCACCACCGGCACCACACACAGACACAAGGCTGTTAAATTTTAACAGTTTTTCTTTTTTTTTCCTCTCTCCTCATATTTTAAGGGAGAATAAGGATAAGCAAATGAAAAAGGGAGAGGGAATGTTTGCCTTGCCTCCTACGTCTAAGCTCCCCAGAAAAAAAAAACAAGCCTGAGTCCAAAAGAGAGTGAAAGAAAAAACGAGAACCATCCACCGAGTTAAAAATAAACCAATACTGCACTTACAGGAAGAGAGTTGGCAAAAGCTTTAGAGGCGGCTTCAAGAGGTCGACCTGAAGGCCCAGAGGTTACGCTGTGATTGAGTGTGTGTGCGTGGAGGAGACATGCGGGGGAGAGTCGACTTAGAAAGTTTCTAAAAATTCAGCGAGGCCTGGACAAACTTTCCAGATACAAAAACGTGCAAGACACCGACTGTAACAGGCTGAATATGGTGATTTTTTTTTCTTTTTTTTTTTAGCCTTAAAAGTGCTGACATGAATAAATTCTTCTCTCCATTGTCAAACACAGACTGGAGTCATCCAAGTTACATTGAGTTCTACATAAAAAGGCATAATAAGTTTAACCATTCATTCATTAATTTTATCTGCCAGTCTCTGTTCAGAATCATGGTAGAACTGCATGAAAAACTTAGCCCTAATGATAAAAAAAAAAGAATAGATTTGAATCTTGTCTTGTTTTGGATTCTGTTGCAGCCATCCATGTGCAGATTCTTAAGCTAAAGGAAAGAAAATAAAGAAAGTCTTTGGTATCAAACATAAGAGAATCCTGGCAGCTGTCAAGACACTTCTTGGGTAATGAAAGCCAGAGAGAATGGGCAGACATGTTGAAAGGCTTGCACTAACAATAGCAACTTATCAACACAACCAGATCTCTGCTCTTTGACTACAGCTATGTCACCGTACTCTCCACTTTACTCTGTCTAGCTGCAACTATCCCAGACCTGATTTGTGGAATCAGATATGGATAATGAATAATTTCACCGAAGCACTCCATGATCTCTGCTTTTTATTTAGGGCTGGAACTTTGCAATAAATTCATATTTTCCTTTTAACACAGCACAACTAAGGCGGAACTTATTAGCTGTCCTGCTGCACAGTTATTGGTGTGTTAATGTTTGCACTTTTTGCACACTGCATGGGTTTAAAGTTCAGCTTCAAGAGTGTTCGGCAGTCTTTCCATATTTCTGGCTGATAAATGTTGCACAGGTAACAGATGTGGTTATATTTGTTGGTACTCTTCCAGCTCAAAGAAATAACTCCACTGGATTCACCCAGACAAATAGTGCAGAGAGCAGACAAAGAACCAAACAAAAACCATTCAAACTGAACTCCAAGGTCAGTTTGTGTCACTTTTTGAACACGCCATTTGTCGCATTTTGAATTATAACGGGCTGCAAAGAAAAAGAGCCAGGAGGGCTCCATTATTGTAAGAAAAGCACAAAAAAGCCAAAGTGGAATTTGAGAAAATGCAAGTTTCAGAAGCAACAAAGTTTGTGGGACTGATGAGATAAAACTACAACTTTTTGGCCACATCCAGAGCCAACCTGTGGCAGAGCCAGTAAAGGCAAACACAAAGGTGGCCGTCCATCTAGGGGATACCACAAATTGGGGCCGAAAAAAATAATATTTCATCATTTTCTATCAGAGTATAATTAATTTTAATCTGTGCAATAATCACTGGTTACTCTGGTTTATGAAAGTACTTTGTTCTGTGGGTTTCTCAGCCTGCTTTGGTGATACATGAGGTGGAGGATATTCTGCCATATGATGAGGTCAAGACTACTACTGGTGCTCTGTGGGTAAATAGAAAACAAAATAAGGATAATGGAAGAAGTTCAAGTTAAAATCTGGTTTTCATTGTTCTACCTTCATAAAATACTGATTTATGTTGTTTTATTTTATTAATTTAGTAAAATGCTTTTCAATTGGCTGGAAAATGCATGGTTTTGAGCAGATCTTTTAAACAAATTTTTATAGTAGTATTCCCCTGGACTCCCCTAGAACTGCTTCAGTCCACAGCTGCTCGTTAACATGAACAGGTATATCCATCCATCCATCCATCCATTATCTATATCCACTTCTTCCTTTCAGGGTCACGGGGGTCACTGTAGCCCACATCCAGCTGTACACCCTGGACAGGTTGCAAGTCCATCACAGAGACAGACAATTTAGAGTTGCCAATTAACCTAACAGTGGGAGGAAAGCCGGAGTACACTAAGAAAACCCACGCATGCACAGAGAGAACATGCTAACTCTATCAAGACAGGTCCTCAGGCTGGGATTCTGACCTTCTTGCTGAAAGGTAGCAGCTCTACCAACTGAGCCACCATGCCGCCAACAACAATTTCTCCACATATGTTGATACAGAACAAAAGGTAAACTGTTCAAAATCTTTTGTTCATCCATCATAGAATATGTCAGTGGTAAAAAAATGTACCCATTTCTCATTTCTTATTTTGTTATTACCTTTTTACCCCACACACAAAAAAAAATACTTGCATGAAATCATTTTTTAAACCCACGCCTTAAAATACATCATCGTGGCATTTTTCTATATTTTTCCTTCAGTAAGGGATTACGCTGCAGCTGCAGGACTTTTAAATGCATGAAGTGGAAAAAGACAAAGTTGCTTTACAAACACAGATGGATTTTCTGATTGTCATGGATGAGATGGGCACCGAGTGTATTTTTATTTTTTTTTTCAGTTTTATGTAACACCTTTCAATGGAGTTGAAAGGCAGGGAGAAAAATTGGTTCCTAGAAAAAAAAGATATGCTTTACTTGCTGAAATGAATTGGCATTTAACCTGAAAGCTGTATTTGTTGATTTACCAACGTTTTGCGTTGGAACTATTTCCCCTTTTTGTCTGCATGATCGTTTAAGCACACGTGTTTTTTTTTTTTGTTGTTTTTTTAGATTTAATGCTTGTAAAATTTAAGCAAAAGCTGCTATAAACTATTTGGTTAAAAAAAAGTAGTGGGCGGGGGAGCATTACATTAGTCATTACAACGTGGAGTGTGCTGCAAGGAGAGCTACCTTCAATAAATGAAAGCACACTCAGGAGAGGGCGAGATAAAGCGAGCAGGGTAAAAATAGAAGAACGTGCCCACCGTTTGCAGATTTGTTGTGTGAAATAGCCGGTCATTATCTAGCCGGCCAGAGAGATTTAGCACAGTGTGAAGAATGCGAAGGTGTGTCCTGGCGTGTAATTAACAGATAAACCTGTTGGTTCATTAAATGCATATGCAGTGTCATGCATTCACTCGGAGAGTATTGATTGTCCGGACATCTCCACGCACCTCCCTGCTCACCAGAATTCTGACATGTTGCATCCATCACCCCCCACCTACCTCCATTATATTTATAGAATTTTAATTAGCTCTGAGCGCAAGCCAACATCATTAGCTTTTCTCACCCATTTTTTTTCCCCCCTCTTTAAACAAACAGCCATGCATGGTAATATTGGTGTTCTTAGACAGAAACGGTGAGCACAAGGGCACGGAAACAGCGCACAGGACAAAAGGTTGGCAGTTTTAAAATGACAATGAAAAATGAAAGCATAGGGAGAAAAAACAACGTAAGATGTGGACTGTAGTCAGTAATGTCACCTTGGAATAATTTCAGCATGATTAAATGAGGAGCTTGGACCATTTTTTTTTTTTGTTCCTGTGATGACACTATCTGAAAATGGTCAATACAACTCAATCTAAAATGGCTGGGTGGAGAGCTCTTGTCACTCTAAAACAAACCTATCGTTTAAGTTTGACAACAGCTATATGAAAAGAATTGGAAATATTTAGTGGGTGTTTCCAGCATGCAGGGGTGCTTTGAGTGTCTATAGTATATCAGAATAAAAGGAGGAAAAGCTTGTAACAAATAGAAGCTATCTGGTAATAGCTTCAAAATGGTCCATTTGACCTGAGCTGCCATGTTTTTCTTCAGCTACCTTAAGAGTTTGGCACCTGGACCCTAAAGAAATAGTCTAGCCATGAGAGATGGGACATGTGGCTTTTTGAAAGATCTTATGGATCTGTTTGTTTTAAAGAGTCATTCAATTTTGACTGGTTAGTGACATCACAGCATAATTTAGAACATACAAAACCTAATAAGGAGAACAAAATAAATAAATTAGACAATAGCATTCATTTCTCATGCCTTACACTATATCAACAGCGTTTTCTTTTGTTATATCTCAGAGGTGAATTTTATCACAGCAAATCAATAAAAAAGCAAACTTTCACTAAAATACAAATATTTGAAAACTAAGAAGAGAATACAAAAAAGCTAAACTCAATTATTTGTTGCTCTTAACATACATAAATCAAAAATATGAAACAGAAAAATGCATTATATAATGACATAAAGAGAAACCATAAAACTATTTTGCATTTATATTATTATCTTTGGGGCCGGATAAAATGGTAATGAGAGCCAGATTTGGCCCGCGGACCTTGAGTTTGACACACATGATTTCTGTCCTATTTCACTGTGTAATGTGATGAGGTACGATGTAAACACTAAACTCGTTTTTCATTTGTTTATAAAGCTGTTCAAAAGATTCGGATAGTTTTTGAACACTACATCTCCACAAGTCATTGTTTTAAGTGATGTTCGGTCAAATAGTTGTTTCCTTTAAGTAAACTGTTGTCAAATTTCATGTGAACACTATTTAATAAACCATTGCACTCAAGTCAGTAACCATGCAGTTAAAGTATTTAAATGTGTGTGACGAAATAGTGTTTTACAGCTGAGAAAATATTAGCAGGGCTGCTGGATTTCATCAAACCAATTTAAGCAAGAATTCCCATACAGGTGAAGGTGGACTACACAAATGATAAAACCCTAAAACATAAAACTGACCAACTAACATTTAATTTCCTGTCTGTGTCCAACCCTATAGGTGGATTTTTTTTTCTCCTTTGTTCAGATCCTTTTCTTCTCTGAAATAAAATACAAGCCCATTATGAAAGGAAAAAAGTCAAGATCTGCTACTTCTAGGTTTTTCTGGGAGTCATTCGACCAGTTGTCTTAAAAACAAGCCACAGAGTTGAGACACCAGCTTCTTTGTAAAAGATTTAGAGACAGACATACTTATACAGTAGTTACAAAAATAACAAGACAGTAGGAGTGGCTCACACACCTTAACAACTACTGCCTTGATGACTGACAAAACATATCTGTTGGCTTTTGTTTCCAGGAACTCTCAGCTGTGCGCAGAAGCTCTGCTGTAGATCTGTTTGGATCTTGTAATTTATGAACCTGACCCTCTGCTGTGTTGGGAGATAAAAATTCACACCAACACTCGCTTAGGGATGTAAACAGATGCACACCATCACACTTTATCCACATTCGGTGAGGGTGACCTAATTAAGCCTGAGGGCTGGTGTAATTACATGCAACCTTCCCTTGCCCCGTCCTCCATTGTTACGGCCACTTTTCAGGGTAAAGAGCGAGTCACTGCGCTTCACCCAGAGACTCCTGAAGGAAAAGATAAATTACACTCATACCCATTTAAAGAGATATATTTAGCCGAGCACATTTACTCTGTGTTCCTTTTATTTTTTCATGGAATTGTTCATGTTTGGACTTTTTTTTACGTGACTAAATGTTGGCAGGTTTTAACTTAAATATAAGAAATTAATTACATTGTTTTCTTTAGTTTAGGCACAGAATGTTTAATTAAAATGCACCAGTTTAATTACAGGTAAGAAAATACAACCATCTATGTTAGTTATGTTATATTATATTTTAGCTTTAGAAACCAGGTTGTTTTCAAAAAATAGTTAACAATAAAAATTTATTTATAAAAAACAGAATACCAGAAGTCGACCTCACACCTGCCAACATTTGTTAACAAGCATCTGTGGACTGAAGCAGTTCTAGGGGGGGCTAGGGGTATACTCCAAATGAAAATTTTGTAAATAATCTACTCAAAACTATGCATTTTTCAGCTATTTGAAGAGCATTTTACAGCAAATATAAAATCTGTATTTTATAAAGGTAGAACACTGAAAACCTGACTTTATAATAAACTTTATCTGAGATCATAACTGAAACTTCTGTTATTCCTATTTTGTTTTCTATTTACCTACTGAGCACCAGTAATTAGTTTTAACTGCATCATATACTTTTACAAAATATCATCTGCACCATATAACATCATGAAGTAACAAATCAGTCTGAGAAACCCACAGAAAAAAGTTATTAATATTTGTTATATTTTGTTTCTGTTCCCCCTTGGCTTTTGCCTATACTGCCTATGCCACAAGCCAGCCCTGCTTCCCAGCATTCCACAGGAACTGAATCACAGTTGTTCACTTCACATCAGTATTTGTTTCCAAAATAAAACAGGTTTTTATGTGTTTAATAAAAGGGCTGTGGATATTGATACCATTAGAATTTACAAGTTTAGACAAAAGCCTTTTATTTGGATTCATTTTTTTTAAATATTGGCTGAGTCATCACTTATTTATAAAATTAGCTCATCTAACTCAATCTTATTGTAAAACACTGAATAATTTAAATTTGTATTTTTGTATTCTTGCTTATGCTTATAAAAAACGCAAAATATTTCTTATCCAACACAATATTTTAAAGTTTGATATATTTCATGAACTCACAGTATACATCCCTTCGTCCTGCTGCTTTCTGTTGCTCTTTATGCTTGTTTTTGCCTGAACATACAGAAAAACTCGTAAATTATTTCACTTACTGCTCTGAGTTATTTATGTTTGGTGTTTTTATGTTTGCAGCAGCAGCTGCAAAAAAAAAGGCAAAAACTGTTGTACACAGAGCAAGAATAAAGCAGCAAAGCATTGCCCTAAATTAACATATGCTGCTTTTAGCATGAATTATTTTACATTTCCTTAATCCTCAGGATTATGGATTGAAACAATGAATATGATTAGTCACCCGGTCCCACACCTGCCCTTTTACACACATGCAAACAATGTGAAACTGTTTAATCAGAACCTCAATTGTTAGTATCCGTTAAGCTTTAATCTCAACAAGATGTTGAGCCTCAGTCAGGCATGTGAATTCTACACTAACAAATAAGTAGAAGTGAAACTAAATAGTATAAAATTAAGAATACAATAAAATCAAGTTTAAATGACAATTAAATACGATAAAACACTTTTAAATGTTAAAATTAAGCATTTACATATTGACAGTTTCACAAAAGGACTCTATGAAAGTAACTTTTTTTATGCCCATGTATAGATGAAAAAGAAAATGTGTGTTTCTGGACACGGACACACAACACAAACTGTGTTTCATGTTAGTTTTGCAGTGTTACAGCTGTAACACTGCATCGATCTACCAGCTGGTGATCGTGTCATTCTTAACTCACACTGTGTGGACAAGCTTTTCTCAGACCAAAAAAGAAAAGAATTGTAAAAATGTTAAATAAAATATTGGAGAAGGTCCTCAGATGTGGTTTTATGGCTTTTACTCACTTTAGAATAAACACAGCTTACATTTGGTGGGGAAGACCATTAATGCACATCTCCAGCTGCGTGTTTCTTCTTTGTAGTTTGGCCTTTTTGCTATTTGTCAGTGTCCTCCTGGTTAAAAGACAAGTGTCTTCCGGTTCATTTAGGAATTTTTTTCTCAATAGTCCAGTGCTTGCTCAGATGGAGTGCCTGAGATTGTTTTTGAAATTAATGTTATATACAGTAATCTAAACCAAACTAGCCCACTTGGTAACATGAAAGACCAATTTTTTTAATGTTCATTAATGCACACTGTTGTTTTCACTCCGTTACTGCCTTGAAAGCAGTTCTATATTAGGGATCTACTGTATATGCACACTTACTGTATTGGGTTTGACTCAGTTTTGCTTTCAGAACTACCCTAATTATTTAAGTCATAGACTCATCATGGTTCACATGGCAAGATTTCAAAACTGTCGGCTAAGAAAACTCAAGACTGAGAGATTCCCCACATGATGATAAAATAACCCATATAACAAGTTTGAATTTTATTTAATTGGAAATCTCGCAAGATCAAACGTCAGCTTAAAGTAAACAAACATGGATGACGAGGAAGAAGCCATGGCGATATTTTGTGGACTCTTTTTAACTGAGAAAAACTAAAGGCTTCTCCGATTTCCGACACCTCGCTTTCTGATTGGCTACTTCATATTTAACAGGTTGCAAGCTTGTTTGTTTTCAGGGAACACTGCACACGCTAGGATAACAGACCACAACAACCCGACATGTTGAATATCTTCCTATTTGAGATTGAAGCTGTTTCGACGTCCTTCTTAGCCAACAGATCACTTTTAACACTCCACACATGACAAGAATATCTCCTAAGATTATTTTTAGAACCATCCCAATAATTGGGGCATCCCTAAGATTATCAAAACAGCCAAATATGGCCAAAAATCACAATTATCTTGCCATGAGATCCATTACAGATTTCGGTCCATGTTGACATGATAGTGTCATGCTATCCACAAGATTCCCCAAAAGCGTATGTAGGCTGCCATGACAGTCGCTAGTCCCGCCCCTTTGTTTCATATTTCCG
>JARVJO010000431.1:9717084-9759982 GCA_031762555.1 Cynodonichthys magdalenae | reverse complement strand
GAACAGCACAGGATTTCTCAAACATGCATGAATGAGTCAAAGCAAAACTCTGGACATGTTTTTGATGAGAGGATAACTTTATAACATGATATAAAACTCCAAAATGTTGATTTTACATGATATTGCCCCTTTAAGAAATGCTATTTTGTTGTTGTTGTTGTTTTTATACTGAACTTATTTTCTGTCCTTGAGTCATCACCTGTCTGGATGTTCACAATAAAAAAAGCTTTTGTTCAAAAATATCTGAGTCCTTTAGAAAGATCTAATAAACACACACAAACGTTTCTGAAATAATTAAACAATAAAAAAGAAACACATTTAAAAAAAAAAAAAAAAGTGTTCACTAAAAATTGACATGTATTGCTCATGAAAGTATTCTTTGTGGCGGCTTTGCTTGGCAGTCTTTGCAGCTTGGAGGATTCTAGGTGAGTCTCTACAGGTCCTGCACACCTGGATTTCTTACAATTCATCCAATTCTTCCTGGCAGGTCCTGTCAGGTTTCATCACGTTAGAAGCAAAGCGTCTATGAACCACAATCCTCAGGTCTCACCGCAGATGTTTAAAACCTGAGGTTTGGCTGTAAGGTCTCTGAAAGACGAAGACGGTTCCCAAAGCTTTTTCCGGGATGTGTTGTCTGTGGTTTACTGTAATGCAGATAAATGAGCCATTACCCTGGAGAGTGTTGCTGAGGAGAGGGATGTCTGGGTTTCCCTCTTGAACTTATCTTCTCAGTCTAACCTTGGATAAGTGGAAGAAAATGGATGGACGAATGGACGGGTGAACAGTTTCTTGTTATATTGCAGTGGAAGTGTAATTGAGCAGCATCAATTCCCTCTTTACTGCTGCACAAATTTCCACTCCACTTCTGCAAATAAAACAAAATAAAAATAAACATATATATCATGATACTACCACTACCATGCCCTGTTGCAGTGATGGCATCACCTTGATAATAAGCAGTGGTGTTAACAAAATACAGTCTTACACATCTCACATTTGTCTCACCATTGCCTTGATGTGCCTGCTAAAAGAGGTGTCCATCCAGTATGTGTGTGTGTTTTATTAAGATGGAGCAAATGCAAAAATAGCTACATCACAGAAAATTTTACAGGTACTGAGCTAAACTTTAGCTCAGAGCACATATGTCAAACTCAAGGCCCACAGGCCAAATGTGATGCACCAAGAAGTTTTATTTGGCCAGCGAGAGCTTCAAAAATCTATTAATGTCTTAAAGTAGGCATATGCTTTAAAGCTAGCATTGACCATGAACTACATCACCCACAATGCATGTCGATTGTTTTACCAGCAAAATGACGGCATTCCACCACCAGGTGGAGGTGCACAGGGTTCAAAAGGAGCAGGTAGTTGTCAAAATTTGCATTTAGTAAAATATCATTTTTGCAGGTTTTTATTTGCTGTGGCCCATTTATACTGGGAAATGGAAATTTCCCCCATTACACATTGTCAATATTAACTGGAACAATCCCTCTAGTGGAAATTCCCTGTCGGAAAGTGGGAGAGATCAGAATTCAAGGCAGTAGCTGCGCTCACCATAACTCAACAGTAAGTAAAATTATCTTCTATTTACTTTTAATGGTATTTCTTTAGTATTTATTTCAATCATACATGTAGTACTTTTCAGTGTTTATAAGAGGACATGTTAAAATGCTATTTTTATGCACGAAATACCACAGTGAGCTCAGTTATTGTTTGTTAGCGGTGCTCAGCCATAGCAATCAGAGGAGGAACGTGATGTTTTGTGTTTAGTGAACATTAAACGGGAAACGTTAAAGTTAACTACAGCTGGTTCTGAAAAATTCTGTTTGACACACCTGGCTTAGAGCCATCCCCAACAGACACGCTGGCCATTATCTGTTGCACATGCCCACTCAAAGCTACAATTTTTATTAGAAATTGTGATGAAGAAATTATTTTGTCATAATCATTGCATCTACAGCTGATTGACATTTGAACTCAACCAGATTCAGCACGGCTGCTGCAGCTAGTTGATCTTTGTCAACGAAAAAGGGGCTTTAATTTACTCCAAATTAGAACTAATGAGATAAAGTTAAGATAAGATAAAGATGTTACTGAAGTCAGTGTTTGTGTCTCACGCTGGGCTGCCCTATATGCTCTTGTGAGCTTCCCTCCTCATGCCGTCATTTTTATTAAGCTGTTGAAATTGTAATTAAGCCTATGAATATACATATATGTGTGTGTGTGTGTGTATGCAAAACTGTACTTGTGTCTCACACACACAGAAAAGGAGGAATAGATAAGGAAAAACATATTAAGTTTCTGTTTGCTGCTAATTAAATTTGCTGCATGAATTGATTAATTTAACGTATATTTTAAACTGTTCATCACTTGAGTGCTTTTGAGTCGAGACCTGAGTGCAGTGAGTGTCTGAGGCTTGCAGTTTGGCAGATGTCTAATTAAAATGTCAGCTGCGCTCTGCTATTAAGAGTAAATGCTAACAAACGCTGTCACAGGTAACTTCGGCATGGTGTTGGAAAAGTTTGAGCGTGACAGAAATTCAGCTAAATGCTCGTTTTGTTTATAGAAGCAGATATTCTAACATGATTTTATGAAACTGTCTAACATTTATTTTTATAGTCTTTCTTTTTCTTACCTAAGGACATGGACAGATAAAGGGATAAAAAAAACTGGAGTCAAGTGATACAAAATAAACTGCAAAAAGATTTCTATAAAAAGAAGAGAAGGTGTGAGGCAAAGAAAAAAAGACTAAAAAGACAGGATTGGAAAATCTGCCAATGTGACTCACAACAAAATCTAAATAGTCACAAAACTCATGCAGAACAAACTAATACGGAAATAAAGATACAACATGATCAACTAAAGAGCAAAATATCTAAACTATACCTACCACTATACTTATTCTTTAAGACATAAATACAAATTAAAGTTAAAAATTGTGACAGAACAATTGCAGAGACACAAAACTACAAAAAATATTGTGCATGAATGGCCCAAATTAGACAATAAAAGATGAGCACTGATTTAAAATTCTCTGCAAAATATTCACCTGGTTCTGCAGAGCGAACAAAACTGAATCAACGTGTAATGTTATCAGATACCTCAGCATTCATGGTCATAGATCTAAGTTCAATACAAAAACAAATGAATGATGTTTCTAAATGTGTCTTGAATATGTTTATTAAAAAATATAAGCTGTCCTAATAGTTTGGAGTTGGCTTGTTATTTTATAGTAAAATTGAGTTTTAAACATGAGTCACGACAGATTCAACCAATCCTGAATCCCCCGAGAAGAGTTGGTGGTTTATTCCACTCTCCTTCAAACTCTCATAATTACACAGGTGAGTAGAAATCCTAAGCTTTTTTTTTTGAAACGTAAACATCAATGAAGGGGACTTTAAGCATATAATAAGTGTCTGGCATATCAAAGCACACCGAGCTTCCTGCTTCGACTCATCACTTTGCTTCATTTTAAAGGTTCGGTTTTGACTTCAGAGTTGAATTGAAGTTGTTTCAGGTGTTGGGAAATACATGTGACAACTCAGACCACAAACAGCCAGCTGGGGAGGAACTCAGATGAGAGGGTAAGTGTGCCACCAAGTGGTCATTCTAGGAACTACTTTAAACTGCCACTGAATTTTACTGAATTTAATGCAGTCATCTGCAGGAGATAAATATGTTCAGTAGGTCATCTTATGGAGTAGCATAATTAAACCATTCATGGCCTTGTTTATCAAATGACAAACACTTGGGTAATAATCCTCTGTTGTGTGCATTGATGGAAACTAAAACGTTTTTCATGAACTCCCAGAGAAAATGTATTTTCTGATACATAAATGACTGCTAAAAAAATTGCCATAGAAGCTCAAACTGAGTTGTCAAAACTAATAAGCAGAACTCCAGCTAAAAGCTAGATGTAGCAAACGCTAAAAGTAGCAAAACACATAACTCAAAACTAGAAGTAGAAAAATGCTAGCTAAAAGCTAAAAAATCCAAACAGTAGAAGTTAAAAGTGTTTTATAGAAGCTAAAACTAGCTAAAGGCCAGCTAAAATAAAAGGTCATTCTGGTAGCTAAAAGCTGGAAGCAGCAAAAGGGGACAAAAGTAGTGCACTTATGCTGAAACAGATTTTAAACAGAGCAACTTTTCGAAGAATCTAAATGTGTTTCTGTATAGAAAAATATTTGTGAATACAGTTTAAATTTTGGAAAAGCATAAAAGTTACAAAAACGGAACGTGATGGCCCATATATGAGCTGATATTTGAATGGCTAAACAAGAACAAATTTTGCAAAAGTAGTTTGATTAAAAACAAAAAGAAAGAAAGAAAAAAAAGTGTGAGGGCTGAATTCACACAGTTACTCTTAAATTCAAAGTCAAATACATTTTAGAGTCCAAACATCATTGCTGCTAAATGTCTTGCTCTTGTTCCACACTGAACTCAAATAAAGCTGCATGTCTTCAAATTCTCTGACAGAGGATGAGTGGAGAGATTGTTTTCACAGTATGACGAAAACTAATTACAAGCAATAAATGAATTTCACGCCTCTGCCTTAGAATTAATTGCATTTTTGCAGAGGTGACTTAAAATGACGGCTCAAGCAGTCCTGATAATTTGTGGACATACAAGTATCCGAATGATTTAGTTCATCTGTTGCTTTACTTAAAAATCAAGGACATATTCTGATAATCCTTGAAAAATATGCTTTCATTTTAGCAACTAATGTTTTCTCATGTCTCGAAGATTCATCACGTCATTTTGTGCAAAACATGTTTTTTTTTTATGCGGATATATTTTTACATTAAAATGTGAGAAAAATGTAATTCACTGCAGCAAACAAGAAGGAAGAGTGAAACTGCTGTTATGCTAAACTCTTTTGAGCCCTGGTTCTCGGTCTGAACGAAAGTGATAAATTTCACACTCGCTGAGTGGTAAGCACCTATAAATAAACTGTGTCAAATCATTTTGCTATTCATGTAACTTTCAATCCCAAGTCTCAGAGCTAAGTCATCACTGTGAGCAGTTGCACAAGTCAGGAGTTCATAAAAGAGCAAAGACTGAGTAACTGTTTTACAGCTTTAATGTCTGACATGATTTAAAATGACAAAAAGTCTTTGTGAATCATTGCAACCAATCTGCACACACTGTCTGTTGGCAAACTATCTTATGAACTGGTGGAAGTATTTTCACGAAACATCTTAAATGATATTCACTGGATGTACCTCTACAACTGATTCACTTTGGGAGTCGATTCTTTTTAAGATGGCTGACACAGTAGTGCAATCTTTTCAAACACCTAAAACGCCCCAACTAAGTAAGTTTTACACATATTAAGCTCAAATTTGGTGTGGTGGTAGCTAAGACTGATCCCTAACACATATTCCAAGCACTTATCAATTGCACAAGAATTGTTTTATAAACCTTTGCCATTATCTATTAGAATCAACTGTCTGACTGCCTGTTAGCAAAATAACTCATGAACCCATTGATGGATTTGAACAAAACTGACAGAATGTATTCATCAGGTGTATATTTACAACTGATTAACTTTTGGAATCAACCCAATTCGGAAAAGCCATCACAACTAACTTAGATTAGCCCACACAAAACTCTATCTGACAAATATTAAGAGATGTGGTTTTTTTGTGTTCGCTGTAAGTCATTCTTAACACCTTTCTTCAAGGAAAGCTAAGCCTTTAATTTAAACAATAATCCTAAAGAAGCTGCTGTAAAACCAGAGTGATACTGTAGGCCTATATTAGACTTTTTTGTTAACTGATCGTTTTTGTTCATTTCTTTTAAGTTAAGTGACTTTCTAAGGCTCTAATTGGCCCCAGCGGGATATTAATCAAAGCCTCTTGATGTTAACATCTCATTCACAACTTAGTATAATTGTTACAGTAGGATTTTAATCTGTGCCGACAATATTCCTGTAGTTTACCACCGCCCCAGTGTTTGATCTCAGCAGGGGATCATTTCCATTTCAGGAAACATTATCACACATTTTTGCACCAACACCTATCATTGTGGTTTGTTTTTACACACTAAATATATATCTGATGTGTCTTTCATTTAAGAAATAATAAACTGTGTTTTTATTTTGAAGACACTCATTGTGATGTCATGAATGCTAATCCACAAAAAAGAAAAAAAAAATAATGTTGGCATCTTGTATTAATTTGTAAATAAAATGATAGATAGTTGATAGTAAATCAAGCTCTAGAAGCTGGAGGGGGGCGGGATGTGAAGCGCCTCATTTGGATTTAAAGAGACAGCATCAAAATGAGTTGATCTGAGACACACCTCAGAAAAGGGGTGAAAGAGGGGCTTGTGGTTCCACTAACAAACCCTAACTGCAATAAGGAGGAATTCAGACCAAATCATTGCAGTGCCATTTTATATAGACTCCAACTGAATGTTTTAAATGTGAAAACAAAAGACTCAAAAGCAATATGTCTCCTTTAAATTAAAAATCTCTAAGCTAAATTGGAGCAAATTAGTACATGAAATTATTTAATAGGGGAAACAGCTAAAAGGACCAAAAAATAGGTCAATGATGTCCATGGAAGAGGCTGTTTGAGATCAAGATGTCGGACAGTTTTGATGTATTGGTAGATATTTACACTCAGATTTGTTATGTCCACAGATATAAGTGTTCTGTTTAAATTGAATGCATACCTGATTTCAGAATTGCATATTTGTGTATCTGAACAACTACTGGAGGAAACACTGCACACATAATTCAGGATGATGTTTTTTTGACTTCCTGCTTTGCAACTTAAACTTAATGTAAACTAGTCTTTTGACTGTTACTGTGTTTTAAATATTAACAAATATCAGTGACTAATAAGCACATGGTTCCATGTATTATTCCTAAAATGTTGCCTGGATATGCTAAGCTTGTCTAAATTTCAGCTGGTTTTCTTTATGCGCTGCAGAGCTTTGTGCACAACCGTTGTCATGGAGACATACGGGGAAGTTCTAATCTTCCTTGATTTGAAAAAAGGGCACAGGTAAATATTAGCTTGTTGTTAAGGCCTTATGAGTGTGCTGTAACAATGTGCAGCTCAATGTGCCACGCCTAGAGGATCATTAAACCAAAGTACACAATGTCAGCGCCAGTTTCAGCTGGAAAGCTCCACTCGGCGAAGGAGCGTGAAAATATTACAAGTTCTAGCATGAAAGCTGAGCTGCAAAGACTTCAACACAAACCAATAACTTCATTTCAAATCTGGGTTGAATTATTGTTTCTTTGAAATTAAACTTGTGAGAAACTTGTAAGAGCAGCAGAAGTTTATTATCCATTTAATGCATTATTGAAAAAAAAAATGTAAATGAAACAATGAACAGGTTTTGTGAACTTTTTACGGAAGTGTCTGGCTTTACATGTTGGGAGCGTTTCTGTAAGTTATTTACGGACAGTGTCACACCCAAACCCTCCTGTTCACTCCCTCGTGTTGACTTTCACAAGAGCGCTGTCAGAATGTCGCAATAACCCCACAGACACAGGGCCCGAAACTACACCCAGTTAACAGTAAACACATTCCAGTGCAGCCAGAATGTGCTTGTGCAGATAATTACTGCAAACACAAGAAGGAAAAATGGCTTGACTTCCAGTTGAAAATCACTGCAGAATAACCACCAGAATTCTTAAAAACTGAATGCTAGAAGTGTGTGATCTGACATGAAATCTAAATGAAATGTCAATAAAAAGCATTGGCATTAAAAGCTTTGTTCATTTAGGTTCTTTTCATAAAATATAGTTTTTTTTAAATCTACAGTTAACAAACAAACTCAATCATACGAGTTATAAAAACGTAGCATTGAACACAAGATATTCACAAAAAATTTAGATTAAAAAACAAAAACAACTGCATCTCTTCATATACACTTTTGGGAGTGAAATTAACACACAGGAATGCAATTCATACAAAACTGAAAGCCTCTGCTTAGTTTTCAGTGCAAATGACTTCTACCAAAAAAAGCTACCCAAAACAAAACAAACAAAAAAAAAACAAGAAAAAGCAACACTAAAAACGTTCAGAAGGTATAACCAGCTTTAAGATGTCAGGCCTCTAATCCGTGTGCCGTGAAAAGTAAACACTGTTAACTGTCTTTGTTCACGACTTTGTGCAAGCGTCTGCGAGAGTTTTGAACTTTGGTCCGAGTGTGTTTAGAAAGTCGAGGTTACTGGTGTCGCCGAGGTTACTGCAGCATCCCACCGAGCCGGCGTCGGAGCCCACCCCCTCGTAACCGTAGGAGTGGACGATGTCGTCTGCGTATCGTTCGTCGCCCTCGGTCCCCATAGTGTAAACTTTCTGTAAGGCAGACGCAGAAAAAGGAGGGAGTGTTATACATCTGTTGGGACTAAGCCTGGGCGACAGGAGGGAAGGATAGTGAGATAACACACGCCAGCTCAGGATATGACTGGCAGTCAGATATTACAAATTGAACAAACACTTCACTAGTGAGCTGCAGAGATAATAAATACATTTCTTACCAAGAAATATTAAAGTTTACAGAGAAGACAATCATGGCTTATAGCACAAGATTATAATGCATATGGGAGCTTCCTTTGCTTTCACAGATAACACAGAAGTTATTAAACTTCACAGACTGAAAAGCTTTTTGCAGCTGGACAAATCATCCTTCTTCCCTAACACTTTAAAGCTAATTCCCACCCCTACTTAAATCTCTACCATATAAAAGTCAAAAACATGACTGTAATTAAACAACCTTACCTGTTGTAGAAGAAGCTCATTTGTTCGGCAGGTTTCCAAATAAGATGCATCCTGGAAGAAATGCCTAGAATCTGTGCCGTTACCAAGGAGCTGACCAAACTGATCATACTGGCCAGATGAGAAATCTTGAAAATTGTTCATAGTTTGTTGATAGCCAAAGTCGTGCATACTGTGGCCTCCGATTGTGCTCATGCTTTTGTTTCCCACCCATGTCGTATTCTGGATAGAACCTTTTATGGAGCCTTTAGCTCCTTGACCAAACCCAGCAAAAGGAGTATTAATGATAGTAGAATCCTGCAAAGCAAAACAAGCCACAATAAAAATCAGGAAAGTAAAGCAAACTGTAAAAGTTGAAGTGAAAGGAAAGGTTCTCCGATGGGTTTATGATGACGGTCTTACCCCTTCATCTCCCAGGGCTTCAGTGTTTGATGGTAGCAGAATTCCTGCTCCGTATCCCAAATCTTCAAGTTCTACTTTCTCTCCCCTTCTCTTGCATAGAAATGCGAGGGCCAAGACTGAAAAAATCAAAACAATAAAAACATTTTAGATATATTTTACACTATATACTAAATATTTTAGTATATTGTATGCATCAATACAAAATGCCTAAACAGACATGTAAAATCCGATAAAACTTTTACATTTCTACGTTTGGCCAGAGGTATGGTTTACTTTTAGTAAATTCATTATCTGTATATCACTAATCTACCATCACTGTGACAATATTGAGGGACTCACAAAGCAAGAGGAGGAGCAACAGAGGCAAAAACAAAGCCAAGGCACCCATTGGCCCTAAAGACACAGCGCTCTTATTGGCCATGCAGACTCCTTTCTGGCATTTGCAGATTGTTACTTTTGTCGTCTGTTTTTCACCATATCCTTGCAGATCTTTGACAATCATGGACACATCATATACCCCTGTGGGAAGTTTCTTCACCTGCTTCAACTTAGCAGAAGTTGCTAAAACAAAAACATAAGTCGTGTAAGGCAGTGTAAAAGTTTAAAAATCACATCTTCAAGCTACTATATATATCATCCATTATTAAATCAGTTTGGGTTAAATCATGTTTAGCATCTTGAAAAGAAAGGGGCCAAGCATTAGACACTCTTTGACATAACCTGAGTGCCTATAATTTAAAATACCTACCATTGGATGGTTCCAGAGACCAATTGTCTTCAAACTCAGGTAACAATTTAAAGGTAAAGGGTGAAGAAAATGGACTGAGGTCTTTGTCTTCAGCCGTGACCAACACAGAGCTAAGCTGGTCTGTTTTGTCCTCACACAGCACCAGATTAGGTGGGATCACTGGCTGGTTGTCGTTGACATCTTCAATCACAAGAATGGCTGTTCCAAGTCCTGCTTTGCCAGCTGAAATATGGCAGCACTGGATTAGTTCTCAGATAAAACAACAGTGAAATTCTCAGCATAAAAAGTAAGATGGAAAAAGGATAACACTTTATTTATTCAACTGGGGTTTTTTTTTTTGGCTATCTGTAATTTTACAGAGAAACGAGCCTGATCAAGAGAAAACATGAGTCACAGTAAATGAAAACTCTTGCTTGTCAACAGATGTCCTTAAAAGAAAGGAAGACATTATGTTCAGGCAAGTACAAGGAAGGGCTGTTTCCTTTTCACGTTTGACTGGTATTAAGCCTTCATGAAAAGAAATGACTGTGAACAATATGTTCTCTGCTGTAATTTAACAGGTAGACGAGATATCCAAACCACTAATTCTGTTTGGGTTTGGCAAATGTCCATTGGACTGAGATTGTCGTACTGCATCAGTCAAACAGCAATGGTTTTAAGAAAAAAAAAGTAGGATATGCTTGTCCTAACAGATTAAGAAAGAATCAAAAGAAGTTAACTTACTGGAATCAACAGCCCTCACAGTGATGTTGTACATCCCATCTTGGACAAGATATGACTCTCTGTCAATTGTGTTTGCAACCTTCAGCTGTCCAGTATTTTTGTCCATATTGACCCACATCCCTGGGTCATAAAGCTTGTAATACCTGAAACACAGTAAAGAAACTGTGTTTTAAAAGCTCCTTCAGTTCAGCCATCATAGTCTGCCCTCCGGTGTTTAAGAGCAGAAACATAAACTGGAGACGGGGTCTTGAGAATTTGCTTGGGTAGCTGCCATTCAGAACCACGAGAAAAAAAAGAAAAGTTTAATGTAAAATAACAATACTTACATGATGCCATCACTCTTTTTAGTCTCAGGATCCAACGCTGAGTAAGTTCCTATTATAGTGCCGTTTGGTGTGTTTTCTTTGACAGGGAATCGGATGATAAGTGGATTGAATTCTGGGCCTTCATCCACATCGATGACAGAGACTTCCACAGGGGCGGTCTGCCACTGAGCGCTGGTACCGTTCAGCTCAGCTTCGTTACGAGCCATAATCTGCAGCTTTGCAATTTGGGTCTTCTCATAATCTAAGGGCTAGAAAAACAAAAATGTGTAAAAACATAAATAAAAAAACAAAACAGAAATGTATTTACTTTGTTTAACTACACAGGGTTACAAAAAAAACTTTTTGAAAATAGTTTATCTTTTGACAATTTATATATTACAAACATCCACTGCTGAATCCAAAAAAAACAGCAATTTCTATCAATCAGGTCACGTTTTTATGCAATATAGAGGCTTTTCACTTTACTCTTACTAAAATGCTGACCCGAAGTGAATTAAGTAAATGACGTTTTGCAACTGATGACATCATTCGTTCACTTGCAGTCTGAATAAGTAAGTAATTTTTTTTTCTAGAATGTGAACTTAATAAAATTGAAATGAAATAAATGCATGTAAACAGAATAAAGATTTGCCAATGGCTCAAAAAGTTAACCTGATGGAGCAAATCGGATGTGATTTTTGGATTCGGCTCATCGAAATATTACTAAGTCAGCAAAAAAAACTTAGACAATTTGTTTGTGTTGACCAGTGTTATCTAACCTTTCTGAATAAAATAGATGCAAATCTACAGGAATATAACAAAGATCGGGATTTCCTGCTAGGGGAAGCTCAAATTAAATACTGTGAACATGATAAGACAGTTTTTCTTTTTAAATTACGCCCACCTTTATAATATAAAGAAGTCCTTCGTTGGTTTTGGGGTCTCTGTCAATCCTAAAATTTCCATTTTCATTTCCTTTAGTGATGACAAACTTGGAATTCCAGTTGGGTGTGTTTTTTAAATCCTTATCCTCCACAGGAATTCTCAGGAGAAGTTTATCTTTTTCATTTTCTGAAATACTGGCTGTATACTGACAAAAATGAAATAAAACAATTTTAAAAAACGATACAAAAACATTTAAGAATGCGTTACAATATTTTGGTTAATCTTTTTTTCCCCTCGGACACTTACAGATCCTTTGGTGAAAGTTGGTGGGTTGTCGTTGATATCACTCAGTGTAACTGTGACGGTCGCTGTACTGAACAAACCATTTGGTGCACCTTTCATATCTCTGGCTTCCATTAACACAACATATTTGTCTTGAGCCTTAAAAAGAAATGTGACAAAGATGTATCAAATATAAAAATCACAAATTTAAATAGATAAATGTAAACCACAAAGTAAATAATTTGTACACTAATAAAAAGACTCACCTCTCTGTCCAGAGTGTCAACTTTTGTGGTGATGACACCTAATTCTGGCTCAATAACAAAATTGCTATTTACATCTAAGATCTTAAAACGGATTCTAGCGTGGTCAGTATTAGGATCGTCTATGTCTTTGGCAATCACCGTCCCCACCTTTATCCCTGTGGGAAAAATTGCAGTTAATTAAAAACACTTTCGCAGAAAAAAGTTAATAATATGAAATGATGGTTTGTTGTGCATTTCCTGTTCCTCACCTTTGGTTTGTTCTGGAACAGTAAAGTCTTGCAAGCTTACAAATGTTGGAGCGTTATCATTTTGATCATCTATATTTACGTTAATGTTCACAGCTCGGTCTCTTAGCTGACCGTTGACTTTGTCTTTAGCAGTGACCTGAAGCTGTGAACAAAAGTGCAAAAGTTTGATTTAATTTTTTGTGTTTAGGACTGACATGTACCAAACACCATAGAATCGCAAACCCAAATGAATTTGCAAAACTCATCCCCAGATGGGCTTTTAGTTTCATAACAAGGATAAAAAATACTGGTAAAATGCAGAACACCAATACAGAACAGAGTACACAAATACACAAAATCCGGCATAAAATGCAACACAAATAACAAATCTAAATAAAAAAAATTTTTGTCATCATTTATGACTACAAAGCAGGTTTTTTTATTTAGAAATGGCTTCAATTATAATATAAAGTCAAAACAAATATTTGTAATATGTAAAGAACAACACAATATATATTTGGGATGAGTTTACTCTCATGGATAGTTAATTGAAGTGCCTTGGGGTGAACCAAACCTCAATTTCTAATTGCAAACCTTTAAAATGAAAACAACTCATATTAATTTTTGTACATTTAAAAGAACAGGAGAATCATCTTCATCTCAATGGAACATTGAACCTTTATGGTGAGAAAAGGTATTAAACAAAAACAAAAGAAAGGTCATAAGTTCCAATCAATCACAAACTTGACTCGCCTACCCCTACAAGCCAGTCATTACTGACTTGACTTCGTCTGGTTCAGAATACTGCTGCTTGCCTTTTAAATGGTACCAGAAAACGAGAGGCCATGTCCCATTTTAGAATGCCTACATTGGATTCTGGTTTATTTCTGAATTCATTTTAAAATGCTGTTGTTTGTTTTTTTAAATGTCTTCATGGCCCCTCAGTATTTGGCCAATTTGCTCCAGCTGTATGTTCCCTCTCGTTCTCTCAGGTCAGCCAATCAGTTCCTGTTGGTAGTTCCGAAATCAAAGAGGTTGGGAGGTGATTGAGTGTTTTTTTTTTTTCAGTGGCCCCCCATAAAGTTGTTAATGAACTGCAACTACACATCAGACAGGCAGACTCACTTCCTGTTTTTAAACTTGCTTTTAAAATACCTTTCTTTCTCCATGGTTTTTAACTCGGCTTGAGATGTGGGCTTTTAATGTTTTTATTGTTTAACATTTCAGATTTTTTAAAATATTTTATTTGACTTTCTTTTACTAAGTTTGCTTTTATTTATTTTTTATTAACGTACAGCTCAATGGCAAATGGTGTTTTTTTTAAGTTCTTTATTCATAAAGTTTGTTCATAAAGTTGTATTGTTTTGCTATTTTAAATAAGTGCATTTTCTTTCACTTTCTATCAATTCAATGTTGAGGAGTATTAAAAAGGCATACCATACTGTATGAGCAAATTGTCACTTGCATGGTAATGTCTTCCCTGTCCTATGTGATTTATTCTAACCTTCATTTTGTTAATGCTTTTTGTTTAAATTTAATATTAAAGGTTTAAGACGTTTGTTCTTTTGTAAGGAAGAGGATTATTAAAATTATTTATTGACAAAAATAAAATAAAATGATGGCTAATTCTAACTTCTTAACTGCTTTGTTTCTTGGTGCTACAAAGTACTATTTTTTTTTTGCATGGTGGTCTTTTTTAAGGACAATATTTGCTACCCACAGATGATTTTTACCAAACAATGACTTTCTCATGCAATAATTACAGGTTGCTTTTTCAACACTCACTGTATATACTGCATATTCTTCACGATCCAGTTTCATGTTCACATACAGACCCCCAGTGTCCTTGTTGATTTGGAAGATGTCAAATGGATACGTATCCACCCCTTTTCCAGAGATCCCGTAGGACACAGAATAGTTGACAGATGAATCTGACACGATCTATTAAAAAAAGCATGTTAAACATAATTAAGTAGTAAGTACACAGCAAGCACAATAATAATTATTATGAGTTGCAATTGCAGTTTTATTGTGATGTTAACAACTGTGTCATGCCAAATTATGTTTTTTTTCTCATTTTTTAAAGAAAACAATGTGTTTTTAGTTCTAGCGCACATGTGCCAAACTCAAAACTATCTAAGTGGAACCAAACAAACTCTTGCTGATGATACTGTCAGGTATCTGTTCATATGTTTAAATGTATCCCCCCCCCATTGGCCTTCACTTTTTATTTCAAAGTACAATGTTAGCAGATGTGTGTTTTTGAATTCATTATGGGACATTTTTTAGCTGATTTCATGAATTGTTAAAAAAAAGAAAAGGAGAGCAATAAATGACATGTAAAAAAAAAAAAAAAGAATGAAATGTTTGTCTTTTATTAATAAATTGTAACCCTAAAGTAAGACCAAATTCTTTATTTCCACCATAACACCCAAGGTTCAGTGTATCTAATAGCATATTTCAAAGTCTTGACCCATCAGTGACCTATATGAATATTTGGCCTTGACATGTTACTGTCAGATGAAACAAGCATTTATCATTACACTTACCGTCTCAACAAGTTTAGGAAAGGGTCCTGGGTCATTTTCTAATATGTTAAAGGGAGGAGGTTGCCAGTTTCTTTTATGGCGCCTCAGCAACTGCTGTGACATAAAAACAAATCAGAATTAATTTGATACATTTTTTAAAGCCCACAGTTCGTAATGAAATTAGTCTCAAACGCAGCAGTCTTTTTACATTTGTCTCCTCTGGGTTTGGACACACAAGGTGTACTTCCATCTCACTGCCCGGCCCACTATTGTCCTGAGCCCTGACAGAAAATGTCCGCTCTCCGGAGGCCATCGACACAGAAACTATTGCTATAATCGCTCCATTACGTATCGTAAAACTGGGGTCCTCCGACCGCAGCGACGTGGGGTCACAGTCCGCTGCCTTAACTAAAAGAAGAAAAGAGGAGGAGGGAAAGTTTTTTTATTATTATTTGTAAGTTTCTCACAACTTTACATAAGACAAGAGTTGAAGTTATATATTCGTTTAATATACAAATATTACACATTTAAGCACCTTGTGCGACCTGATATCCAACCGGGATAGTTTGTGGCACGAGCGCGTTTAGAGAGCTGGGGATAGAACATGGCTCCACACAGGAATTGATCTGACGAAGAAAGCCGACCCGTTAGAGTTTCACACAGGTTTGTCTCAACCATTCTTCGTATTTTTAATGCAATTTTGACAACACAAATAAGTCCCCGGTAAACTTAACGGACGGTAAATAAAAATTGAACAAGAGGTAGACTTACCAACACTGCGAGGAAGATGGTGAAAATTAAAACATTCGCCATTTTTCTTTTCTCTGTTAAAAAGTGGACTTTGACCCGCTCAGAAGGGAGGAAAAAGTCCAACTAAAACAAGTTGCTTCCCGAGTCAGAAACTTCTGATCGATTTGTCACCCGTGGCAGGCTTCACCTTTTTCTTGAGGGAACTGCCCGACTGCGTTATCCCTGCGTTTTCTGGCAACAGGTCAAAAGACACACCTTTTGTTCGATGACACACCCAGGCGAAGATCAGCGAGCACAAACTTTGGGTGCTGCAGCTGGCTGCTTGTATCGGTTTAATGCACACGGCAGGCAGCACAGGTCCTAAAAAAAAGACAAGAAAAACAAATAAATAAACGCATATAAACTTTTGTTTTCTTCCAGCAGGGGGAAACATATCCTAAGTTTTAGAGGTCTGCAAGACCCCCCACAAATGTAGATGAAAATCATTAAAAAAGTAGGACTAGGATGCAACTTCATTCTATTCTAATATTCTGTTCTTACATGTGCATTAATAACTTCTCTTCAAAAGGAGATTATGTTCAAGTTGAAGGTTTTTCTTTTCTAATCTCTTTTTGCAAAAAGGCTGCAGCACTTTACTTGCAGTTACAAGTCTGCTCTGTCTGCACAGAGGTTGGTTGACCCTTGCTTGCTCCTCCTCCTCTTCTACAGCTTCACTCAAGCATTCTGGCTTTAGCAACAGAACGAGGGATCATCACTTAGCACCACAGGAATGTGAGCCTAAACGAAGCCTGGTGTGGGGGAGCTTGCGTTCCCATAACACAACACTTGCTATCTCTGTAAACTGCTGATAAAAGAAAGGGGTTGTGCCATTCAGGAAAAAAAAAATGTCCCTATTGAGTCCGGTGAAACAAGAGGGTCTTGTTTAGAGTCGCCTTGAGAAGTCAGCCCATGTAGGAAGGGGGTTACAACAGGAAAGGTGAGAAAAATGTCAGGAAGACAGTTGCTGTGAGTCATGGGTGTGGACATAATGAAAGGGCTCGCTCAGTAGTGGGAGGCTTTAACAACAAAGCAAAACACACTCAACAAATATCCCTTCTCCAGTCCCTGAAGCTAAAAGGAAAGTTTCTTTTCACTGTATTCAGTCTTCAGCATGTTTAAAGAAGAAACAACCTCATTTCTTCTCCTCCCTTCGCTGTAACTGTTTAACGGTTCTCACTTGCACTCATTGGTACATAATTTGGTAGGAAAAGTCATTAAAGGGATTCATTTTAGACATTATAAAATGTTTCAAATATGCATTATTTTTTCTTTTTTTGCTGAACAGACAGTTCAAAGTGAGTCATTTTTCTTAGACTGAAGTGTTGCACAATTGGATCTTCATCCCGATATACCATAAAATATAAAACAAAATTGCGCAATCTAATTTCCAATTTGCAGCTCCACACCTGTTTTGTGTTGTTGTGGGTGTGTCATCACTGAATGATACAACTATTTTTTTGGAACTTGCGTGGGGATGACAACATCAAGGTGTCTGTGACTTGTGACAAACAGCCTCGAGGGCCTTTACATGATGTTCTGGTGTCCCGTGTACACGAGACAAAGCTATGATGCATTCAGTCACATCGTTTTTGGCACTGACATATTCCTGAGGCTGGATCCGCCCAAACACCACCCCTCGCTCCTCGCCCTTAGCATAACTACAGATGAGTTTGTTGCTTTGAGGCAATTTCTGTAGAATGTTGATTAACCAAATGTTTATTAGTTGGTGTTTTGAAAACTTGACGTGCTAAGACAGTTCAAACCAAATGTTACCAAGCTGCCTGGAAAAAGAATCTATGTAACCTTACCTCACAGGCTGCCTTTTCTTATCCAGCTTTCACAAATGCTAATACATCGCTTGATTAGAACAAATTCTATTTAAATAGTAAAATAAAGTGTCGACTTTTTGGTTAGTCAAAACAACTGCAACATTAAAGACTGCTGTCAAGGCTACGTGGAAATAAATTTACTGTATGTCACCTGAGGACATTGTTCTGAGTTCAAAAGACTTTGCTTGCTCCAAAGTAGTTTGATCCCTGAAGGTTTAGAGACAGGAGACACACCTAGACCAACAACAACAAAAAAAAAAGACCCGCTTTACCACTTTTCACAACAAACACTGAAAACCTCTTGGAAACCTGCTGCAAAAGAACATAAACGAACAAAAAAGGATTCAGTTTCCGATTATAATGTGTGTTTGTCCCACACTTGCAACAACACCAGCTCAACAAGATAAAACAAATAAAAGGCGATCCACTTTCTATCACACCATGACTAATACCTGATTCATGGCTGTCTGAAAACATGAATTCACACCTGCATTCTATCCCAGACAAGATGCAACTGGTAATGCACTTTCTCACACACACCTATCACAGAGGGTATCTTCAGCATCATGGTCATGCTCAGTCTGCAATTCCATTTTTTGTTTTGCTTTTAGCTTCGTTTCCTTGTAAATCACACATCAGCATTCTGGTAAAGTGGGGCAAACTGCAAGGCTCTACGTTGGAATTTTGTGTGTACTGGTGAAATTTAACAGGCGTGTGACAAAACATCAGCTGAAGCAATTCCCCGTCTATTTCTTTAAAAATCATAAGTAAATTATGCAAATAAAGGATGAAATGTTTGTTCCTCAAGATAATGGATTTGTTCTTACATTATGAGTCACTCACTCTGGCACTTTTGCCAGTATTTATCAGATGTGTTGTGGGTTCGTAGATTTTAGCAGTGTGTCAGTTTAGATTGGTAATGAGATATAAATAAAAGATACTGTATTTTGTGAGATAAACATAGGTCTATTTCCAAATATCTTAAAGCACACAACTTTGTTATAGCTACACTAAAAAGTGGGCATTATAATATATGTTGTGTACACGCAGCTCTCTATGAATTTCAGGAACAAGGATCAAATCTGAAGTACTTATTATTATTTTAAGTTATTATTTTTGATTTTATTTTATTGATTCTTTTTTGTAATACAGAAGGATAATATTCAAGTGAGGCTATGTTATCCCACTTTATTTGAGCTTGTCATTAACACTTACAGGTTTACTTGTGGTTCCTATAGTAGGTTGGGAGGCAGAGCTGTTTTAGGCCTCTCACCTGACAACCTGTCTGCTTTTAAGATTAGGTTTAAAACTTTCCTTTTATTTGTATTTTTTTAGAAATCCTACAGCTTGATGTGTGGTATGGGGTTTCTTGAGTTATCCCATAGTTATAGACTTAAACTGCTGAGGAACAATTTTTATTTTTTGTGTATGCAGTTATTGCAGTTGTTTACTTTTGTTTTTATTGACATAGAAACTACACCGGGACCCATCCTAAAATCAGCAGCCGGTTGAGGCAAATGCCACTCATCCTGAGCCTGGATCTGCAGGCATTATGTAAAACTAAAAAAAAAGAACTAGATAGTGTTCCATTTGCACACAGAATGCCCTTTGAACTCAATGTTTTGATCATTGTATTTCAAAAGAGATAACTTTATAGAGACTGATATCTATGATGGTGTATCTTCACCATGAGTTGGTTCAGGTTTAGCGGCAGCTCTGTGGCAGATCAGGTTACAGATGGAATTTTTTAGAGTATCATGTGAAGTTAATCCAAATGATTCAGGTTTGAAAGGTAGACTAAAGTAACCTGAGAAACGTGGCTCCCCAGTGGTACTTCATAACATCCGTTTCTAAAAACATGTCTGACCAGCACAAACTGTTACTTTTTTATTTGTTTCCCCCTCCCATCATAAATATTTATTGGATGTATTTGTTTATTTCAATAATAAAACAACCAGGCTACGCATAACGTTTATAGCAGAAACTTATGACCAATGAAACGGAGGCACGCCCCGGTTCGGCTGTAAAACTCGTCTCCTCCTCCTTTCTGGGTCAAAGTCTGTATCACCACTAGTCCACAGCGGAACTCAAACGGACTATTCCACTTCGAACCGAGCACTTTGGAAAATAGTTTCTTTTTTTTCGTTCCTCCAGTCCCGATGGCTCGCCTGCTGAAATACAGCACGCTCCTTCTCCTGACTTTCTTCCTCACGGTGAGTAAATGATGCGTTTTCGGTCCATTTTCAAGCGTCGGGAAGCAGAACTTTCAACAGGTGTGGCCTCTCTCTGTTTGTCTGGGTAACAGCATGAAGGTCGATGGAAACGCCTTTAGTAACACCATTTTTTTTTTTTGCGCTGTTGTCCTTGTTGTTTAATTGTTTGTTTATATTTTTTAGAATTTCGACAAGTTAAATTCTCCCAGTTCCTCTTCAGGTTGTAGCTTTTTAATCATAAATATTGGATGTGGAAACGTCTCGTCCTGGTGTCTTGTGTCAAATATATCCCATCCAGTTAATGGAAGTTTTATTATCCAAAATTACCTGCACAAAGTTTTGAATGTGAAATAACAATAAAAAAAATCAAAAATAAAACTACAATATGTCACTCTGTACTGTAAACATGTTAGATAAATCTTTTTGACCACAACAGATGTGGTGTCTTTTAACATCTAAAGTTATGAGTTCTTTCTGTCGAAGTCATACTGCTTCTAATGACAAAAATTAGAAATGGTCAATAGATGAGATAAAACTGGAGCACATATGAGTCCTGTGATCTCGTGATTGTTACACATGTATGATAAAATGTTCATTTTCTCTCCTCTTTGTTTACCTGCAGCTTGTTTTTGTGAGGGGAGAGTGGATCGTGGCGCCCAGAAAGCTTGTGGAGAACATAGATTACAGAGGCTACGACTTTATCGCTAGGGTATGTATTTCTTTGTTTTTTCTCTTTTTTAAAAAATAAAAACCAACTTTCAAAAATAATATGCATACATTTTTACACACGTAATGTCAGTGAAGCAGCATTTTAATCCTTAGGTGTGTAAATGTTGAGTTCACTTTTTAATTGTTCTCAACATCAAGCTGGTTGATTCTTCAATCAAAACTAATCTTTCATTAGGTTAGCGTGACAATAAACTTCCATTTAAATAATAAGTCATTTATTCATGATAGAACTGTTTTTGTTTAGACAACATTAAAAACAAGCCAGATCATGTTTGATTTAATCAAATACATGTGAATAACTTAATCATAGTGAGTTTAAAAATATACTTTTTAAAAAGTAGGTTTTTGTTTCATAGTGCCATGTTTGGGTGAGTTTAAAAAATAATTTAGGACCGGCTAAACTTTTTCTACTGTTTTTCGTTTTTAACTTAACTGGACTGGTTTAACCAATTTAAATTACTTTTTGAATGAACCAAAACATCCAAATCAAGGTTTATTCAAAGAGACCGCTAAAAGTTACTCTGAGAAAATGTGTGTTCATAAAACAAATTTCACAGAAACTTTTAACTCACATAGTTAAAACTCAAGCAAACCTGACGTGACCTATTAAAAGGAAACATTTACTGAGACAAAATTAGTTTGACCCGCCTAAGTAAAATGTGTCAGACTCAACAGTGAAAGGTTGTGTTGACGAAGCCCAGAAATTTGGAAGTACAACAATTAAATTTTTTCATCTTTAAAATAAAAATCCTTCAAATGGGGATTTTGTTCCCACATATTTTTTTCATTCATTAAGATTTCTTTAGTATAATTAGTTTCCAGTTTTGTTAAAGTTGTGGTCAATGCACATTGATACTAAAACATTGTAGATGAAATTACATTGTACAAGCTAAAATGTCATTTTCTAGCAGAGGGTAATGCTGCAAATGAGGTGTTTTCTTTTTATTTTGAACTTCTGATTTAAAGGAACTATATTTGCAGCTATTTCAATAGTTTTTGTCTTTGTGTTTCAGATTCGCTCTGATAAGGAGAACTTCACAAAGATAAAATATGAATTACATGGTGCTGGTGTTGATCAAAATCCTTTTGGGAGATTTGATATTGATCAAAATACTGGCTATGTGAAAGTTTATGAAATTCTGGATCGAGAAGAAATCTCTACGTACTTTGTAAGAGCACTTAAAAACTGTTGTTTAGAAAAAAAAATCTGTTTAAGAAAAAAGGCATAATCCATATTTTACTATTATTATTGTTATTTCTAGTTAAGCGGTGTGGCAAAATATCCTAATGGGTCTCGTGCTGAAAAGGATGTTGTCCTTACAATTAAAGTTGATGATGCCAATGACAATCCACCAATCGTTAAAACACAGCAAGTTGGGGAAGTCACTGAGAATAGCAGAGCAGGTGAGTGAGATCTGCAAAATATTTATGATCTCTTAGACATATCAGCACTGTATACTGGATTTAAACAATTGTATTTGGTGTTTATAGGGACTTTTGTCATGAGAGTTATAGCTACTGATGCTGATGATGTTAATACTCCTAATGCTCAAATCTCATACCGAATTGACGAAAGGAGTGTCGGAGCTGACATGTTTGAAATCGACTCTAAAACTGGAGACATCAGGGTTAAGAAGAGTATAGACAGGGAGGTAAGTTACTATATATTTCCTATAATACTGTGTATGTACATCTTGGAATATAGTGTGTTTTTAACAATGAATGACATAGTTAGGCATATGATTAATCAGAAGTTTTTAGATAGTAGAAAGCAGTATTCAGTTCATTTAATTTCTTACCATTTTTCTTTTAGACCAAAGACACATACAGGTTGAATATTATTGCCTCTGACCTGAATGGAAAAGGAGAAGGAAAATCAGGAAGCAGTGAAGTTGTGATTAAAGTTTTGGACCTAAATGACAATATTCCAGTGCTGGAAAGAGAAACGGTACGTGTGACATCACTAGCGCAGCTTGGATTTTATTTAAATTGTTTTAACATTCTGGATTGATGATGTTGCCCAAAAGCAAACATTGATGCTTGATTTCTTTGTAGTATGAGGGGAGCGTGGAAGAGAACACAGTTGGCATGGAAGTTATGAGGATTAAAGCCATAGACATGGATTTAAACAACACAGACAACTGGCTTGCTGTCTATGAGATCGCTTCTGGGAATGAGGGAGGTTATTTCAGTATTGCAACTGATGCTAGTACAAACGAGGGAATCATCACTGTAAACAAGGTAAAAAGTTCTGCCTTTTATTTATTTTTTATACAAACGTACATTTTATACAATAAAGTGTCACAATTCCAATCAGTCATGCTTCATTCTTTAATCCGCAGGCCCTAGACTATGAAGAAATAAATGCACTAAATTTGGGTATCAGGGTTGCCAACAAGGCAGCCTACGATTATGGCTCTGGCGGCGGGTCAATGACTGGTGCAAGTTTAGGTAAAATGTATCCCGTCAAAATCAATGTACTCAATCAGAAGGAGGGTCCCCGTTTCCAGCCCACTGTAAAAGTGGTGCCTGTCTCTGAGGACAAATCATCATTCTCTGTCAACAAAGTCATCACTACCTACTCCGCTATTGACAGTGACACACTAAAAACTGCCACCAACGTGAGGTAATGTCCCTCTGGTAGTCAGTTTGTCATGATCCTAAATAGTTTTTTAAAGAGATTTTTTTCAGTATTAGCTTGATTTAAGAAGTTTCCATTTTGTGGTTCTAATATGCATCCTTAAATTTTTTTCTACTTGTAGATATGCAAAGTTGTCCGATGAAGACAACTGGTTGTCAATCGATGAAAATACAGCAGAAATCAGGATGAATAAATTACCCGATCGAGAGTCTGTATATCTAAAGAATGGCACATACTATGCCAAAATTTTATGCATTTCCAATGGTGAGTCCAGTAAGAAATCTCGCACTCTTTGTATTTCATACAAATGAAACATTCTGCAGGTTACAGTTTAACTCTGTTTCAACTGGTTTTCAGATATTCCGTCGAAAACTGCAACAGGGACCATAGCCATTCAGGTGGAGGACTTCAATGATCACTGCCCAGAACTCACCTCAACAACTCAGACCATGTGCTTTGATAATACACTCATTTATGTCACTGCTGTGGATAAAGACGAGTTCCCCAATTCGGCACCATTTCACTTCACTGTGATTGGAGATGACAATCAGAAATGGATAGTGGAACCTTTTAATGGTAAGTTGAGGATAACAACTGGTTGTTTTAGGGGAGATTTCTTACAGCATATTTTTTATAGCTCTTTTCAAATATCAGTTTATTTTCTTAAGAATACTTGGAAAATCCAGAAGTTCAAGAGTGAGATTGTAAATCTAACACAAGCTCAAGAACATTTTCCCTTCAGAATTAAATGCTGAAAATCAACAACTAAATTGCATATGTGCAGAGTACAGATGTTTAGTGATGTGGTAATTGTCCAATTTTATTTCTTGAGGTTCAAATTTTAAGTTTGGTTGTTGTCTTTTTTTTTTTTGTAGAAACCACAGTCATTCTGCGAGACCAAGCCCACTTATGGCCAGGCAAATACAGTGTGAAACTGGAGGTCACAGACCAGCAGGGAAAGTCGTGCGCCGATGACCAAGTAATAGACTTATTGGTGTGCACATGTGAAAAAGACGCTAAAACGTGTTCCGCACGTAGTTCTAGTTCTTCAACTTTTGGAGTCGGCGGCATCTTGCTAATGCTGCTAGGACTGCTGCTTCTACTGTGTAAGTAGAGTTTTTTTATTTTCATTTCATATAATTTGTTTGTTGTTGTTGGGAGTGGCATTGCTGGTTGCAAGTTTTCATTAGAGATCTTAATGTTTTCTTATAAAGTTACCTAACAATGCAAGCTGTAGCATGCATGCTAAGATTAAGAAGAAAGGGTGGGTCTCAGTTTGTTTTGAAACACGATGGCAACAGCAAGATTGCACAATTATTTGCCTTTTTCCTCAAATGTCATATATTTGTTAAAGAAAAAACATTCTAATCAAAGAAAACAATTTATGCTATATGAATTTGTTCTGATTGGGTGGTTTTTTTTTAGTGGTTCCCCTTCTTCTGCTGTTCTGCCTGTGTGGAAATGCGGCAAGAGAGTTCAAAGTTATGCCTTTTGATGCAAAACAACAACTCATCTCCTATCACACAGAGGGACAAGGAGAAGACAAGGTACTTTTGATTTATTTATTTTCAAATTTAATACATCATTTAAATGTTTGGCTTGCTAGAAAAATCCTTCAACCCTGATTGGAATTCCTTTTTTTTAATACAGGAACTTCCTCTCCTACAAATTCCCTTTAATGTTGATGGTATGCATGGATCAGACATCAAAATGGGTGGGAGAAATGATTACATGGCAGGTTTGGTTGAAACGGATGCAGCTCTAGGCGGAGAGATTGACATGACAGGACAAGGCTCGTACTTGTACAACCGATATGGATACTCCAGCGGGCAACAGCACACAGGCTTTACAGATGGAGGGATGATGGGAGGACAAACTATGCAAGATATGCGTTTTGCCAATTATGAGTTTGGGAACTTTGACGGAATGGCCCTGCCAGATCCCATTCTGTGGCAGTACTATTCACATGTGAGTATCCCTACAGTTAAATGAGTTTCCTAGTGTTCAAGAATTACTCATAACAATGATGAAGGAACCTAAATTAGGCTGATTATATATTAATATTTTATGTCAGGCAGACAAGTGGACTTTACATAATATTAGAACAGTTTACATTTCAATATCTGCTTTCTTTGTTTATTTTTTCTCTAGAAATCAGAGGAAGCATCACAGCAACATCAACAAACTGAACAATTCCAGGTCTATGGCTATGAGGGTCAAGGGTCGCTGGCAGGTTCTGTAGGTTGCTGCAGCATCCTTGAAAATGATACTGACCTTGCTTTCCTTGATGACCTGGGGCCAAAATTCGTAACACTGGCTGAGATTTGTCATGGAGGATCCCTGGTGAGCAAGTCGGTGGATGTAGACGTTTCTCGTCCCCCAGTCAAACCGATGCCTCAGATCAGGCCTTCCGCCTCAACTCATGTCCATACTCACACGGAAACTGTCAGAGACAGGGACCACGTAAACGTCAACACCCTTAACACCTCCAAAGTAGCATCCGAGTCCTCAACGATCATTCAAGAAGAGCGAGTCACTGAGAGAGCTCATGGTTCTGCAGCTGTTTCCAATGTACAAGTTCAGGAAAATAGGGTAATTCCAAATCAAACACTGCTCATACAGCAGCCCACTATGTACTATGCTGCTACTCCCATGTATGTTGTTGAGTCCAAGCCACAAATGGTGCTTGTTGCAGGTGGAACCCAGCAGGCAGTTGGTCAAGTGAGCCAAGCTGGGTTTAGTCAGGGTATAATGCAGGTTGGTGGCCTCCAAAGCTCTCAAGGTATGGTCCTTGTTGAAGGGCAGGTAGGAATGGGTGGAATGACAGGACAGACAGCACAGGGCCTTTCTCAAGGCAAAGTCTCGGAATCTACTCAAGTGTTTGTAGTCCAGAACGGCTCAGCTGGAGCAAAGCACAGTGCAAACTTAGTGCAGGGCATTGGTCAAATGGGGCAGGCATCTTCAAATGCCAGTGTTGAAGCAAGAGGTAAAGGTGTGCAGGTAAAATCTTTTTCAACGAGTTCACGTGGTTCTGCAGGATCAAAGGAGGACTTTGCACAGATAACCGCACCCAAAATTCAAGGAAACCAGAAGGTGGTTACGCAGCATAAAAAAGTCACAATAACCAAGAAAAATGTTGAGTCTAGCACAAATCTCTAAATGACCCCCCTTGTGTAACCTAGTCACTAAGGTTAGATACAATTACAAATATTTCTATTGAGTAAAATGCACTATAGTACTTGTATTGCTGCAAACAGATTTAAGATATAACAAAATATGAAGAGTGTAAACTGCTTGACATGAAGCTTTATTATGTGTTTACTACTAATTCTATGTAGGTCTAAACAAACCCAACTCTGTATTAGTGTTAAGTAAATTTACAAAAGAAAACGATGTTTTTATAGGCATTATCTGACTTTTATCATTACACACTATAGATAATTTACATCCGTTTCTTAGTCGAAAAAGGACTAAGCCCATAGCAACAAAACAATAGAAAGATCTCGGAGACAAACCAAGCTTCATGTTCTCGGAACAGATTAAAGACTTCCTGTTTATTTAAACACCAAACCTGCTTAACAGAAGTTTCAATAAAAAAACACCGCACAGGTTTAATTTTTTCTGGCCCTGGTTTTTTTTTTCTTAAACCTAACTCTGAATTCACTGTGTCATTTAATTATCACAAACAACTCGTTAAAACATATTCACTAAAATAATATTTTTGTCATTTTTGTATGTTTTTTTTTCAAATGCAGTTTTTTGTACATTAAAAAGTGTTAAATGCTAAATCACAAAAATGAGTTTGTAACAGAATCTAGATTTTTTTGCAAGCCAAGTTTGTGCTAGTTTGACTTTTATCAAATTAGAATATTTCAGTTTGTGTATTTCTGTTAATGTTTGTTAAAAACAACATTTAGGTAATATGGGTTGTCTTGAGTATGCAATGATGGCCTTGCTAAACACTGAAAGTATTTGTTGGGAGTTTTGGTTTCACACTGCTGTTTTTGTCATAAAAAACAGTTTTTTATCTTTTGTAATTTGCTGGGATAGAGCAATGCAGTACTAAGTCTTATAAAAGATGGGTTTTTCATCCTGATTGGTTTTACAAACTGTTATGCATATATTGTGTTTCATGCAAAGTGATTTAAAGATTGTATGTGTGTATATTCATATATATGTATGTAAATAATGTGTCTTAGAGGCAATGAATGTTTTACATGATTGTGATTTCATTTGGGAATTTCACAGTATTGAAGGATTTGGATGGCAAGAGTGTGTTTGTTTAAAGAGTTTTTTTTTCTTATTTCTAATAAAATGTTTTTCATTCATATTTGTTCCACCTTGTCTGTGATTTGATAGTGTTTTGAAATGTGGATTTTAAAAGTATTGTGTGGTGTTCACAGAATGTGCCTAACCTTGCGGGCAAAAGTTATGGTGCTACTTCGTTGTAAAAATATTGAAACATCCACTGAGAAAACGCTTCTCAAAATTTAAAGATAAGCTTTGAAAACCTTTGTTTTTTATTCTAGTTTATTAGAAATATGCTGGTAAAGGGTTTAAAACTAAAACAGATTGTGTGCATCAGACTCCAGAGAGGAAGAGGTTAAAACATCTTTCAGCAAGCATGGGTTCACATTTCAGGTTCATGCAAGCAGACAGTAGAATTCCTGTGCTGTGCAGAACAACGGTTCATATTGTGAAACGTCCCGACTGAAAAGAATCAGATTTCCCACAAACAAAAAAGAAAGCAGGAAATTACCGATAAAGCAGGTAAAGCATTAGAAAACCCCCCATTTTGTAACAGTTTTAAAGGATAGAAGCCAAAAGATGTAATCTGTGCTTTACACCGCAGCTTTAGCACACCAGCTTTTGTTTTTCTTTTCCACCATGAAACAGTCATTGTGACTTTGAACAAGTGCCAAACGTAAAAAGAAAACAAACGCTATGCTTTATGTGTCCTAAATAAGCAAGCATCAAACAATGCATTTCCGACCCATCCAGCAAGGCAGGGACTTAGTGTATTTAGTAGGTTAGTTTGTTCAGTACGTGAGTTATGCAGGAACATTCCACCACTGAACATTAAAATTATGCCTGCAATGACGAGATTCCACGGCATAGACACAAACTTCCTACACAGTAATTGTATCACATTTTATAAAAAGGAGGGGTAAGGACAACTTTTACGTCATAGACTTATACAGCTAGTTAGGTTTTGAGGTTGGAGACATTGTCACGCTCTGTTTTTATAAACAGTTGGAGCAATGGTTTGCAAACGTTTTAACTTCTAACAGTTTGTGACCCCAGATATCACTAGTTTACATAATGGAGACCTTTCTAACATGGGCATATTGACAAGATAAGCAAACTTAATAATTACTTTTATTACTTATTTTTTTCAATGTGGTGAAAATATTCCATTAACATCTTATTTGCATTTAAATGTATATCTGGTAATCATCTGGGGACGCTCATTTTATGTTTCATGACCCACAGCAGGGTCCTGACCCCAGTATTGGAAACAGATTGATTTATAGATTTGTCATTTTTTTACTGTATGTCTTAAAGTAAGATCCATAGTAATGGCAGCTGGCTTAGTTTTACATTTTCAGTATTTATTTTAATATCTTTTTTCATGTCCAAAACTTCTCAAAACAAGATTTGCCTATGCAAGTTTTTGTCCAAATTGAAATTTACCCACATACCAAAAAAAAAAAACCCAAAACCTGTTCTAACGATTCTTCTGGTGCAAACAAGGGCACTCTCGTCTCTGTTTTTGTTTTTCCCATAAGTTAGCTCCTCAGGCCATCATTCATCAGAAAGCACGTGTTTTCCATCAGTTGTCAAACTGGAAAAAAAGAAGAAAAAAAAAACTTGCTTTCTCAGGCAGGTTTTGGGTGTGGCCCGATGCAGAACATATTTCACAGTTACACTCCTGAAGAAAAAAAAAAAAAAAGTTGCAGCACCCAGTTCTCAGTCATATCTCATTAGCTGGTACTGTGCCATGCCCAATTGACTATAACAGTCTTTTTTTTTGTTCCACTGGTGGATCTGGCATCACACTGTGCCCTTATCATTCATCAGTTTCAGTCTTAAAAGTCTCGCTTTACTTTCACTGCTTGTTCTGTACAGAGAATTTACGGCTCCTCCCTGACGTGGAGCAGGTCTGCCTACGACTACAAACAATGCAAAAGATCAAGATGGCACACTGTCTTTCTTTCAAACAACATACCTCTGCAAGCTCAAACCATACAGGAATGTTTTCTGTTTAGCTGTTAATCATCTTGCAGTGATAAAAATTTTAGGGTTATGTTTAATAATGACAGAGCAACATCAGTTAAAGGAGAAGCCTGAGAACTTGCAGGGCGGCTTTATGGGTAAAATCAAAGCAAAGACTGAAACGTCTACCGCTGAGCTAAATCATTGTCAGTTTCTGCTCTTAAGCCTGAAGCATAATAAAGACATTCTTTAAAATTACTTACAAATACACTCAAAAACAGGAGTCACCAAGAAAACTTGGATTTATCTTTATTTAACCAGATAACTATACCACTGAGATCACAGATCTCTTTTGCAGGAGAGGCCTGGGCCTACAGGCAGCCTAACATGCATGTTTTTTAGTTTACTAAGGGGCCAAAACTTTTCTAAGTAGAAAAAAATAATGATAATTTTAAGCTCCAAAGCTGTCAAGCCTGATTTTATGAAGTCAATGTCAGAGGAAAAATACTTCTTCAATCTTTTGTTTGAGAGTTGCATTTCTTATGAAGCCTCCTCCAATTGTATTTAATAATATCCATCTTGATGCTGACACACACAGATTGCATGTGTTTAATTCTTATTTTCACTTTAGTTTAAATTGTTTCTTTCAGTTTTAGTTTTAAATCAAAGGTTTTAATTGTGACTTTTGGCTAGTTTACAGTGCAAGAATCTTATTTGACACTGATGTGAGATTATTCAAAAAGCAAATGTTAAAAAAAAATTACAAATGTGAAATAAAGGAATTTAAAAATGTTTATAGAATAGTGAGGACAAAAAATTGTGAGTCAGGTGTTAGTCATCATTGCTGTAAAGATTCAAGCACCACCAGCAGCAATATATTTTTAAACCAAAACATATAGCATTTTACCTTTACCTAATTGCCATTCAAGAGAGACCCTGCGGCTCCTGGCAGGTTGCGGTTCCACATTAAAATGTTTACAATTCCTCAAAAAGAAGCTGACAGGAGAAGTCTAACCTGGCAATTTAAATGTAACAAAACATTACAAAACAATAATTTTGTCATGTAAAATGATGGGAACTTGTATTGAATTGGCCTATTTTTATATATCTGAGTTGTTGAAAGTAAGAACATCATTATTTCATTATAACATCATCATTTCCTTTAAGACACCCACTCATTTATACTTGAGTAACAAAATCATTGAACTATGATAAAACAACGATTAGTCAGTATGTATCGGGAAAAACTGACAAGAAAGTTACATAAAGTTACAGGAATTTTGTGTAAATTTGAAATCAAACTGAATCTATGAATTGATCAAATCTTAAAGGGATCCCCAATTACTTATAACATTAGATATTATTTGATAAAAATGACTTCAACTGTAAAACAAAGACTGTAAAAAATAATCTAGACTGTTTAATTTTTTTATAAAATTAAAAAAAACTTTATTGTCACAAGGACACTGCTGTTTTATTAAATGATGTTTATGTTACAAGTAGGTAATCCCTTTAAAAACAGACTTATTGTAAACTGGACTTAATGCCCATGTTCAGCCTTTAAATTATTGCAGCTTTTCACACTGCAATGAAAACACAGTTAGGGGATGTGGATGGGAATACAATTTTATAGCATTCTTTCAAACCAAAGCAACTTATATTGGGTGTAATTTTATAATCCTGGGCTCAATCAACATAATCTTTTAGGGCCGGTCTATTGTTTTAGGGCTTAGCCTGAATAACAGGGAGGGCCAAACCCATTTTCCTCTGTAAAAGTCTTTCAACAAGCATTGCCAGGTTTTGTTTAAATTCAAATTATAAGTTAGGCTTAAGTTGAAGTGCCTAAATCAGAGAAAAATAATTACAATTGTGTGGATAGTTGTTCGAGTTTCTTCATTTGACGTTACATTCACCTACAGCTAGCAGAAATAAATCATTTAACCAATCTAAACCTGATATATTTGGGTTGTGCAAACATATCTTTTTAAATCAAATGTTTTTGTTTTGGGTAATCATAACAAGCAGAAACATGAAGTGAAGCATAGTTTTTTTAGATTTTATTTGAGATCACAAACCATAGCTGTGCCATGACACAAATGCTACAAATAATAAATAACTGTCTTTAGAACAACTATGTACTTTTCCCCCTCCTGTTATCATCAAAGCATGATTTGGAGAAAAATATTACAAAAGCAGTTGCATATTTTAGGTTCACTTTAAGCAATGTCACTTTAAGCAATGTTTATGTGCAACCTTTATTATTGGCAAAACAAGAACATTTTATTTCATGTCACGATGCGCACACTGCAAAACTTATTTGATCATTTTATTCATAACATCGTCTCGCGGCTTGTTTTCATGAACACAATTTGTTCTAGAGCTAGTTCAAAGTCATGTGAGGGTTTATAATCAATGGCGAACGTCTTCTTCATCTTCCATTTCATCTTCTTCATATTCGCCGATTTCATCCGCGGTGGCGTCCTGATACTGCTGGTACTCGGACACCAGGTCATTCATGTTGCTCTCCGCCTCGGTGAACTCCATCTCATCCATTCCCTCTCCTGTGTACCAGTGCAGAAAGGCCTTGCGACGGAACATGGCGGTGAACTGCTCGGAGATCCTCCGGAACAGCTCTTGGATGGCCGTGCTGTTCCCTATGAAAGTGGCGGACATCTTGAGGCCACGCGGAGGGATGTCGCAGACCGCCGTCTTGACGTTGTTGGGGATCCACTCCACAAAGTAGCTGCTGTTCTTGTTCTGGACGCTCAGCATCTGTTCGTCCACTTCCTTCATCGACATGCGGCCCCGGAAGATGGCCGCCACCGTGAGGTAGCGTCCGTGGCGGGGGTCGCAGGCGGCCATCATGTTCTTGGCATCGAACATTTGCTGCGTGAGCTCGGGCACAGACAGGGCGCGGTACTGCTGGCTGCCCCTGCTGGTGAGAGGCGCGAAGCCAGGCATGAAGAAATGCAAGCGGGGGAAGGGCACCATGTTGACAGCCAGCTTACGGAGGTCGGCGTTGAGCTGGCCGGGGAAGCGGAGGCAGGTGGTCACCCCACTCATGGTAGCTGACACCAGGTGGTTGAGGTCTCCGTAGGTCGGTGTGGTGAGCTTTAACGTGCGGAAGCAGATGTCGTACAGGGCCTCGTTGTCAATGCTGAAGGTCTCATCGGTGTTTTCCACCAGCTGGTGGACAGAAAGGGTGGCGTTGTATGGCTCCACCACTGTGTCAGAGACTTTCGGAGAAGGCATGACGCTAAAGGTGTTCATGATGCGGTCAGGGTACTCCTCACGAATCTTGCTGATGAGCAACGTGCCCATCCCTGAACCTGTGCCTCCACCCAGCGAGTGAGTGAGCTGAAAGCCCTGCAGGCAGTCGCAGTTCTCTGACTCCTTTCTCACGACATCCAGAACCGAGTCCACCAGCTCTGCTCCTTCGGTGTAGTGACCCTTGGCCCAGTTGTTTCCTGCCCCACTTTGACCTGCAGAATGGGTGATAGAAAACAGTACTCATCTTGGAAAACCTGCAAAAAAACGCCTCCTTTTTAGAAATGTAACTTGTTATCACGAAAATTTTAGACAAAGGGTCATGAGAAAATAAGAACACCAACGAATTTGGGCTACCAGAAAACTTCCTTTGTCTTGTCCTAGTTTGTTCACCATTATCTCAACCAAGACAAGATGCAAATTTCAAAGCTTTAAAAATACTCAGACTATTCAAAGTTTATCTCAATAACTAGCCGTCTGGGTTGTTCAAGCTAAAGATTTTCTGATTTCTATTCCTTTGGTTTATAAAATAATAAGAAGTGGCATTTAACCGTATCCACAATGGTCAAGTCTTGAGTGGCAAAAAATATTGATTTAACTGTCGAGCAAATGAAAGCTGGCATGCAGAAAATAAAACCAAAACTCTGATTTCACATAAAAAGATAATCAGAAAGCTTCAGGAAAACACAGCGTATACTGGTGATTTGTTCCACTGTGAACCTCATCAAGCCTTTAAAAAAATATATATTTTCTGCAATGCTGTGTTGCTGGTTGAAACAATGTTGCAACACAGCTGCCGCATTTCTTTGACGACCTGTACAATAAGATAATGATCATAGACACACCTTATAAATCCCAGTGCTCTGCCTAATGAGCCTCTGCTGAAAGATTTCTCATGACCCTTACGAACAACAAACGTAAAAGATCACCGAAACTATGTTGACGGACTTTAGGACGGACTTTAAAAGCCTCAAAAATCTTGCAAAACAAGAAGTGTTTTAAGGTAAGAGTTGGTCAAAGAATAGTGGACGAAATTATGTTAGGAAAGACTCTTGACTGATTAAAAGCGGGGGTGTTTGTCAATGTAAGTGTTCTAATCTTTTAGGATGCCCAAAATCTTGCTGTAAGGTTATTTTTGCCATAGTTATAGATATTCAACAACTGTGGTTCTCAACCTTTCAAAATAAGTTTTTAATAATCTAATTATTCAAAGAACAGAAAACTTGATCACCTGTTTTTTCTATTTGTTGAACTTCCATGATCATGTCTCTTCACCTGACTGTCAATAGGGGTGATATATTATATATGTAGTTTTTTTGTTTATCTATTTATTCACTAGCTCTGTCAGAGTCAGAAGCTGCATAAATGCTCCGCAGGGAATACAGGTAGCATTATTTAGCTGTCCGTCTCTCTCTGTTTAAACTAAGAACAGATTGACAGGCCTGTGCCGACAGCTGCTGACACAGTGCTGCTTCAGGATGAGTGGTGACGATCCGAATCACCGCTCACTCACCGAAGACAAAGTTGTCAGGTCTGAAGAGCTGTCCGAAAGGACCGGAGCGCACTGAATCCATGGTTCCTGGCTCCAGGTCCACCAGGATGGCACGTGGCACAAATTTGCTGCCTATAAAAAGAAATGTGAGGATAAGAAAAAAGAATGTGGAAAGCTGGCAAATGTTATCAGGAGTCTCTGGTAACAGAGTAAATATGTACCCAGAATACACAGTATGGTTTGATGTTTCCAGTGATGACTTACAAAAATGCAGAAATGAAGAGTTTTGGTTTTTAAAGTCAAAAGTCTGCACAAACCTGTTTTTTTTCTTTTAAATCCACCCTCCACCATCTTTGACACTCACTGCTTGCAGGCAAGCTGCTGCAGCATACTGCACTGCTTATTATAGGGTTTTCAATTTGCTGAGCTCGGCAGAGTCTAGTCAGACAATAATTCTGTTGTTTTCTGTAACGTTTTTTTGTAATGCCAATGCTTAAGCATTAACATAAAGAAAGAACTGCCAAGATTTAATTCTTATTCTTAATTCTTAATTCCTAATTGTTCATCAATCCACATGCAATATTTGGTTATGACAGCATGCTACAGTGAAACTAAAGGGTCAAACAAGTCAAGTCTGAGACATAGTCCAGAATATAGTCCAGGTGTGCAGGCCTTCATTTAACCAAAGCAATCGAGAACACAGTTTGAACTCAGATGAATTTTTTCCCCCTCTCTGATAGCCTCCACCTAAATGTCGGATCACAAAATTTCAGGGAGCTTGAATCCCAATGTGCTTCACATGCAAAGGTTGAGAACAAGAAGATGGGGTGCAATCCGAATGGACTTGGACATGCCGCAGCAGAAATATCAGATACTTGAGGAAAAGGTGCTGGAGGTCAGCTATACAAAGACTGCAGGTACCTGTACTCCCTGCAGAGACAGAGAGAAAGAGTAGGAAGAGACACAGAGAGACATTTTAGCAAGTTTTCTGTCCTAATTTTTATTCTCTGCTGGACATAATGTTGCATTCAAGTGGAGTTTAAGGTCATGCAGTATTCTAATTAGTGGTAATAAGTGCAAATGCAGTGAGTGTCAACAAAAACATTTTTTTTAATTATTATTATTATTGTTATTATTTTTACCTGATGCCTCATTGTAATAGACATTTATCCTTTCCAGCTGTAGATCACTGTCACCTTGGTAACTACCGGTGGGGTCGATGCCATGCTCATCGCTTATCACCTCCCAGAACTAAAAGAAGACAAATGCATCCTCGTGACTATGTGTTTTTTATAGGGTAATTTGAAGAACGGGCGTAACGTAAGTGCATCTGCATCGGGCTTCTTTTGCGCATCTGGTAAATGGACACGGAGCAGTTTGGGCCATCATGGTGCGTTCAAAGACCAAACGGGCAGAACCCCGCCCTATGGCCATATTAATCAGTAGATTATTTTTGTTTGTTTGTTTGGCAAGATCTTCCCAGACTTAAGCAACTGTTTAACACAAATCTCTACGAGTGTAACACACGTGACGGTTCCCTTAATCAAATCGAAGCCACACTACCGGAAATCAAAACCATCCATACCTTCGCTCCGATCTGATTTCCACACTGCCCAGCCTGGATGTGAACGATCTCCCTCATGGTGAGCTGATGCAAGGTGTCCAACTGTTCACTTTATTGTGTTTCTCAGACTGTCGGCTTTCTGCTGAGCCGGTGAGATGGACGCACTGCCGCTGGGGTGACGCTGAGCACGCGCAGCATCCCTCTCAGCCAATAGGAGCGGCCCGGTTTGATGCAGTGGACCGGAGGATCCTGCCGCATCATCCCACTGACATCACCCTGTCCCAAACATGGAAAATTTTACCTCTTTTTCGCTGGTTTTGAGTCAGATCTGTACAGTATGTATGTATTTATACATCTCATAACAGACAAATGATGAAGGTTCCAACAAAATCAGCAAATAACTTGCTTCAAAAATTGAAAATACTATAATGTGAAAGAAAAGAGACTTTAAAACTCGTTGCAAATATTTAATTCAAGCATACAACAGGTTCTTTTAGAATTGCATTAAATAGTTCAGTTTGGAAGATTTTTAGTTCACCAAATATGTAATTCCGGGTGTGCAGTCAATGTAAACAAAGCACCTGGCAGAATTGGATTAGCCCCTCACCCCTTGTTTTGATCAGTCTTCATGACTTTGCACCTTTAAGGTAAGTGTAAACAGTCTGTTGTTTCAGACACTGAAAATGCTTCATTGTGTAAGAAAAAGGCCACAGTTTAAGAGGTTACCCCTCCTATCCATAAACAGATTGCTGAATACAGACACAGCATTTCTTCAAGATTACAGCCCCACCCCAGGTTTGATGACGGTAGATGGTTCCGAGATTCTAGCACATTGACTTTCAAAGTAAACACAATCTAAGGCAGGTTTTTCAATCATTTCCACAATTCTTGTAAGGCCAAAAAGGACCATTTGAACAGTGAGGCACAGTATTCAGCTCTATTGTTGGATTTTTCAAAATTTCATAGATTTTGGTTTAGTCTGAAAGATGTTAACAAATCCTATTCATGCTGGTTGAAAAAGCTCATATCTTGTCCCTATAAATTGCACCCCTCCCCTTTTATTAAATTAATTTTTGATTTTCTTAACCTGCTAAAGAATAAAGGTCAGCTGAATGTAAATTGTCTCCATCAGTCTTTGATTCTATCACTGAAAATTAAATTATTTGTTGTTTCTATAAGAAAGTTAATATTAATCATCAGGGTGAAGTTTCATAAATCTATGTATTCATAGTTGTTTAACTTCTTTAAACTTGTCACCATGCCAAGTGAGTACATTTAAAATAACAGAATTTTGCTTCTATCTGTAACAAAAGACACTCAGTGCATCCATCATTAATAAAAAATGGATTTTTATACCAAATTCATGATGCTGAGTAAAATGTATTCATCATTTTAAGGGTTTTTGAGATTGTGGAGGTTGGTCTGCAAAATTGATTAAAACTCAAATTAAGAACTATACTTCAAAATCTCAAAATTATAATTCTTCTGAATGACATTTAGATTTGTAATTTAGAGTTTATTTTATTTAAAAGTTTGTAGATCTGTTTTTTTTTTTAAGAAAAAAGAAAGTCAACAAATCACTGACAGCCAGCTTTCATCAATAAATAATGGTTTATTTTTAACAACAAGTATGGCTTATGTACAAGTGCATCATATGTTAAAAGAACCACATAATGAAACCAAACAAGTGATACTTTTAGATGTACAATCCATGGTTTTTACATTCATTCAAATCTCCAGAGAGATTCTGAGTCGCTCAGCTGAAGAGAAGCAAAACCTGAAATGTGTGTGCGGGGTCTTTTATGCACATTTGTGTGAGTTCTTAACCATAACTATTTCACTAATCCAAACATGAGACCCTTCATCTTGTAGAAACAGAAGACTTTTTTTACAATTTATAACCAATCATTTGGGGGTTTAAAAAATAAAAATAAAGAGTCAGTCCATTTGGTCGCTGCCAGCTGCATTTAATTTGCTGAACTTTAATTTAAATGATTCCAAATTTGCATCTTCTCCAATCAGCACTGAAAGAGCTGCATGGTTGAAAACAGAAGTAGCAGTTCTCAGAGGAGACACTGATTGTGTTGTGCCCTGTCAGCGGTTCTATTGGTGTTGCATGGTGGTTTTAGCACACGCATGGAGCTAGATAACACTTTGACAGCACAGACCGAGTCACACAAGGCTGACAGCGCAGCCGGCACTCTCCCTCTCTAAAGTGAGAATCAAACAAGTACTTTTTAGATCAGCTTCAAAACTCCAATCTGTTTTCACTTTGCTGCTTCTCTCTCCACTGGTAAAGACACTAAATCCGACACTTTGCAGTTCGTTGTGCTTTGAGGTGCAGCACATTTTGTTTAGCATCAACAAATAAAGACATAATTTGTTAGAAGTCCACTGATAATCAACAAATGAACTTTTTTTAGTAAAAGTTGCATTTGTGTCACATAAACAGAGCAGTTGTTTAGATATTGTGTAGCTGAGATTTGTTATGAACGATCAATATCTTACCTGTTGCAGATAGATCTTTGAATGACCTCTAATTACATACTAGTTCACGTGAACACTATTTTATACAGTGTTGGATCACTGTCAATCATTTATATGATTTTATTTACTTATGTTCACATAAAAAGGTATTTGTGGAGCAAACAAAGGCAACAGCTAGTTGTACCATTTCTGGTACCACTATCATTTTGGACAAGAACATCACATTTTTATGCTAGAATACTTGTCTGACAGAGGTGTAAACTGCAATAAACTTTAGCAATTGTTGTTAAAATTGCATAAATCTTTGATTTTGACCTTGTTCAGACTAACCTTTAACTCATCACTCTAGTCAGTTATGAACTGATTTTCCAAACCGGGGCCTCTCAAAGAGCTATCCACAACAGGCAAGATCCTAATTGGTCAAAACCTTTTCACAAAATCCAACTTTAAAAGATCTAAACTATCCCTTTGAGCACCCAAAGACCTGTAACTTCTTTGTTAGTGCACAAACTGGATTTTAACAGTTGAAATATCTGTAAGGTTTCCTTGTGTGCGTACCACAAAACAGAAAATTTGATAACTGTAATGACATGTTTGACTCCTGAATGACACCTCGATCGATGATGAAGACTCCCTGGATATATGATGTGCTGATTTTTATCACATTTGAAATGACAAGACATCATTTAGACGTCTCGAAAAGTTGTACAGTACTGTATTATTATTATTTTTATTGATGATTATTGTGAGACTTGTAAACAGTGGTAATCACACATCCTTCTTTTGACAAGCATTACAACTTCAAAAGCACTACAACTGTCAAGTTATACATGTATTTACGTCAAGTATACTGCCGTCCACAGACGGACGTTGACTTTGGAAGAACAAGTGCTTCCAGAATAATAATTAAAAAAAAGCTTGCCATTTTACTAAGACGTTAATTTTCACAATGTCGTTTGGAAACATGTATTGCTTTTTCAAAAAAAAAATTTAAGCTCGATTTTGTGTTTTTGTGCCTGAATGAACACAATGACAAACATTAATGTTAATGCCAGACCATGATTTGGAAAACACACCTTGATGTAGCAATGATTGGCAATCGCGTCAAACATTGTTTTTTTTTTTTATAATAGTCCATTGATTACACTTCAAAACAACTTTTTTTTTTGTTGAAAGATTTGATAGTTTTGTTGACACGTTCACAATAGATTTCATGCTTTTTGTCCTCACTGCACAAAAATAAAGTGCCACCACATTAAGGTGCCACAAATACTGTAAGAATGATGTGTAGCTCTGTACAATAAGGGCACACCATAGAGGGATATTCCAAATAATACTTTAAGTTTAAAAACAAAACTTGAGTCGAATTCAACAACTTATTTACCATTTACTTAAATTATTACATTTACATCAAAAGGGCATATGCATACCATAACTTTCATTGGTTGAAATGATCACAAAATAAAAGTTTTTTCTTACCATCAAAAAAATCTTTTTTTTTTTCTTTTCTTTCGTACAAATATCATTATTGATGCAATAAAACATGTGCTGACAAAAGCACTTCAGCCCAGTTTTATATAAATTCTAATAAATCAAATTGCAATACAGCTAGGATTCCCCTTCTGTATTCATTTTCTACATTGGAAAAAAAAAAAGTTAAAGGATGAATGTGAAGTGCGTCACACTGGGTTGCTTGTTGGGTATCTGTGTGCGCCGTCGGTATTACATGATAGCTTTAGTTTGAGTTGCCTCAACAATTGTTAAACAATTAAATGCCATAAGAGGATGAAATCAAATGAAGAAATAAATGAATTTTACACAATTTGGCCAATACATTATGACTACTCCCTCTTGGCAGCAACACTTAAGTAGCAAATTGAGTGAACCCACTTTGCAAGAATCTAACAGTTAAATATTTAGGAAATTTAACATAGTTTTCCAATGACTGTATGTAAAATTTAGTGGTTAACAAGTCATTATTTCTTCTAAATTTGGATTTTCTACAAAGTTGAACTTTTTTTTTCTTCGATAAAGCAGAACAACTACAGCTTCTTTGAACGTCTTCAACTCTGCATTTGTTTTTTTATGGAGCAAAAACATGTTCTAACACACGTCCTGAATTTCAGTTAGGTAATAGAAAGCAGGCTTGTTGCTATGGGATTACAAGAACTGGCACATCAAAACAGATACCCAAAATTCAATGCAGCATGACGTCAACTTCACATTCTCTATCCCCTCCAACAAATACTGTATTGTTGTTAATGTTTTGGCACTACGTCTACAAAAAAATTTTGGTTAGGGTCCTTTTTGGTTTGTATTTTAGAAAAAAAGAAATTAACAAAATCTCCTCCTCACCAATTTTACCAACACAAAGTACTTTTGTAACATTCCATTTTTTTTCGTCCACATATATAAGGCGACATATTTTTTTCTTAGAAATACAAACATTTTATTTAAGCAAAAGTACCAGCAATTTCTTTTTTTTTAAATTAAATTTTATTTCCGTGATCTTTGCATTTCTTCTCCAGAGCTGATGGCATTTCTCAGTGGTATTAAAATGACAGTGATTCCACCCCTTGGCTCCTAATTTTTATTTTATTACATTGTTATTATTTTTTGTTTATTTATTTATTTTTTATTTTTTTCCTCCGAGTAGTTTATACGCTGGTGATTTCCAGTGACGTTCCTAAAAAAAAAATCGAAGTTACTGTCACAAACCATCCAGTGGCACGCTCTCGCTTGTGTGGTCTCGTTCATTGGCTAAACGCACAAAGAGGGCAGGAAGGTGGGAGAAGCATTGATAAACGTAAAGCAGCTCAGTACAACAAACTCAGCCTCAGGTAGGCACATTCTTCATGACCTCATCACCTGAAGTCTGAGCAGGGCAGTTCTTAACACCCCTCCTGTCGCTTCCTCCTGGTGCAATGCTTTAAAGCTTCATGTCTTGGCTCCAGCACTCAATCATGTGGAGTCTGTGTCGTCGACAGTGCTGCTGTCTGTGCTGATAGTTTCTCTGTTGTTGACAGGGAGGACACCCGAGTCTATGGGGGAGGAGACGGTGCAGTCTATTAGAGAGGGGGGAGATGCTGCCATACGGCCCGAATCAACGCTGGAATTTATTGAGTCTGAGACCAGAGTAACGGTTGAATCAGGTACAATGTCTGTGACAGGGAGGACCGCAGGAGATGTGGCCTCTGTGGATGTATGGTCTGAGTCAGTAGGTCGAGGGGGTGTCAGTTTTGAGGAACTACGGGGAGTAGAGGGATGAGTAGATGATTCTTTAACAGAAGCGGGAGCTAAGTCTAAATGAGGTGGTTGAGAGTCTGTTTTAGAAGGAGTGAATGCAGATTTATCCGCTTTTTGAAACTGGGGAGAGCTATCTGTTTCTGGGGTAATGTGGGGAGGGGGAGGATGGGTGAGAATGTCTGAGTCTGACTCAGAAGCAGGAGAGGCAACAGGGGATAAAGGGAGATCATCATGCATAGATAGAGACTCTGCTAAAGAGGAAAGGTTACCCTCCAACAGAGGTGGACCAGAATTTGTAGCGATCTCGTTGACGTCGTTATCATGCAGGTCTGGAGAATCTAGCGTGGAGCTGGGAGGGGGCTCAAGGGTGGGCATTGTGCAAATCAACAAAGAGGTGGGCACAGTTTCAGGGATAGTGGGAGTAGAGGAGCCCAGCAAAGCAGCGGGGCTCGAGTTGTCTTCACTTGTGGGGGAAGGAGGAAGGTGATTTATTTCGAGATGGATACTGTCTGTCAATAATTCAACAGAGCCCAGGACTGCGAGACGTTCGTCCGCGTCGGCTAAAAGTGGGTCGGTGATGCGCGGGGCTTTGTGTAACGGACTGGAAGACAAAAGGTGCTCCTTTTTGGCAGGTGGGAGAGCATCTTCACTCAGCGCTGTTACAGAGGCTGAGGATGAAACTGTGTGGCCGTTGGGGTCTCGAGGCCCAGGCTGGGTAGGTTGCTTCGCTCCATGAACGGGGGCGGATGCGTCTCTGGCCACGGGAGCGGTCAGATCAACAGCCGAAGAGGCGGTGGACCCCATGGTGGACACGACGGTGGTGGCTGCCTCGTGAAGCGGGGTGTCATGCACCCTGGTGTAGTCCTTGCTGCTGTCGGACCGGGCCAGCAGGAGGTGCTGCTCTCCCGGCTTCCTCGTGAGCAGCAAGGGTTGACGGGTGTAGCTCTCGGCGTCGTCCAAGGTCTCGGGGAGTGGCTGGTAACGCGTCTCCGGCAAAAGGAGAATGCAAATGATGCAAATGAGAGTGCAGCAGGCGAAAATGATGTGGTGAAGAAAATAGCCCTTCTGATTGTGCAACTCCATGATGGGGGCAGTGAGCATGCCGAAACCAGCGCTGGCCAGCACCAGGCCCAGACCACCACCCCTAATGGAAACAACAAAAATGTTAGAAATGTATGCCCAATGTTGTGGGATCACTCTAAATAAACATCTTAAAACACTGACATTTACTAGAGTTAATATCTTAAATATATATTTACAGTTGTGGTCAAAAGTTTACATACACTTGTAAAAAACATAATGTCATGGCTGTCTTGAGTTTCCA
>JARVJO010000431.1:9670953-9716984 GCA_031762555.1 Cynodonichthys magdalenae | reverse complement strand
GAACTTATTGGAAACTCAAGACAGCCATGACATTATGTTTTTTACAAGTGCATGTAAACTTTTGACCACAACTGTAAATACATTATGCTAGAAAGAAGTTCATTTTTTTGCCATTCATTATTTTGACCTGTCATTTTACCAAAAGGGCAATAGAGAGTGCTGTTGCACCATCAGGACACTCAACTCCGACGGTCCATTTTTTCCTGTCACTACCCAAATGTAGCACTAGATGGAGGTCTTGATGTTCTTTCAGCACCCTGACACCTTCTAACTGACTTCAAACAAAGGAAGCCTCCATCCACTTTATAGTCTCAAAGAAGATGGAATCGGTTGTTGACAGCCACTTCATAGCTTAATACCATCATCTACTGGGAGCTGAAGCTGTCAATGCAACCACAGAATAGATTTTGAGGATTAAAAGCAACCACAGCGTCAGCTAAACTGGATACCGATCAAAAAAATGCACATCTGACGTCTACAGAAAGGCATTACTCGTTTCCAACCCCTTGACCCCCACCCCCTGATGGTACAGTGCAGGTCTTAGAGGTTTACCTGATCACCGTTGGCGTGATCTCAGCACAGAAGAAGATGCTCAGGTTGCTGACTGCGTGGGAGGAGAACATACCGATGATGGAGAAGGCGATCGAGAAGTTCCTATTCAGCGTATCCGAGCTATCGGCTGAAAAAGCAGAAAACACAAACTTAACACTTAAAACCAATTTACTCAGCACCTTGTGTAATTTCTGACACAGTGTTCTATAGGAAAACACAGAAAGAACATAATTTCTGATAATACTATTTTGCAGGACTGTTTTAGGCCATTTAGTTACATTCAATATGAACAGTAAAAGCACTTTAAATTCTGAGGCTTCAACAAATCCATACGGGATCAAAGGAAGGCCACAAGTTGAAGTATTATATAATATGTGTTCTGTAAGATTTAACTAAGACATTACCTTAAAAATGAAATATGATAAAAATTATTGTTGTGACACCTTTTTGTTACAAAAACCATCTTATTTTGTGCAAGGACGAAAAGATAGAAAGAAGGGAACATACTTCAGAGTCCAAAATCTGCAGGTATCAATACAAACTTATCTTTCTTTCTTGAATTTTATGACCACAATAACAGTCAGGATTATGGTTTTAGAGGACCAAATCTGACATAATTACAAATAAAAGCAGAAAAAAAAAGAAAATATATATATATGTTGTTTTTTTTTCCCTTACATGTGCAGTGTTGGTTCTCCATATAGGGTTGCCACCGGTTCCGTAAAATGCAGAGTCATTCTTTTATTTGGCAAATAAATATTGCGTCTCGTATTGAACCAATATACAGTATAACATCCTTGGCTGAACAACATCAGTAGAGATGATTGCAAGACAAACTGTAAAATGTGTCGACTTTTTTTTCCTTTTGCCCCCAAAACGTTATTGTAGAAACAAAAGAACTAACGTAGTTATAAAAGTACAAAACAACAACACAAGGGTACCGGGGGGGTTGAACAAATATAGACTATAAAAATATGTAGGCTATTAAAACAAACAAAAAAAAGAAATATGTCAAAATAAAACCAGGAACTCCAAAACAACAGTAAGTCATTCAAGGTTTGTGTGCCTTTATATTAGTGGAGAAATGAACTGAGTGTGTTTAATGCTTTAATCTGTGAACTTTATCAGCTGACTTTTTTTTTTCTTTAAAAAAATGTGTGTGAAATTTGACCTTGATGATTAATAAATTAATAGAGAATTCCTTTAAACAAATTTTTACGCTTTGATGGAAACCAAACAGAACATGTTTCCAGTTCAACTGAAAGTTGTTTTTTTTTTACTTGATTTATGAAAAGAAAAAGATTTGACATAATCCAGACATTCTTCCAGGTCACATAGCAGAGCACCAGTGCAGACATGTCAGAACACAGAAGACCCTAAACATCACAGTTCTTTAGGATCCAGTCATCTCTAAGACTGATACATTATGTTAGGATTGATGTGGCTCTGCTTTCACCAGAAGATGTCAGTCACTGGGTAAAACTTACTGCGGTTTGGTTGATTGATTAGGATGTTGACTTTTTAAAGTCGAGTAAATGATCATTTATGTAATATACAGTGGTGTTAGCCTATATAAGGCCATTTAAAAACAAATCATACTAATGGATTAAGACTTAATAAATAAAGAAATCTGTTAAGAGAAAACATTTATTCTTTAAAGTATTTACATATTAAAATGTTTTTAGAGCTTTCTGTATATCCAAAATGTCACCCCTCACACACACAGGAGTCGGGTTGTTGTGTGTCCCTTATTTTAATTTCTTAAAGGTGGCAACCCTGATCAGGTTATAACCTGATGATCAAGTTAATCAGTGTGAGACTTGTGTAATGAGATTGATCAAATTTACATATCAAAAACTGAGAAAAAAATCTTCTATTAATAAAAAAAATACACTTCCTGGCTGCAGAACTCAAGATTCCCTTTAGGTAGCATGCCAATTATCTATATACATATTTTATCAGCATTATAGTCTATTTTAAGAGCTTAACCAAAACTTGGCTGGCAAATAAAAGCCAATATATTCCTCAAATGGCCTTAATACAGAGTGTTCTGAATAAAAGATGAAAAATGGCAAAGAGATCAGAGGAAACTGTTCTGTGTTCTGAGATTTAACTTTCTCACAGAACCTCAAAAAGGAGAAAAACAGAAAGGAAAAACGTGCTCAGTTGTGAGCATTGAGAGAACTCAGATAGGCCTAAAGAAATGCACAGAGCACCTTTTCAAACTTCAAATTCCACATTGAAATGGTTATTAAAGTTAGTAAAAAAAAATACAGTTGAACTTCTCCGATGAACCTACCTATGTTCAGATGGGAGCTGTACTTCCACAGCACTAGGGAGGTAAACAGATAAAAATGAATCAGTGAGAAAAGTCATCACAAAAACTCAGCAAGAAACTTAAAATTTTGTCAAACATTTAATACAAAAACATGCAAACGTGTTCAGCAAAGTCTGACTGTAGTTTAACATTGTTAAATGGAACCTGAAACATGAGCGTAACCTTGATATGTTGACTCAAGTTAAGCATTAAGTCCAACCTGTTTGTTACTGAATAAACTGTTTGGATCATCGGCAGGACCTTTGATACACAGTGACTACAACAAAAAAAAAGTGTAATTATGTTTAGTTACCCCACCCAAAACAACTTAAAGTCACGCATTTTTCCAAGACAAGAGAGAGGAAAAAAAGGGTCTGAAGTTACTGTTTTACATTAGAATGAACTTGGAGGATTTATGCTTGTGACGCATTTGGTTTTCAGGGAGCACACTCTGAACATTTGTGAAGCATGTGTTCAAAACTACATCAGCAGTAGCTCTGTTCTGTTCAAAGTGCTGCAGTTCTCAATGAGTGACAGTATGCAAACTATATTAATTATGCAAACTATATTTATTATTATGTTAAACACCTGCTAACTGAATATTACCTGCTCAGTACCAGGAGATGTGAAGCAACTACCAGGAAAACATTTGTTTTCAGGTTGTGGGCAGTGGATTGCTTAGAATATTAAAAAAACACCATTTTATTACAGAAATAAAAGGGAGCGTAACATAACTGAATATCCCAGCACGTGGTGTGTTATCTATCTAGCTATCTTTTAGGCTATGTCTAGAGCATGGTCACCATCTCAAAAGCCGTATTGGATCAAAATAAAAGACTGTCCGGTGATTTTTATCTTGTTTGTTTTTCTTTCTTTTATTTGAAGTCAGGCTAGCAGGTTCTCCATGCTAAACTACTCTGATCACCTGTGGGCTCAAGCCTTTGAGCGACTGTAGAGACACACTGACCTCATCGTATGAATTTGGACAGGAAAGCAAAACATTGTCTTTTCAAGATGTTTAAAAATCATTCCTCTCATACAACAAAGTTCTATTTCGACTGCAAATATCTGCAGCCATGGTTTAATCCTGAAGTGAATTTCAACTCAGTAAAATGACATCAAAGTTAGAGGTCGACCAATACAATATGTCTATTTTTTGTTAAAATCGAGACTTGTGTAACATTTGTTATCATGGTGTCATTTTTATCATTTAAATGGAGGGAAAAAAAATATTATCAGCTTCAGGAATCACCCCTCCCAAAAAAAAAAAAAAAAAAAATCACCAGTATATATTGGGGATCGATTAGACTGATGTTAAAATAATCGGCATCGGCCTTAAAAATTCTGTATTAGTCGATCTCTAATCAGAGACATGTTTTTTGTTGTTTTTTTTTTCTCGTAAAAGCACTCACAGTTGAGCAGACCCAGTTGCAGCAGTGATGCCAGGGCGGTGATGATCATGAACAAGAGGAGACCCCCACGTCGACCCATCAGGCCAACTGCCGGGCACAGTAAGAGGCACGACGCCACCGCTATGCCTGCCATCGTGTAATAGTCGGTATAGAAGCTGCGGAACCACGTGTTTTCATCATCCTGATCCATCATGCTTCGGGCAAAGCAGTGGTGGATCCCATACCCCGTTAGCCTGGGAACAAAGCAAGCAGAAGTGGAAGCAGTTAGTGAAAAGCATTGAGAAATATGCCATCTGATGAGTATAAAAGGGAACATTAGGTTGCACAGTGTATTAAGTAGGTGGACATAAAGGAATAATAAAAAAAAAGTATTCACACAGAAAAATATTAATAGCAATAAGGGGAACAAGAACATCCAGGAGAAAGAAGAGAAAAAAAGACCAAGTCAAACACCATTCTGTTGTCTCTCATCTCAACATAAATAAAGAGGGATAAACTTCACAAATGTAAACACTGGCTTATTGACACAAAAGAACCGAGGCACGCACACACGAACAAAGAGCAAACTGAACACTCATCTCCTCCCTTCTGGCTGTCTAATGTTTCCTGAGGACAAAACTCATGTAAAATTTATGCTAACTTAGGGAGTCTGGGATGGCGTGCACTGAAGCAGGCGTAAAGCTACAGATGAGATCTCAGATGGAGCCACGAGGAGAGGGGAGATCCCAGCAGAGATTCAAACAAAGAGCAGCAACGATATGGAAGAGGGAGCCAAAGATCAATGTTTTATCGATTGGATGGGTTTTAAACTGGCATCTTGGCTGCACAAAATGGCAGCTCTGACTGGCATTACCTCCACATGTGCATTTGATTTTTATTATTTTTTGCCTTCATTGCTTTTATTTCCCCACCCACATTTCTTTGGATGTTGTTATGTCCTGCACCAACCAACAGGATTAATACTTACGAGTTGACACACAGAACGACGATGTTCTTCCACAGGTTTCTTGTTCCAACCATTTTCACGATGCACGTCTTTTTGGGCTTCTTTTGAAGAGATCTTTGGAGTTCTGTAAAAAAATAAATAATTTACAAACCCTTTAAAGGAGACATATCACGCAAAATCCACTGTTTAGCCCTGAAATACATTTTGTTGTGTAATTGGAGTCTCCAGGAGTACAGGAAAGTTGAGTTTGGTCTCTCCCGGTGATGCAATGATATCTTTATATTCTGTTTGGATCATATTATTCCAGTTCGTTCCATCTTCTCTATTCCCTATAACGTTTTTTGACGCCACAATATTGGCTGTGGAACTGCTAAACAAGGTCATGGACTTCTGGCTGGCCAATTTCGCAAATCTGCCATTTTTACTTCTTGCTGCGATTTTGTAGTCTAAGTTCAAGGATGCCAGAGCTACAAGTGGATGGACAAGTCTTTATCTTTTAATCAGTTTGTAAATAAAACATTTCTGCGTTGCTAGGTAATCCTATCTCTCCTATCAAACTACAAAAATGGATAAACAGGGTGGAGGGGGGGTGGGTGAAGGGCTTCATTTGCGTTTAAAGAAACGGGATCAAACACGCTGATCTGAGACACACCTCAAAACAGTGGTGAAAGAGGGGCTTGTGGAGTTACAATAATGAGAAATTCAGACCAAGCCATTGCAGTTCCACTTTATATAAACCTCAGCTGAATGATTTAAATGTGAAAAAGAAGGATTTAAAAGTCATATGTGTCCTTTCACAGAGGTATAAAGAAAAATATCACAACTGATCTTCTATTCTGTAGTTGACGATGTTTCCCTGTTGGACAATTTTTTTACCAATAATAAAATATGCAGTAAACAGCTTGGTAGAAATGTAATCCACTGTGATAAAATTACCACATATCACATTTAAACAGCAGTATTTGTCTTTAAAACTGACTTGGATTCTACTAAATATTATTATGGAAAGGATGTCTACAATTACAGTAGTCATTTGTGGTCAAGCTATTCTCATTATAATCTGATTATTTTTTAACAATATGCTCTGAGACAAAGGGCTCACCCAAAATGAACGGATTTCTAGGAATTTTTCCTAAACTGAATCAAGTCTCTCATGTTATTTACAGGAGAGCTGTCATCCTAGTCAAAATAATCATTGCAATCTAATAGTAATAATAATAACAATAAATTAAAAAGCAAGGCAGCAGAATGAAAGCTTCTCTAAATGAGTGTAAATCACAATAATATAAAGTTTTTATCCCACAAAACTAGCTCCCAGACATCATGTAAGTCAGGTCTGACAGTGGTTACAGAAGAATGCTTGCTGAGAAAGCACTACAGCAAAACAAAAAAAAAGCACTATCAGCCTGCAGTACAGGTGACATGTGACACACGCCACACATTGTGGATGTTTTGGTATTGGTTTGCTGGTTGCCACAGAAACACTTCTCTGATACGTGGTGCTGTGCTTTTATGTTGACTCAGAAACGTGTCAGCATTCCACACCACCCCCTCAAGGCTTTTCAGTGTTTCCCTGGCCCAGCGTCAAATCACTGAGTGAGAATATTCCTCCTCAGATCTGAGCAAATCGGCTCACTTCCCGAACGCATCGCTCGCCGACAAGTGCTAGACCTCTTCTTTCGTGACTAAAATCATGACTTTGCCTCTGAAAAGTAGGAAGTGGTAGTTATTATTAATATAGGACAAGACATTAAAGCTTCTGGTATGCGTTTTTCCTCTACATGCTGCATCAGCTTAAAGCCAATAGGTTCTTTTTTTTAAAAAGTGCATTCAGTCAAGACTTAGTGGTTTCTTATTTTGGCAGTTCCTTCCAGTAGTTGCAGTTTTTTTATTTAAAAGAAAATCTAAAAATAATAGGAAAAACAACACAGTATTCAGCACTGATAGTTTTTAGTTCGATACACATGTAATATGCTTTGAAAACAAACAGCTCAGTTTGTTTTGGTCACCTGGGTGTGCAGGTAACCCCTAGGGTCAAAGTGCCTGACCTGAACTCCATCTGTCGTCTGACCGTCGCCTCAGCTCATGTCCACTCATATATGCTGTAATGAAATTAACTATTGTTCAAGTGTCATAATGCAACGTGCAGCTCCAACCGCCACCTCTGTAGTGACATGTTGCTATGGTAACAAGGCAGGAAATTGACCTAACCAAGTCAATTTGTCTGATTTAGAATAGCTCAACTGGCAAAACGGATGTCTCTCGAACGGCGCAGCTTGGCAGAGAGCGCCGACTAAAATCTATTGGAGCGGAACGTGGAGTTAACGACTCTGTTATCGCATGCAGTGATCAACTTATTGAACTGTAAGGAGGGGCCGCGTTTCATTTGATGACTTCTTCAAATTAGTGCCGCCGTGTTCATTACCTGTCAGGATGTTTTCCGCGTCGAGTTCCATGTTCGCGTTATTCTTCTCCCCGATGTGTCCCATGATCCATTTGGAGCGTCCGTACTGCTGGGTGGCGAGCAGCCAACGCAGTGACTCAGGGAAAATCCTGTCAAATAGACGGAGGGGGAGTGAGGGGATGTCCCCGTTAATGGGACATGAAAAATGAATCACAGAGGAAAAAGGAGCCCCACTGTTGAAAGATTGATGGAAATCTCGTTCGGGAAAGGTTAAGAGTGCAAAAAGATGATCTTGTTTGTCAAACACAGCCCATGTTTCAGCACCCTGGTTATTATGCAGAGGAGAGAACACACTGCTGCAGACATAAGCACACAGTGTATTCAGGGGCTGTTGCCTTGCAGCCATTGTTCCAGCTGCTGCTGCCTTTAAATGTTATGCTCCATTACCTGCTTTTTGAATTGCATAATGTTAGACAAATACTTTGGAGGAGTTTGGTGTCTCTTTTAAAGTAGATTGCTTCTTAATTAGCTTAATATTTGAACTATTTGTTTCTACAATTTTAAGAAAGTGTTATTACAACATAATTTAGATACACGGTTTGCTTCCTGCATCCATGTGTCACCTGTCCCTCAGCATTCAGGTACCAGAAATTTGGTTTGCAAATTGTTTTTTTGTTTTTTTTTAAGGCATAGGCAATAATCACCTGCCTCCACCACAGCTGTCAACACAGAGAAACAAAGTTACACAACAAAACTGCCTGAATTTTTGTTGGTAGAAGAACAGCTTAACTAAACTTTCTGTTCTGGTGATGAATAACATTTCACATTTGAATCCTGAACTTCAAGTCAGCCATCATGATAACTGCTCGACTGGATGCAATAAATTCAATGTTGTTGCCATAAACACCATTAAAACGTGTCACTGCTGACTGCTTCTGTGAAGAGAAGGCTGTAACTTGCAGTTTGCACCATGTGACCAAATGTAAACAATAATGGTCAGATGAATGGAATAATCAAAATGCACATAAACACACAAAAAACTTTAAATTCAGTTTATTAAAACACTGGTCTCAAAAAGCTTTAGGCCTCAAATCATCTTTCAGCAAAAAATAAAAACATGATTCAGTAAAACAGATACAAGTTTCAACACTGTTTCCACGTTTTACTTACCCAAGTGCTGAGCTTTTATAATCAGTGCTACAATAAAACTGGGAACTGTAACATAAACCACTACTTTCCTTTGTGGTTAAAGTTTCACTTCTGCTGAGAAAATCCCAACGACCTGTGCTCCCTGTTCTGAAAGGACTAATACAATTCTATTAACATTAACGGTAAATGCTCCACTTCTTTGGCTTTTTCAGGACGTCTGCCTCCTAACAAAATAAAATAAATAATAAAAAAAACAAGCTTAGTAACATTTGTAACAACTTCAACGACCTGGTAAAGTGACAGTAATTAATTAACCAGAGGTCACTTTTTATTGCTTATTGCTTCATTTAAATGTGCCTGAGACACTGACAGAGAGCTATGGTGCACTGTGTGTGTGTGTGTGTGTGTGTGTGTGTGTGTGTGTGTGTGTGTGTGCATTTAAGGAAATAGCTGTTAAACTTTTGAGATATGGTAACCTTGTTAACACGAGGCAAGGGTGATCTTTTACTTTAGCATCACTGCTGAATGTCAAATCAGAATCTAAAGCAAGTCTTTTTAGAGTTACGGATTTTCTACAACAAACTAACATCAAGCCATCAAATTTCATTGCCAGCTAACAGGCAGTCTGCTCTTTGTTAAACAAGATGAAACTAGAGGGGAATCATAGAGGCTGTTGAAATATGGACATAGAGAGAGAGCAGGTCTTTGCTGCAGATCAAGGACTTTCATTCAGTTTTCTCCTATTCATTACGCTCAGACACTGAAGAAAATGACAAAGGGCCAAAGCTAATTACAGTACGTCAAACCATGGGAGAGGAAAGTTTGGACTTTTCTCTGGCACAATCGGTCAGATTCCATCTAAACAAGAGAATGAAAATGTCTGTGAATCAAAATGCTGTGTCTGACCTTCTCTGAAGGAGGTTTTACATATAACTGCTGGATGACTGGGTGTGAATGAGTTAATGAAAAAGACACTAAATGATAAGTAGTTAAAAACATTAATGAAAGTTGCCACTTAAGCATAGTTGTGATTTTTGTGTACTTCCTCAGTGTATTTTATCCTACAATAGTTTACATATTCACTTCACTAGATTTTATATAATTGCTTTATTTAACTACAATATTATCATTTAGTTTGGAGCTTTATCTGGTAGTTATTTCCAAAGATATGGTGTCAAATAGATAAACCCTTTCAAACATCTGCCATGTTGTTTTTTTTCAAACAAATGCCCAAATGATCCATCATTTCTCCTTCTTCCCTCTCTTTTTAATAAATGCATGACTCCACTAACAAATCAGCTCTATGCACCTTTAAAAATGAACCAGAAGTGAAAAACACAAAGCTGTGTCTTTTATTTTTTCCTTACCAAATGTAGGACAGCATAAGCAGCAGGGGACAGATGATGACAGCTTGAAGTACCTGCCAGTCACGGCAGAGGTAGGCTACCCCGGGCATCAGGAGCTGACCTCCCAAAACCACGAAACTGGCCACCATGGTCATGGAGAAACGCCACCCGGGTAGGCACAGCTCAATCCCTGGCAGAAAGAAAGAAAACCAGGTAAACAAAAAAGAGAAATGAAATTAGCATTTATTTGAAACATAGATAAGAGCATTCATAAAAGCTAAGTTACTCGCGTAGGGCATGTGCGCACCTTCGCCAGTGTTGTAGGTGTTTATGCTTGACAAACAAACTATTTGAATGGTGTGCGGGGCGCACAGCTTTTGTGGAGTTACAAAAATTCGGAGGTGCATGACCACGTGCCATGACACCGTGTGGGGCCAACGCGCAGAGGCGGGGACAGTGCGATTGCATCAATGTTGGCGCGTGCCCCCTTTGCGCCCAGCGTGACACGTCAACTATAAACCCAGCTTAAAGAGTCAAGCAAACCGATTTCCTATGTTCAAACTTCTTCCCAAAAAGATATAAGAGAAATGCATCCTGGGAAATAGCTCTCAGATATATATTTCATGAGAAGTTAAAGGAATGGGAATAGGTCAAAACCATCACCTCAAACTAATAAATAACATCTCAGTATTATTGACACACATTATTGAAAACACCTATGTTAGAATAATCAGCCATTTCCTGTGTTTGAGGTAAGGACTGGACATGCAGTACCTTATTGTTCTACATAAAGAGAACAAACTTTATCAACCAACAAGACTGAACTCACCAGAAAAGGTGAGGCAGACAGGTAAGGACAGGGCTCCTATTAGTTTTGGTATACAGACAGTTCTTTTCATTTGTTTTTCTGATGCAACAACGTCAGAATACATGACAATCATTTTCAGCCATAATATGACACAGTTAAATATGAAGCTACTCACAAAAGAAATATTCATTTTTGTATATTTCAATTTGTGGAGATTTATTTTTCTTTGTTTACAGTGGTTAGGGTTTTAGAAATACTTACTAAATACTATATTATTTCATAAAATAAGTATGTCAAATCATCAGTTCAGGATAGTAGATGGATGAAAACAGTAAACTTTTGTGAGGGGGAGACAACCAGAAAGGGGTTCCTTGTACTCCTTTCTCTGCTATCAGAATGGCACTGATTCATTCACCCAGTCATTAGCATGCACACCACACTGACAGCCACCAACTCCCAGACAGTCCAGCGCTTTATTTACTGCAGTACAGAAGGCCCAATCGCTTTAATCCAAGAAAATGAGAGTTACTGTAACACTGCTGTCCTCACTATGTCTCTTCCTGCTTCATTCATCCTTTTTGGTGATACATCCCACGTTTTCCCTTCAATGAGGCTCCTCCGCTGCTTAGAAACAATCCTCGGATGGGGCTTTCAAGGTGACAGTGCTTGGGATAATACAGTGAGGCGTTGTCAGTCCCATTTCATTCCAGTAAGGAAAGACTGGAATTTCAATTAGGATTTGCCACCCTCCCTCCCCCATTCGAGGCCATGAATAATGCTCTCTGTTCAAAGACACTATCACAGCTGGAATGACAAACCCAATGTGTGAAGAGAAAGGCGATGAGTTCAAGGACCGCTGGGTTTGGACCAACTAACCTCAAGGTTCCCCAGTTTTATGTGCCACTGGGAAAAAAGTCCAAGTTCAGTGGCTGTGAGAACACACTGGATACTGACAACTGAGTCAGGAAGGGTCTTTACAAACACGAAGACACAGATATCTAACAGTGAAAATCATTTTATTATGGCAACCAATGTGACCGTTGTGACACATTTTGGAAAAAAACATATGTCTTAACACCTGAACCAACAAAATTTTGAAAACTAATCCCTTCAAAGTCACATGATTCAACATAAACATACATCTCCAAAAACTATGACAAACAGCCTGCTGCCCCGCCCCCATCACAAAAAATACCCTATTCCATTAACTGTCTTCTTGCAACTGAACTAGACTGAACACATACATGAGGAGCAGCTCTGAGCTCCTTACCCCCTTGACCCTAATCCTCAGATAAACCACTAGATCAGCATTCCCCCAAATGCTCTGCTGCCTCTGTCTCATTAAGATAAATCTAACAGTAACCAGTTTGAGGCAATAGACCATAACGCACCTGTGCTGACAAAACCAAGAGCAGCGTCCAAAGAGGAAAAACTAAAAGGAAATATAAGCACATAATACTGTTCCATTCAAATTAATTCTCTATAGAAATACGGATGAGAGTGAACACAGAAAAAGACACGATCAACGATGAGGCCAATAGCCAATTAGGTGTGATGATAATCCCCAAAGAAGCTTTGGCTGGTTTGCTGACTTTGCTGATACAGAAATATGAGCCTCACTCTCCACTGCAAGCTAGTAGACGTCTGCCCAACACAGAACACTCAAGCGGGCCCATTGTTTTATAAGTGAAGGAGGTTAGTACACCACCGAAGGCACTCAGAGCAGCCAGTCTTTGTATGAAAGGGTTGACGTAACGTTTCACTGGTCACATGAGAGCTACATGGCTCCATGCCATGACTTATCAAACAAGTCCCACCTACTTAGTCTGCAAAGAACTCTGGAAGAATATTTTATGGCACATTTATATCTTATTAATAATAATGACATTGATAATCAGGACTGGACCTTCAGGCTTTCTTGCACGTAAAACCTTACACACATTCTCTTGTTGGTAACTATAACCATGTATTTGGGGTAAAATATTTATTTACTTCAAAGCATTTTGCTTTATTTAGTGATTAAAGGATTAAAGTCAGTTTGTGATTACGGTTCCTCCATCTGGCGAAACAATCTAATAAAAATTTCTGAGGGGTGGGTCTTTCTACATAGCAAGCTTCTGAGATGTACCCAATAACATTTACAGAAAAATGGCCACAGTGGAGACTAGCATTAATAAGATCAGCACAGCTGTGCATCAGAACTGATGATATTAGCAGATTTCTTTGGCAAATATGAAATCTTTCCCTTTCACAAAGGCTAAACAGATCTATAACCTGCTCCTGATTAGACACAGCAAAGCAAAAGGAAACTTTACTACATTTTATTCAAAGCATGTGTTGGTGGTATTCATCTCTTGACACTCAAAAGCTACAAATCAAATCACTCTTTGGCATGAAAAAAACCACAGTTCCTTCAAAGTAAAAGCAGTTCAAAAAAACACTCACAAAAAAGATGCCTTTGTAAATAAGGTGAGCACACATTTGTGATGTTGCTCAAGAGCTAAACACAACTTAACACCTGCCCAACAAATACTGTTAAATTGCTATTTTATGGTTATTTCTAGAAAGTTGCAACATTTTTACTAGTTTGAATGTAATAGAGGGATACTGATCTCTTAACCCACAGCTCACACTGGTGTTTAACTGAACTGAGAACAGAGCCTGTGAAGGTCACAGCATGTGACTCACATTGTTCAAAACAAGGACACTTTGGCTCTTTATGCAAACAGTTATAGTAGCTGCAATTTGCCACAACTTGGTTCATATCTTTATTAACTTGAAGTTATAACATACAGCAAACAAAAAAAATGGGTTTGTTTGCTTCATTCATTTTACAAGTTTCAGGCCACAACTCACTTTATTCTCAATTTACTAAACCTTTTAAAGCGAAGGTCACACATTGATTCAGACGTGTAAAACTGCCGATGTGTTCTTTAAGTCTGACTAATGAAAGGCAGACCAGTGCTGCACTGTCAGCAAACAGTAATTCTCTGATTAGGGTCCGGTGAACCTTAGTCTTTGCCTTGCATTACTGTACATTGAACAGTGTGTTTAGAAGATGCTCCCGAGAAGCATTGAGGCTGCACAGAAGAAGAAATCAAACACCATTGAGGTGATTCTACGGTACTATTTAATCCAGTTAACCAGGAATGTCTTGGAGTATGGAAACATTGCTCTCAAGGTTTTCCTTCAAACTCCAGTAGGACATTATCACCTGAGAGACCCTGGCAGAGCGCCAACTCACCGGTGGAGCATGAAAACACATACTGACAAGGTCAAAGGCCTTTGTCAGGTCAATTTAAGTCATGCCTATCATTTGTTTTAGAGTTTGTGCAGTGAGATTATCTTAGACAACTGAGAATCTAGGTCCAAATGTACAAGGACAAACTAAAGTTTAATCACAGTTAGTTTGCCAAATAAGTTCCAAAGAACATTCGGTACTCTTTACTCTTCTTTAAATATAGGGTGACTGTATTAGCACACAAACAATCTGAGATATCGACCATTCCACCTCCTGCCAAACAAAAAAAACAGGCCATTGACTGTAAATAAGGCCAAACTCATTGATTGGACTCTTATCTACAGTTGCACTAAATTCTAACTAACCCCGGCGACTTGCCACGTGCCTTTTCTTTGATCTGTGTGTGAAGAAATTCTCAGGAAGCCAGACCAAAGTAACACAACCAGAGATGTGAGGGGTGTTTTTTTCTTGATAACGTTGTTTGAGACTGTATTTGTGTGCCCCAACCATCTCTAGCCTTCACCGCTGGAGTTCCCATCCTCCCACACACACACACACACAGAAAGGAAAAAAAATCAGCAGAAAAACAAGCAACTCATGAAGATGCCTTGTGGGAATTGGGTGGCTGATAAACAGCTGATTGGCCTAACAGAAGGTATTTCATAATCTTACAACTGAAGAACTGAAACAGCACTATTTTTTTTTCCTCAGACTCATCAAAAGATAGAGCAAAGGTTTACTACAAAGCTGATTTGGCCAATCAGTAGACTTCAGTCAGGGATTTGTGGTGTAAGATATGTTGAGGTCGTACCATGATAGTGCATCACTTTATCCAAGGGGGGTACAAGGTTTTTCCTCCTGGGTGAAGCAGGGGGGAGCAGGCTGAGTAACATAAAATGTCAGCTTTGCACGAGAGGGAACTTTAACCCTGCTAAGAATAAAATAAAATCCATTTATCAAGAAACTGCTGATGCAGATTATGAAAAAAAAGGAGGACAGAATTAATGAAAAATACTTTTTTTAACTGTGTAAAGTCTTTGCAACTTCTAAATTTGTTACACTCCACATCCCCTTAAGCCTCTGGAGATTGTGCTTTTTACATTTATAAATGGGATTTCTATGACAATGAGGATACCAAATCATTTAGCTCAGACGAAACTCAAATTAGTCAAAATTCAGAAACAAACACCAACAACAAGCACACAAACAGCATTAACTGCATTTTAGAGTTTTTCAGAATTTGACTTTCACAAAAATTAAAAAAAAAAACTTTACAGAGTTGTATTTTTCTTCACCATCTCACTTGTGTTTAGTGAAATTACTGCCTGAGGTAAGATGGTACCTCTGGCAGAAAGCTTCTCATTACAGCCAGCAGGAAGGAAAGAAAGGCTGACCTGGCCTAGCTAACCTGAAAAAACGAAAAGAAAAAAAAAAACACAGGACAGCGCAGCAGGATGTGCACATTACTATATCATCATGCGTGAACAGAGAAGCATTTACTCTGCAGTGTAGGGGAAAAACGGAGGGATATATGAGCAGTTAGTTCAAGGCAGATGTAAAAAAAGATGAGTTAAAGTTGTTTAGTATTGAATTTTGTGACTTTTTATTGAAGGTCATGTTTGTAGGAGTACAACATTTTATTTTTAGATATATCTGACAAGAAATGTTGTAAATCTGCACACAACTGGTCATGATTATCGTTGAACCATTAGTTGTCATACATAATCCTATGTTTAGTAGCAAATTAAACGTAACTTCCAAAAAAGTGGAAATTTGACTAAACTTATTTTACTCTGTACAGTTTTAAACTACTGTAAAAAAATCTGTATTGGGTTTATTTTATTTATGCACACTCAAACATTTCTTCCTAGCACAGCATGCTTTTAGTGTATTTTCTGTCTGCTATCTCTCTATTAGTCTGCAGTGGAATTTGCATTTACATTTATAGAAATTCTCCACAATCCTTATGACAATTTAATATACCCAGCATTTTTGTTTTTGTTCCCAGCAAGAAGATTTTAATTCACAGTGAAGAGGTAAAAATGTAAAAAATCCCTCAATAGAAACAACAACCAAGATTTTTGTTCAAAGTTCTACAGTCCAGGCACAAGTGCTTTACTGTCATTTATTTCATGCCCCTCCATTTCTGATACTACAGTAAGTGCAGTCTTACAGTACCACCTGTGTAAATAATTGCCACTGTAATAAAGTAAATGTACAAAAGGAGTGACAGCAAACACTTTTCACTTAACTCGAGTCGTTGGGCGCGTCAGCAGCAACATTTGGGTACCAAGTATTTCAACTTACATAACTAAACTTGCCAACATGGCATCAACCAATTTTGCTTTCACTACCAAAACTTCTTCCTTTTCTATTCAAAACATATTTTATAAATTAAGAAGATAAAAAAACCTAAACAAAAGACCAACAGAAACAATGGAAGGACCTTCGAATTTACCCTAGACTTGATACAAAACCACAGTACGTAATTGTTATGGAAATCAAGACCTCTTCAGCTCTAGAGGACATAAGAGTATTGGCATTTGGTTGTGCATACTAACAAAAGAGGGTTTTTTAATCTATTTAAAGCAGCTCCTGATTACATTGATGACATTAAATTAAATAGCCACTGTTATTTAGGAGTAACCTGCTCCTTGAGACCTAATCAATGTGGATATTTTATGCTGCCAATCTGAGACGTGTCTCTTGTGTACAAAATTTGATTATTTAATATGAAACCTAAAATGTTGAACCCATTTATTTAAAAAAAGGAAATCCCTTCAAGCTGTATTATAATAACTCAGAGTTAATAGCGGCAAACTGTTGAATACTTTTTTAATATTTATCTCATTAAGCTGGGATGACACCCTGCTCCTATCTGGTGTCCTGGGTGATTCAACCTTGTGTGAGCCTCTTTAAGTTCTTTATTTTACACGTCTGTACATCTCAGGGAGCCTACTGGGACAGGCTGGCTAAGGGTCAGCACACGTGACAGTATTTACGATCTTACTCTTCTGCTTTAACAAATATTAACAGATTACCAGAAGTGACTTGTTTTCCGCCATGATTCCCAAAGTAGAATCCAGGCTTGTGACCCTTCCTCTATAAAACACAGGTTGTGCAATTAGCTGTCAGACTTATGCTGCTGAGAATAGTTACAGACTCAACCATATCTTTCCTTTCCCATCTCAAATGCACATTTGTTTTTACAATCCCTAATGACATCATCCCTTTTGTCAAGTGACAAACAAAGCAGTCATAAAGCTCTTTACAACGTACAACACAAGGGAATTTGTAATTTGTCACGCTGCATTTCCTTATATTTTCTGACTTTTTTGTGCATTCGTTCTCCTCATTTCACCTAGAGAGGCTTATGTCACACACACCCATGACTTGTAGAGGCATGTTAAAGCTAATGCCAATGAAGAAGGGAGTGCTCTTACGATGAGTTCAATTCTCTTTCTGCCACAAGTCAACATTAACAGCTCTCCTTTAAAAAGCATTTGTTAAGCTAAAACTTGTGGATTGTAGATATACAATGAAAAACATTACTGGTGTGAGAAAAGCTTTGCTTTCACCCACAGGGGTAACTGGACGTCCGCCATGGAGCACAATCCCTGCGTCTCTAACTGATCCCAAATTATTTCACACAAACACCTCGTGCAGCTGGCTAGCATGACTCAGCTAGCTGAAGTGTGGTGGGCCTTTTGCACGGTGGGTCGGATGGGGTGAACGTGAGGATGGGGGTGAGGTTGTTTACTGTAAAATTCCATTAGAGGTTAGCACAATGAGGCTGACTTATAGGCGCTTTGAGCTTGGTGCTGTGATTATGAAAAGACTGACTTGGACTGATGGGGGCCCTTTGGTATAAATAGAAGCTCTGCATCATATGACTGTCCACGGCTGTCAGCATTGCTGCTCTCAGGATGATGGACAGTATGTTATGTAAAAGCAGGTCACACGCTTGGTTTATGCGTGACGAGGCAAAACTGGTGAAAATCTCATTTCAACCCTTTGCCCTACTTTGTAGCCCTACCCCTATGTTTTGTGTAATCTTGCCAACAAGTTAGAGCTTTCCTACCCTTGTTGTAATGGATAGTTGTATTGCAATGTTATTATTATTTGTCATTGTTATTATTGTCACAACTATTAGGTTGTTTGGTGTACTCTGATGCACTATGCATGGTATCCTTGTTGATGTACGTTGAAATCTGCTAAACATTTAATACCTGGCTTTACCCAAAATATGTTGACTTCTTGACATTGCATTCAACTTTTTGTTTCTGTAAAAAGAATCATTGTCAACTGATTATATTCCTGAAGGGGTTTGTTGTGGTGTAAAATTGCAGCTACTACTCTGTGTGACTTTCAAATTAAGGATAGAGGGGTGGGGGTAGGAAAAACACTTGGATATGAGAGTCAGTCTTAGTTAAGTACTCGCAGCTTTTTAGAAAAACAACTAGCCTCTTAAAACTTTTATTAGTTAATTCTGTTGCACACTTGCAAATAGTAGTACAGAAATAGAGTTACGTCTACTAAATTCTAGGGAGTTCATATGAACTGCTTTGATAATTAAAAAAAAAAAAACACTTTACATGGTAAATGGACTGTACTTGTATAGCACCGTTTTATCCAACCATCATACTCAAAGAGCTTCACACTACAATCTGTGCCTGCATTTACCCTTCATACAGCTTTCTATTAAAGCTCACTACAAAGCTAACATATACAAAACAATTTATAGAGACTAATCAGTGCTAATCACATTTATACACTGATGGGACAGATATCAGAGACATAGGGGGCAAAGGTCTTGCCCAAGGACACAACAACTGAGATAGCTGGAATGGGGGATCAAACCGGCAACCTACTGGTTCCAGGATGAATCCTCTAACCACTCTGCTACAGCTGCCCATAATCATCTTTATCAGTTAATTCATAAAGGATGATGTATTGCAGTGAATGCATATGAGTTAAATGTGTTTGAAACAGGTGGGCTTGGGCATCTAAAATATTTACAGACTGTTCAATCACGCTGAGCCTAATTCATGACTTCACGGAATCAAACTTACACATTATGATCTGGTTTTACTTTATAACTTCTGGCAGTGGTGAACCTCTGGATCATCCATCCATTGTCTTCTGCTTTATCTGAGGTTGAGTCACAGGGGGAGCAGCTTGAACAGGGAAGTCCAGACCTCTCTCTCCCCAGCCACCTCTTCAAGCTCTGGAAGAGGTGGAAGATTCCAATGCATTCCCAGGCCAGTCAAGAGACAATAATGGTCTCTCCATCGTGTCCTGGGTCTTCTTTGGGGTCTCCTCCCAGTCAGATATGCCTGAAGCACTTTTGTAGGGAGGCATCCTTACCTCTGTATTAGATAAGCAAAACTTGTTTTTGATATTTATAGAAGTTTTTCTACTTTGACATGGCTATATGTTAAAAATATGTTAACTACCCTGGAATCAATGATGGAAGATTGTGGTTTGTTCTTAAAAAAACATTCTCTCTTCTAGTCTCAAACCACCATGTTGCCATTTCACCATTTGGTTAGAGGACATAAGCCAGTCTTGCTGTGGGTTTGTCTATGTCAGGCCATCCTGGTGGGGCAGATAATGATTGGGCACTAATTGCTCCACAGCCTTAATGGGGGCTCATCCATACCCTCAGAACTCAAGTGCTTGATCGATGTTTCTAGGAAAACAGACACCTTCTTTTTTAGTTTAGTGCATAATTTTGTATAAAACTATTGACCACATCCAACAATAACATAAAAAAACATCAATTGATTGCAGCATGCACAACAGTGCTCGGTCTTCATGATGTTCAAAGTTAGACCTAATTGAACATGGATTGGCAAGAAAGAGGGGGATTACCTTAATGTCTCCAGTGCAAGCACAGCTGAAGCAGGGATTTAGCTTCAGCTTTCTGTTGTAAGCAGAAGCAAACAAAGCAAGCCACAAAAAACAGGTCATGTGGTTTGCAACATTACATGTCATGTGACTAACAAATGAGCAAAACTACAGCAAGGCCTTGCATTTGCTGAAGGTTTCCCACTTTTGCGTTGTGAATGCAAGGACATCTGGACGTCTCCAAAAAGCTGTAGAAAAACTTGCGTCCTGAGATCTTGGATCAACTCGAGTGTAGTTTTGTCAATACACAAAGTCTGCAGGGTAAATATATGATCAAAGCAGAAAGGCCACACATGGTCGGACCTATGGGAGGCTGCAAACGAAAACTTTTTCCGACACACATAAGCAAGAGTCATCATGGCTACACACGAAAATATAAGTCATAGAAAGTTGCATTGTTTATCCAAAACAGTGAAACAGCGTTATGGGGAAATTTGTTTAGCATTTTATGAATACTTTGTACAGGGAACCCATTAAAGGCAACAACATATCACAGCTTCTTCTTACTTATGAATGAGGAACTGGTAGTCTGATAACAATAATTACAGCCTGCGGCATGAAAATACTGAAAAATAAAGTGTCTACTGTGGATGCAAAGAAGTAAACAAATGCATTCTAATCAGTCTTCACAGTCTTAGTGCTAATGCTTTCTGCATACTTGACTAGTTCTAAGTTGTTTTATAAAATATTGAACACACGTGGCAATAACTCTACAGGCAATTTATTAAGATATTTTTTGCCAAAGTATTGTTCAGTTATATAACAGAACATGGATCTGACTGAATAAAATCTCTTTATTAAGAATGACAAGAATAAAATGAAATTGATATAAAAAGCAGTGGAAGATTTATGAAGATAGAAGCTAAGAAGAGAAGTTATAGAAGAAAAACATCTAAACGGACAGTAATTTATCTCCTGACTCATAAATGTAACTTGAAATATTGTCCTGCTACAAATCATTAGAAAAATGTATTTCCTTTCTATTGATTGGATTGCTCAGCCACTCTTAAGAAGTTATTGCTAGCCTGAGCTGAACTCAGTTGCTCTTTTCACTGACAATATGAAGTAGAAATGAAATTACAAACTTGGTGATGCTGAATGGCAGCATCTCTAAAATATACATTTATATCTATATGTACATATTAGGTGCATTAACAAACTCCTCAGGATATTTAAAGAGAAAAATTTGAGTCAACTCTCTTTATTAGCAAAATATCTCATAAACCACTAAATAAAATTTAACGAAACTTAAACAAATAATAATCAATGGAAGCGTCTCTACAACTTTTGAATCCAATTCAAGATGGCCACCAAAGCCAGCTGACATACATGTTAACCCCTTCGGATGTTTACCTGTATAATGAACCTCAAAAATCCACAATTTTTGCTAAAAATCCATATTAAGCAAATCAGTGTAAATTATGGACTATCTGTACAACTTGACATGCATGAACTGATCTTAAAATAATTTTTTAAAAAAAGGGATACAACTCAGTCAGTTCTACAGATTTTGAGCTAAAACTTGATGAGATGGTAGCTGAGAGTACTTTCTTACAGACTCCAAGTACTACTTGTGCAATATCTTTGTTTAAAACTTTAGTATTCGCTTTTGCAGTCAACACTGTTTGACATTTTTCAGAAAATACCTATTTGCTGTACATTTACAACTTAGTAACTTTTGGAGTCAGTCTAAAGGCCCTGTCACACTAGACAACCTATGCCAACTTATGAAACATTTTTTATGTCTAAATTGCTTATAAAAGTTACAGATTTGCTCAATTTGTTCGATTTACATTATGTAAACGCCAAAAATAAGCTTCCTGTTGATTTTTTTCAATTCCATCTTCAATGTAGATGTCTTTAAAATGTTCATCAGTTGGCATAAGTTGTCTAGTGTGACAGAGCCTTCATATAGGATGGCTGCCATAGCCAATCATCATTAGCCAACACAGAAATGGTCATAACTCAGTCAATTTAACCGATATTTGGCTGAAATATGATGAGAGTCGTTCACCTCACATACTCTGAAGGTGACGTTTTGCAATATTGCATGAGATTGAAAATATATATGTTTTTATCTATAACTGTCATTTCTCAACATAAAATAATCTTCGTCTGTCATGAAAAGATAACAGAATATACATCACTTCAAGAAATGCAGGGCCTTTATTTTACTCTGTTTGACTCCACCTCTTCTGATAAAACAGCAGACGTGTTGAGATGCTTAAGCCACAGAATTATCATCCAAACTATTCCCCTCCTGGGTTGCTAATGGCTCATGTATTCAGCCGTGAACTGTAGTCTGACGCAAAAACAAAAGCTCCAGATGTCAAAATCACTTTGCCAACCCCTCCGTGCTATACAGTTCAGCTCCACCTCCTTCACCTCCATCTGCCTGACCCTCGCTCCTTTGTCCTGAGAGCACAGCTAACAGTGGTTCTATTTTAGGTGGAGTGGGAAAGCTTTTCAAGGTATACAGTGAGGAGTAAATTAGAGCGACAAGGACACAGAGGGCCCCTTCCTTCATCATCTCCCTCCCCTGCACTTTCCCGGCCTCCCTCTGCACAAGCCAGAGAGGCTTTTAAAGATCCAAAACGCTGAGACCAAACCGTTCATCCTCTGCGCAGGGCGCTATCAACAAGTCCCTTCCTCTCCACCCAGTTTAGCTCAACAGTGCCACAGAACAAATCATTTAAACCTGTTTCTGCCCGGAGAGAAAGTCACATAAACAAAGCGAACAGATCTAAACAAACACTTCTGTTACCACACACTCTTGTGTGGCAAACGCTGCAGTTAAGTCCTCGCTTCATCTCCTAAACCTGCCTCCTTTCCGTCGCCATTACGTTATTGATTTAGTACCAACACGGATGAACATCCCAGTAAGGGGTGGACCCCCTGAATTTTTTTTTTTTTTTTAAAACACACGCGAGAGTTCAATTTAAGGGTAAGCAGGCAGGCAGGAGCTCAGTAATGAGAATACATAACAACACGGGCATTCAGTTTAATAAGTGTTAGGAGGTCAACGAAACACAATTACTTCTCTCTTAGCTGAATTTTACTCTCAGCAAGAGACGGGAATTAGAGTGAAATAGCTTTTAGATTAGGCGTGTCGAGCTGTTACTGAGAGCCCCAACAGTGGAAGGATAAGAAAAATGAAGAGAAGACAATATATAAAAAAGCATGCATGTAAAGTGTGTTTTTAAATAACGTTTATGCATAGATTTTATATTTTGGTTTAAATCTTCCTGAAAATGCATTAATATCTTGCTTACATTAGGTGGGAATGACACAACTTCTGCAAACATTGAACTCGGAGGTGTAACAAGAGCTGCTCCAAATTCTAAACAAACCAGTTTTAACACTAACAGGCAACATCCTCTTTTCTTTTCTGGTTTAACAGTCTTTCTGTTATGTCCCTGGGGTATCTGCTTTTCAGGAAATCTCAATGGCATACACACCAGGTCACAGGATCTCCTGCAAAAAATGTGTTCATGGAAGATGAAAATAGTGAGACAAAAGAAGAAGCAGGTGTACAGTGTGCCAGCAGAGAAAAGTCTTCTCTGCTTCCTTCCATTATAGTCGACGTGAGGCAGTGAGCCTGGTGGCGTGGGATTGGTTGGATTTATGACAGTTTCATGTTGCTTCGTGCAAATACTAAATTATTAATTAGATCTGATGTGGAGCGCTACATTTTGTGATAGACTTCTATTACAACGTGCAGCCCACTCGCTTCTTTCCTTGCTCTCTTCATTTTAAAGTCTTTATCCCAGAATGCATTGCACACATCGAATAACCAGCCATCAGTGGCTGACAAACAAGAGTAAAGAATAAAATTTCAGTTTGCTCATTAGCAGTTATTACAAATGAATAGCACTAATTTTTGATGCTTCATTCATTTTTATTGCATAAATGCTGAGTCAGCATTTGCACTGCTGTTTCCCTGTTTATTGCTTCTTCCATGCATCTTCACAGACCCTGTTCTCTAAAACCTACTTCAGCATTCTTGCTCTATTTTTGTCGCCGTATGCCCCTTTTACATACAGTTCTTTTAATTTTAGCTTTCAGCTACTGCCATGTTAGCTTTAGCATTTGCTGGCGGTTTTGCCATTTTTAGCTACGGCTATGCTAATCCAAAATTTTAGCTGCAAGTTCTCTCATTTTAGGTTTTAGCTACTGTTTGTTAAATTTAGCTTAGGTTTTTTCTAATTTTAGCATTTCCCAGCTGCATTGGTGATTTTAGCTCATAGCTTCTGTTTTAAAGATTTTTAGTTTCTGTTCCGCTTCTTTAAAAAAGTTAACAAGTCAATTAAAAATTTCAGCAACGTCACGAACTCACACTGGGTTTTTGCAGACAATGCAATTCCCCTAGTTTATTTGAGTTCACAATTTTCACCCAGGAACTACAGTCAAGTTAGTAGTCCAAACTTATACAAGCATCAAGATAAAAATAAAATGGTTGCACCTAGATAACATCTGACAGCAAACAAACAGATAAAGGTTTGTGTAGTGATGATAGCTACTTAACAAAAACAACAACGGAATTACAGGAAAGTATCTGTTGGGACTTTTGGTCTGAGTGTTACCGATCGACTTACTCAGAACGTAAAGCGACAGGGTGATGCCTGCCAGGCAGAAGCCCTCAAAGAACCGCAGCGTGCTGAACATGGGGACATTGACAGAGAAGGCCACGGTCAGACCAAACATTAACATGAACAGCACCGATATGATCAGCACCGGGTGGCGACCAAACCTAGGAGCAAATACACAAAATTACTGATGATTGAATAATCATTTTACACATTTGCCTGAAAGGAGCTTGGTGCAACAGTCTTACCAGTCTGCAAGTATTCCAAACACCAGGTATCCAAAGATTGATCCCACCAATAGGGAGAACTTTGCAATATGGACTATCCACGCCGAGCCACACACCAAACTCCACTGTAGAGGAAAAATTAACAAAATATTGCTCAGACAATGTGAAGGTGGAGGAGTAGAATTACTTTTTTACATTCAACAAACTTAGGATCACATTTGGATCAAACTCACAAATATTTAGCAGCTAACTGCACAAAAAAAGCATCGCATTAAAATAAAAGTAACTGAACAAAATGGAAGAAGTTACAGAATATGTCATAAGTATTGATTTTTAGGCATTGATGAAGATGGTGTTTTATTCTTTCCTTCTTTAAAATTCACATATAATTATGAAGCACACATTGTGTTTTCTTGGAGCCATTTGGCCTACAAATATCAAGAATTACAGGATTTGTTTTGCTACGAATTCAGTGCACTACACAAGCAAACATTCTTTTTAATGCTTTTTTAAGTGTTGCCTATCTACAATTATATGTTTGATGCCGACATTACCCTCCACAAAAAAAACTCATAAGTTTTCAGAGTGCAATCAGTTTAGATAGTACTTTACATGCAACACACGTTGAGCTCCTTCCTCCTCCCAATTTCAACCTTAGAAACAAGTTAAGACAAATACACCTCACAAAGCAAGAGGTTCAAAGAATGACGCAGCAGCAAATGTAAAACCTAGAAACTCTAAAACCTTCGACAAGCACTGAAAGGATGAGCGATGCCAGACTCCTCTTGGACAATTCCACTGCTTTGAAAAAGTATTATCAGTCTTTGCTGATTTCTTACATCATTTCGATGCATGGGACGACACGTGACAAGAGTAAATGGGGTGCTGACCCAGAAGGAGGAACACCCGATGACCTTCTTGGCATCATTAATCTTCGGCAGCCAGAAAGTAGATGGTTTAGAGAAAACTAGAGCAGAAGAGTAGGTTTTGTGGCAGCCCATGCTTCTCAGCTGTCTTTGCCAAGAGAAGCAGCTAGACAAGGGCGTGGTGGCTACAGCAGGTGCGTTGCGTGTGTGGTTTACTAGTCCCAACTGTGCCTCTTAACCGAAGCCTCTCATTGTTGAGAATCACATAAACATATATTGTAATGCTACAGACATTTGTTCGACGTTTGCACGCCAATTCAAGCATTTCTTGACAACACAAAGAGTGTTGCTTTCAACCTCCCCCTCCTCTCTCCTCCAAACTTCAGCCACAGTGACATGTGCAGCATGGAACGCTCCAGGATTACCCAGAGCCACCCAGTCACCACATGACCGAGGCACACAGCTCATTCATGGTTTCAGTATCGATGTCAGCAGAGAACATGACAGAGAGCAGGGAGTGAGGGAAACAAGTTCCTGTTGTGTAATCCCAGGACAACAAAGCTCGCCTTAAAAAAAAAAAAAAAAAAAAAGATAAACTTCCTCCTTTTGAGACTGTGACAAGTTTATATATACTGACGTGAAACTATCTGACTGTGCATGAATCAAGCCTCCATGTCTGGAACTCTTTTTCTAGTCAACACAGACGTATGACTAACCGAGCAACGTCAGCGTCCGTGTGTCACATGCCACATTCAGAACAGATGCAACTCATGAGTATTAGGTGTTCATGAAATGTGTCAGGGGGTTTACAGAGTATGACAGGTTTCAGTTTTTATTCCAAAGATTTATTGATGTCCCTTGTTTAGAAGCTAATTAGTGTGTACTGCCTACAATGTCTCTCCCCAGACCCACACTCCATCAAACACACTCTTAATGAGCGTCCGCAATGGTTAACATACGAGAAAAAGGAAAAACAAAAGTTATAAATCTGTGAAAAAGAGAAATTCGTGCAACTAATCAGATCAGCTCCTCTCATTTCTGTCATTTGCGCTTTGAATATCTTGTTCATTTGGGAATAAATGAAACGAACAGAGTGCCATCAGAGGCGTGAATCCATTATCTGAAAAAACAAAAGACAAGAAAAGACCAAGAGTAAGTCGGTTTCATTCCCCCCCCCCCGAGTGTGTTTCGACCGCTCTCAGATGACTGACCATCCAATGATCGGTCTGCACCGGCGACACGAGAAGACCGACGACCCACTCGGTTACAGCTGCACATTTCTGCACTCATTGAACCACACGGTGGTGGGTGGAGGTTTAAAGTGAGACACAGAGAGAGAGCAAGAGAGAGAGAGAGAGAGAGAGCGAGAGAGAGGGAGCAAGCCAGGAGACAGATTGAGGAGGAAGGTAAAACAAAAAGCTGGTGTAGCAATCAAACTTATGAAAAGATAAAAACAGGAAAAAAATAAATAACAGTCTTCAGACATGATGAATAGATGACAAGTTGCAGAAAGAGAAGGGGGATAAGTGATGCTTCAAATTGTGAGGAAAAGGGAGAAAACACACAAAGAGACTGCTGCATAGTTACTGCCTAGCAACAGAGCATCACTGAGGTTATCCGTTTTAGCACAGCTGCTTTACCATTATACAGGCGCTGAAAATATTTAATATAATTGTGGTATATGTTCGGACAGAGGGTGGGGAGAGGGGTGTAACATTCTGCTATTTAATCTTATGAGAGAAATCTATTTTACTCATGTTCACATTTGTATCATCCTCTGCCAGAGGCAAAGGTGGAAAATTATGTTTTTGTCTGTGTGTGTTCATACCAAAACATCTCATGAACCACTGAACTATTTGTACAAAACTTACAGAAAGTAATCCCTGAATGTGAATCTAAAATTGATAAACACTTTGAGTCAAACAGATTCAAGATGGCCGCCACAGTCAGCTGACCGCTAAGAATTTAAAAATATTGTTAACTCAGTCCGTTTCACAGATAATGAGCTGAAGTTTGGTTGGGTAGTGGACGAGACTCATCCCAAACACATATTCTGAGTGCAACAGATTAAACAAAAAAATCATTTAAAATGTTATCCTTAACTATTTAGATGCAAATTATTATGTCTGTTAGAAAAATATCCCATAAACCACTGAATGGATTTTATTTAAACTTTTAGGAAGTAATCACTGGATGTACATCTACAACTGATTCAGGCTTGGAGCAAGCCCGATTCAAGATGGCTGCCACAGCCAACTGACTGTAAAAACAACTAAATTGGCTATAATTCAATCTGTTTTACAGATTTTGAGCCAAACTTTGGTGTGGTTCTATCTGAAACAAATTCACATCACATACTCTAAGAACTAAACATTTTGCAAGATTGTTGCTTAAAACCTTAGCACTGCTTGTTGACGTCAACCCTGTTTGTCTTTTAGCAAAACATCTCGTGAACCATGAGAAAGATTTTTGTCCAACTTTCAGAAAGTAATGGATTGCATGCATGTGCACAACTGATTCACTTTTGGAGTCAATCCAATTTAATTCTGCAGATAATCAAAACAAGCAAATACAAAAATGGACATAACCCAGTCAATTTTATGGATTTTAAGCTAAGACTTGTTGTTTTAGTAGCTGAGAGTCATTCACAATTCTGAGCATCTCATGATATTGCATGAGATTTAGCATGATTTTATGTTCAGGCATTTCTCAACACTAGATGATCTTAGCCAAAATTTCTGGCATGAAAGGCGGTGGGTATTGAGCCTTCAAATGTTGCAGTTTTGAAGTAAAAAGAACTCAAAACAATACACAAGCATCTGATTAGGTGATTGTCTTTCACAAGCTGGCTGTTGGCAGTTACACATTGCAGATATCAGCAGTGACAGATGGTGAAGTAAGAAACCCTTGTCTGTTCTTCAAGCCTCGCGTTTTTAACCATTAAGCATAACACAACTATGTCACTATGGAGGGTTATGAGCAAAAGCAACTAACTAACACAATATGAATTCTAATACATAACCGTTAGAACCAACCTTAAATTATACTCAAGGGTCAGACAACCCCCAAACTCTCCATGTCTGCCTGTTAGAAAACCAACACTTATCAGAAACACGCCTGCAGCACACACTCTTGTCACACACTCTCAAAAGGAGTCTCAGCAGAGTTTTATCTTCTGGTCACACGCACAAGCGTTCCTGCCTCCTCACAGCTGACGCAGTGAGAGGCTGTCATTGTGGGCTGACTGGGTATCTGCACCGGGGTCGTCGCCTTTCGACAGCTGGGACCATTTCAAAAGAGTCTCTCGCTGATCCGGGGTCAGTGGAAGGAGTCAACCAGCTGGGTAAACAGTATGAGGGACACAGAGCGGAGAGTCCTGCTAGGGTGGTCGAATGCAGTTTCGGTTTTCAGATATAAGGGGGTGCAATCTCCTGGGTAGTGATACTGAAATCGCATGCAGCCATCAGTGTGCTTTCACACCATATCTGCCTTATCACGTTCAAAAATTACTTTTGCAACATATGCATACATAGCATAGTCAAACAGCCTCAGATTTAATGGATCTCAACAGATGCTTTTATCCTAAATATGTTTTAAGTTGGATTTCTGTCCCAAAAGACCACTTTGATATGTTAACAAGAAGTTCAGATCTGACAAAGAAAGAAAATGGTATATTAGCACAATACCTATGAATTTGACTGAATTATAACCATTTTTGTGTTTTCTAGAATGAGTTGACTTTGGCAGCCATCATGAATTTAAATGGCTTGAAAAGTTAATCAGTTGAAGAGTTGCACCTAATGAAGAATACCTAGACGTTTTCCTAAAAATCCATCCAGTGGTTTAGAAAATATTTTGCAAACAGACAAACCTGATTTCAATGGTAAGATTAAAAAAACAAACCTGCTTAATCTCTTCGCATCTAAAATTTGCATTGGGAATCAGTCTCAGCAACTACCACCCCAAATCTTTGTTTTTTTTTTGTTTTTTTTTGTAAAACTGACTCAATTTTAGCCTTTTTTGTTTTAAAGGCTGTGGTGACCATCATGATTTGGGTTGACTTCAAAAGTACCTCTCTTAAGGTCAATATGTTTCACAAGAAGAAAATCATAAACAAACTTCAGAATACCATAAATTATTAGCCGCTAAGCTCATCTGATAATATTATACAAAAACAAAAACTCTTGCATCATCGGCATAGAGGTCAACATGAGCTTTCAAGAGGTTCTCAGGACACTATTTCAGGAAAGCTGCTACCCATCTGAATGAGTGGCTGTGCAGCACAGAGACCGCCTCAGAGTAATGATAACTTCTCATAAGGCTCAGCTCAATTAAGAGAGACCCCTGAGGAGAGCTTTCACTCAATTAGGGTGCTTTTCACATTTACCACCTTGGATTCTTCTAAACTACTTCATCTTATGCTGCATTTTCGTTTTTTTTTCGTCACCCACAAAATACTTAAAAGAAAAAAGAAGTGAGCAGGGAAGTTTTTTTCCACAAAGTTAACCTATGTGGAACAGAGTTAAAAACATAAGAGTAGACGCATGTTGGCTTCAGGTGATCACCAAAGGGATTTGACACAAACATTAACGTGTTTTTATTTTTTTTATCAGTGTTGGCATCGGGCTCTGCTTTTTAGGGATTGAGTGTCACAGATTGCTGAGTCCACTGATGTGCAGTTATGTCCGTGCAATCCAAACACAAGGGAAGCTGCCAGGTCATCACTTCCTGCTGGAGTGTCACATCTTAGTTCCTGTGATGTGATGGTGGGGGGAAAAAAAGGAAGTGGAAGACCAAGTGTCAGGCAAGGTTGTAAAAATTAGGCCAGGCCAGTGACAAAAGCACTGGTCAATGTTTTCATGTTGGCTTCTCTCTGGGATGTTTTGTTTCAAACTGGAATTTTTTTCCCCAATGGTAAAGGCGGGCAACGATGTAAACGGTCATTTGACAGTGGTTTTAGCAAAATAGCTCACAAAACATTGAACGCATTTTATTGAAACTCTCAGGAAGTAATCATATGTACCTCTACAATGGATTAGCTTTTAAAGTCACAGCTAACCTCAACCATGACAAACACTAAAACTAAGATGAGTCAGTCAAGTTTATAGACAGTACACTAATATTTCATGAGGTAGTAGCTACGGGTATAACAATACATGGATCCACATCAATATATTGATTTAATGATTAATGATTACATCAAAGCAAAACCAAAACATTGATCCATTTCATCATTAAATTTTCGATGGATTTATATAATTTGCCCATAATATTGCATATTAATTGAAGACTTGTGAATTGAATCTAAACTGTATCAGGACAGACTTAGTGATATCCAGAAACATCATTGTCTTCTAAACAAATCAATATATTGTACTGTGATAAAATGGTGATTTACACCCCTAGTACTAGCTGTATCATCCCCAACACACACTCTGAGCTCTAACAGATGGCACAAAAATTGCAAATTATTGCACATTATTAACATTATTAACTACAACTGTCCTTTCTCCACAATGGCCTTTGGGGAGTGGTGGCAAGTTTAAAGGCAAACCTGTTATCGGGAGGTAACAGGTTTGAATCCCCTTACAAATAATTTGGGTGGGGAAGGTGAAGCATCCACATCGGCCTCCACCCTCATTTGCCCCACTGTGGGCCTTTGAGCAAGGCACTTAACCCCACCTCCAGCTGCTCCCCAGGTGCCTTAGATGGCAAACCACTGCTCAACATGTGTGCTCGTGTGCGGTGGGAAAAAAATGCAGAGAACTAATTTCCCGCTTGGGATCAACAGAGTGTATTTACTCTTACTCTGTAAGTTTACGTGCCATGATGGATTTCTGACTGCGGCAACCTTGCCAGAAAAATTAAATGGCATGGAAAACTAGCAGTATGAGATAATCTAATCAACTGGTGCGTTCTTGTCACTGATGTGCAATGTTGGTAGTGTCAACATGACATTATTAATGTGTGTACAAAGGCAACACAAATGACTGTATCTGCAAGTCAGAGCACCGGCGTTCCAGTAAAGATCGGAGCATTTCCATGCAGACTTCGTACAGGAGACCCACTTTTGTTTTAAACCATAAGAGAGGCTGTGAGTAACATGTGACTCCACCTATCTGCACTTTAGAAGCACAAAAGCCAATGTTTGTTAAAAGAAAAAACAAAAAACAACAGCTTATTACTCTGGCCTTTATTGCAAGATAACACCTCAAATTACCCCATGGATGCTAAATGAAATCAGGTATTAAAGTGTACTTCAGATCAGAGCTAAATTGAAATGTCAGCATAGCGTTTTATTTGCTTTATTTCAACAGGGGCATTATCAGTCAGAAGCAGATAGACTGTTGGCATTACCCAAGATGCAAGCTCAGGATAGAAGACCCTCTTTATGGACCGAAGTTCAAAGCCGAGCTTTAAATCAAACTCAGAGATAACTGTTTATTATGACAAGCTTTTATTATGGCTTACTAAAAGTGCCAGGATGCACCAATGGGTTAAGACACACAAGAAAAATTCTTGCCTGCCTATTATTTAGATTAAAAATGTGTTGATATTCCTGAGTGTTCTGATTTATGGCTACATAAATATGCAAATTTTCCTCCTTGTGGTTATGATGAATGCAGAGGCTGATGCAAATAGTTTTATTAGCCATAAATTAAAAAAAAAAAAAAAACATTACTGCATTGACTAAAAGTATGCCTTTAACCGGATGCTGAAGGAACATCCTCCGGCTGTTTGTTTAGTGTAGTGCTCACGGAGAGGGTGGGGGATGTTTGGTCAGGGATGGGGTTGCATTATTCTAAAATGAGCACTTCTGACCTTTGCTCCAAATCAAATGACTTAGACTCGTATTATTTCAACCAGATTCCATTATACCCTTGCAGGTGGTTTTTTTTGCCAAAAATTTTTGGCAAAAAAAAAAAAGATTCAGCAGCATTCAGAGGTACTTTGTTTTCATTTTGAAATCCGCATCAGTGAAATAAAGAGTAAGGCTAATATACGGCTCCATTGTGCGGTTTGACCACAGATCCGTCGTGGTGCCAAAATATTGCGCTGTGGCCACATCCTTTACAACAGCTTCACGACACTCATCACACAGGGCAGGGAGAGACACTCGACTAAAATGGTGACGAGGTGGTAAGTCGTACCGTTTGTCCAAAGTGCTTATTAGTTTTTTGAATCCCTGTTTATTCACTGTGTTAATTGAGCACTGGTCTTTGGCGAGAAAAAAAGTTATTGCGTTCGTTATTTCTTTGTGTCTCTGGGAGCTGGTAGAATATTTGGGTCGCGTTGTAAATGGTAGCCTTGAATGGATGTTTGTGAAATTGAAGCAGATGTGGAAAGGCATTTCTCTCTTTGCTCCTTCATTGCTTGGTTATAAACCACTTTGTGAGCAGACTTCAAATGATTGAACAGATTAGTGTTACTCTGTGGCGGAGCTACGTTAGCATAGCAATGTCTGCACACTATTGCTACTTGTTTCACATCTAATTCTGCATACCCATAATGTTTCCACACCACTGACGTCGTTTTACCTCTCTTTTCTACCAGCGGCTTTCTTCCTTCAGCCATTATTATGCTGCATTCAGCCTTGCTCCACTTTTCTGTCTTGCTCGAGAAGCGTTTGTGTATAACTTGAGGTGCATTGAAGAAACCGAAACCGGATGAGGCTGTGGTGGCACTCTACAGTACACAGGCAGCAGCACTGGATTCACAACACAAAACAATATTTAAGCATCTGTAAACTTCGATCATTATGTTTTTATGATCGTTGAAAACCCAAATCGTAATCAAGATCAAAATTTGATTAATCGCTCTGCACTAATCCATGCCTCAAGTCATTTCATAGTTGTACATCAGCGGTTCATCGCTCTGTCAGTTAGAGGTATGCTCTCAACCAGGGGTGCCCCCAGAAAATAGTTAATCTTGGGTTGGCACACCAAAACCAAAGTTAGAGAATCATCTTCTGATACCCTTTAGTATTGTTTTTTTCTTTTCATTTATTGTTGGAAACACTTATTGAAAACAGTACTGTCAACATAATAAAGCTGGTTTTCCTCTAAGTTTATGATTTTTAAAAAATGTATAAAACTGCCAAATGTTCATGAGGACACTGACCATTGGATCCAGCAAAACAGTCTTTGATTTTTATTATTTTTCTTTATATAGTTGATAAGTGTATGCTGTTGGTGTTTTGTCAGAAAAAAACACACATAGACTGAAAAACATTGTGAGAAAATAACTTAGCGTGTCAACATCAAATGCCTGAGTAAATAAGATGAATTGGCCCTTTTTAACTCAAAATATTTGAAAATCACTGCCTATTCCTAGTCTGCGCCTCAATATTTTACTGTCTTTAACTTAAACTTGTCCTTTTTTAAAGATACTAGCTTTAGTTCTAATACCTAATTGTTCAAATACATTGTTTATTAGGATTATGAGGTTCTAATAATCCCATTTAGCCAGTAACATAGTAAACAAAAGCTTGGGATTCTGGAAGATAAGACTGTCCAAAAGGGACTGGGGAGCATTTTCTTTTTTTAGGGGATGTCATTGCCCTCTCCAGGCCCCCCTTTGGTGGCTCCACTGCTCTCACCTTTGGAATCCTTACTCTGGACTCTATGGGCATCCCTGTTAATTCTAACAGAGCCAAAATACAAAAAGAACACTATCTGGGATGCATTGGTGTTTTTTTTTTTTCATTGATTTAGTGCTAAAAAAGGAGCCATATTTTCATCTACTTACATGTCTGATCAAAAAAAGGGATCCTATCTGGAACAAAGAGGATAGGATCCCCTGATGCATGGCATCAAATCCCTCATCCTGCTCAGGATGGACAACTTTACCTTAGTAACCACGTTCTCAACGAGCCCAGTGTGCAGCTTGAAGGTCCACTCGGTGCAGTTCGGAACACACTGCATGCTCGTGCCATTGGGGCGGATTGAAGTCTCACTGGCATCACTGGGAGGACGAGCAGACGGCCAGTTGCCGCCGTGATCAGCTGTCAGGTTCGGCTGGATGCATGTGCCGTCCGGCTGGGCGAGCAGGAAATAATCCGAGTACTGGCTGAATCCGATGAACAGCGCCGGGATCCATGTCAGCACGATCAGCTGCTTCTGGTACCTCCCGAAGCCCCCGAGAAACGGCAGGACCTGGGAGTCGATGCGCGTCAGCGGCCCCGGCGGCGCCGCGGTTTCGGGGGCCACGAAGCCGTTCTCCGGCTGGTGCGCGTCCCCCGAGTCGAGCTGCACCACGGCCATGTCGCCGAGACGAGAGGGAGAGAGACAGAGAGAGGGAGCTGCCTCCGGTCGTGGAGCGAAAGAAACCGGGTGTTCGCAGTCCGTGTCTGTCCGCCCCCCCTCCCTCCACAATGCGTCAGTGCTCCCCCCACCCCCCCGGCTGCCTCTCCGTGGCGGCGGTGCGCAGTCGATCAGAGGATTGGAAATAAGACGCACCTCCTCGTTGTCAGGATGGCAGGAAGCACTTCCCCCAGTCGAAGCTGTCCGACGCCAAAGAGCCCCGCGCATGGTGGTGGGGAGGGAGAGTGGGGGTCCACAAGCACGAGCACTCAGACTTTAAAAAGGATTAGCGAGGAAATCACCTAAAATAATTCCATTGTTTTCATTGTTGCTCAGCTGAGGCTGCCTCGGAAGTACTTCCTGGATGAGTCACAGGTAACACACCTGCCCCACAGGTGGAGTCCTGACTTCAACATGGCCTCCAGGAACCACACACACACACACACACACACACACACACACACACACACACACATGCTTATATAAATATCCACTTTGTTTATTCGTTTGGCCTAAAGTGCTATTTATTGACAAACTCTAATTTAGCCACACAAATAAACCATGACAGCTACAGTAGCATTAAAAATACAAATTGAAAAAGAATATAAAATAAATAAAATAAGAACGTTATTTTAAGCCACTATTATAGAAGTTGTGACGTAGATAGGTTTAAAACTATGTTATACATATTGGGCCAAATTAGCAAATCTACACTGTAAACACGAAGTGGGAGGGATTAAAGTGTAAGCCCCGCCCATTAAATAATAGGCTAGATAAGAATGGAAGTAACAGTGTCAACATTTCCGGTTGGCTTAGTTTATGACAGATTAACCTTTGAAATATTCAGATCAGGGCCAGAATCTCTACCACGGAATGCATATTTGTTTCTACCCAGAGACAGAAGTCAGCTGTTATTGTATTGTTCTGCCTGACTTTTGATCAACAGGAAATAAAAAAAAACCAACAAAAAAAACAAGCAAATGAATCAAGTTCTGAAAAGCGTTGTGTCACTCCAAGGAGGATCTGTCATAGCCCAAGCTGTTTAGTCAGCATTTACAGTCACCGACATTTTCCATTTCCTGCATTTTTCCCCTTGTTTGCAAAAAAAACATTTAGAAATTTATTCCAACGTAATTCATTGTCTCTCAATCACCTCACTGGTTGAACAGAACAATAGGGTTTGAGTAATTTAATGTCCATTTGTTGTACTAAACTAGAGGTTTAAGGAAAGCTGTTAAATGCAAAAATTAATCCTTTAGCAATAAATAAACACTTTTTGTTCTTATAAATGTTTTAAGGAGGTAATTTGAGCTTTTAATCTTTTCTAACCATACATGAAAATTCATTATTGATTGCCTTGTTTCATCGCTGCAAGCAGCACATTTCTCCCTAGAGAGATAAAAGGGAACTCTACCTAACAAGATAACAATAATCTCATCATAGCACTTTTCATTTCACAATGACATTTTCAAAAATCTTAAGAGATATTGAATTTGATGATCATCAGATTGGGGGAAATGGTACAAAGTATTGACCAACGCATTATTACAGAGTACACAAGAGAGAGAGAAAAAAAAATCCAAGGACAAGTTGTCAATGCTCTCAAAAGTGGGCAAGCAAAATATAATGGTATGAGGTCTCAAATGTATCACAGGTGACCTCTCAACAGCTTAATGGATGTCTCAGATTGGAAAAGGTTCATGAGTCCAACAGCAGGATGACAGAGAACAACGACTGTGTTTGACATGGCAGTCTGTCTACCTGTTGTTGTGTTTTAAAACAGATTTATTTCGTTTTTAAAGAATACTATCAAATCATTTTACCTAGAGTTTAAACAATCACTCTAAAACTAACTTAACTTCTACTGACCTAAATATGAATGCATAATGAAATTAACATTCAGTTCTATAAAAAGTATAATCCCTATAATATAATCATTTAAAACTTTCACCAAAAAAGATCTAGACTTGAAAGTATTGGGAAAAGAACAAATGTTATGAAGGTTGCATTCCACTTATCTGTTTATGCACTTGTTCCATTTATGACCAGCTGGCACAGCTGCAGGTGTGGAACGCAGTCCTCTTTTTCCAAATGTCTGCCATACAACAGGGGATTGTGAATGTTACAAAAACCTCAATATGTTACTGAATTATTTAAATATGTGTTTTATTTTAACACTAACTCAGACCTAATAAAAGCACACATTTTAATTCATGAATATAATATGAAAATATTTTTCGCTCAAAGTATTCAATTAAATAGATCCTTTCTAAGATTGGATTCAGCTGATCAGATTGATCACCAAAAGTTCAGTGTAGGTTACGTTTGATTTAAACTTAAGTCACTGTGACTACATGTGATAAACAAATTAGCAACATAAACATTTAACAATGCTGCCCCCTTCTGGCCAAAGGGAGTTATTACACACACATTTCTATTTACTATTTCCATTTTATATTTAAGGGATATTTATTTGTTTCATTTAAATACATTTCCATATAATTAAATGAAAGCTTTTATTTGTTTATTTATTGGAGATTTTTCCATTTTTTTAAATAAATTGTCAAATTAACTAATAAACATACAAAAAATACAGCTCATAGCTGAGGTGAAACGTGATATTTGACATATATATTGCACATATTGATATTACTAGCAGAAAGTTCTGTTGCTGTTTGTTACACACTGATGACCCCTGCTGGTGGAGATGAGCAACAACACTGATGCTCTGAAAGTTGCATGTTTGTAATGGTTCTTCAGGATTGTGTAAACTTGAATTAGTTAAAATAAAGCCAAATTTATTACTAAATATAACATTCCCATGCCTCTTTTTTTAAATTCTGGTAAAATAAATGATAAATTGTTCCTGTAAAGTTTGTTCATCAAAGCAACATTAATGAAGGACATTTAAAAACAATGTGTTGACCAAAGTTTATGTGCAAAAATGGTATAAAATCTAGAAATATGCAATTATGAAATAAAAAAAGAATAAAAATAAAATACAAAGGATCATTTTTTTTCACGTGCAACAACAGCAAATGCTCAATTTTCTTTCCAGGAGCACCTGCTCACCTGACCTCAGAGACTTAAAGAACAGGTAATGGTTAAGTTAGGTTGTCTAAAAGCAAATACATCATATTTTATGTAAAACTTATATGTGTGACATTACTTTTGCTGTATGCGTGTCAAAGAAATGACTCACTGTGCCAGCAGAAAGAGTTCAACAGCTGTACTGTCGCACAGTCTGTTGTTTGTCATCACTCAGACTGTCTAATTGCACTACCTAGCAACTGATACAGGTGTGTCCAGGATCCGCCCCAAAGCAATGTTCTGAGTCAACTCAGTCTGTTACAGTGTACGAGCACGGACATGAAAGTGTTGTCCTATCTGTCTGTCTCTGTCTCATAAACCGGTTGGGTACACGTGAAGCGATAAAAAGAAAGACAAGGTGTGTCTGCAGCTTTTACTATACAGCGAGTAATTTAAGACTGTTACATCTATTTGCAAAAACAAACAAAAAAATTGGTTGTCTCAGATAAAGGTGTGAACTGGGTTGGTGCTGCCCTTGGTTATGAGATACATCTGCATAATCATTTAATGAAATAAAAAAAGATTTTACATTTGTTTTATTGTAACACAAAATATTGCCATAATAAAAACTAAAAAATGGCTTTACACTTTTATTGAGCTTGGAATCAAAAGTCCAACAGATATTGTTTTTATGTATTATTACTTTGGGGATGGTTTTGGATTAGATAAGCCAGTGGCATAATTCATGGGCAGTGCATGCACTGAGGAGGGAAAGTACATAAATACCTAAAGAAAATGTACACATGCATAGAGTCTTCAGTTTCTTCTTTTAGATAAGATTATAAAAGTAGATCAAAGTTTTTAAATGACATGTCCTCTCAGAAAAAAGCCATGTTTTATCTTTGACCTTTGTTGAAATCATAAAGATACAAAGACCCACTTGTTCTCATTTTCTGCTCCCTACAGCAGTGCTTTTATCCAACTCTCTGCTGGATATTAGTGAATGCTTCTGTTCTCGGGTTCTCGAAAACACCTCCTGTTTTTCCTGCTCACTGGCTGAGAATAAATCCTTTGGCATTTTCCAGAAAAGGGAGTTCGATGACCTGAGGAGCGACCAGCCAGCACTGACTAATACAATAAATTCCATTAGAGGGGGCTTGTTTTGTAATCCAAGAGTGAAAATAAAAAAAAAGTGCTTTTATAATCTCTAGCAGGGGAACATTTTCTACAGATTTTCTTTAGATTTTTTTTTTAGAGGTCTTGAGGAAACGTCACCTTTCCAACACTGTAATGGAAAAGGAACCAGCTGTTAGAACACGGCATTAATAAACAAGACAATGTGATGTGCCTGCAGTCTACAAAACCAGCTGTCAGGTTGTTCTCAGTTTACTCAGTGGATGATGTCAGGATCAGTGTCTGGAAGTGATTTAATACGTGTGTAAATGTCAGTTGATTCACGATCTGTCATTGTAAACCCGGGGTTGGCCTTTTTCTAACACTGCTGATTAATCAAATATTCATCAAGAAACGTAACCTTTTTTTTATTTTCTTTTCTGGTTTAAAATCATGTTTGCAAAAAAGAAATGATAATCTGCTCTGTGACCAGCAAACGTAGCAGGACCCACGTGAAAAGCAAACACAAAGTTAAACTTTAACTCCAAGTGAGCTTTTACTTTCTCTTCAGAATACGCCCATCTGAACGAACAATGCCTAAAAAAGGAAAGCTGTTTTGGTGAGAAGCCAACCTCTTTTTTGCTTTTCTTTTTTTTAGTGCCAAAAAACTAAAACCCAATAGCCTTTGCTGGATATGAATTTCACAAGATTTCCAGTAAAATTCAACATCCTATTCCACCAATTTGTTTTGGCACGAGAAATAGAACTTGGAAACTTGTACGTGTTTAATCTTGCAGTGAGGTTTGTTGGGAGATGGATCGTTGAACAAGATAAAGCAAAGCCTCTTGAAAATGCTGGGCGTGCCACCTGGTGTGTCTTTGAAACTGGTGGCTTTGGAAAAAACTAAACGAAATTAACTTCTGAATCATACACTCATATTCAGCACAGTTTAAGTGATGATGAGCTGTTTGGAGTTAGAATGAGACAAAAAAAAATCTGTTTTAGCCATGCCTTGCTCTCCTCTAGCTATTCTACTCTCTCACTTCTCTGTGATTTTGTGACCTGTGTAAACACTGGCTGTGGATTGTGGTAAAAACACTCCAAAGGGAAAAATGTGTCCATCAGAATTTTTTTATTTTTTGTCGGTTTGTTTCCCACCCTGGTTGAGATAAACCGAAAGTCTTCAGTGGGAAAATCAAATGAGTCAAGCTCTGGTCATGTCAGCATTTTTAAACATGACTTCATCCCAACACAATGACTCCCCTCTTACTGTCTCCTTATCTTCCTCACTCCTCTTTTGAAAGTTTACACACCCCTACGAACTCTGTGTGCAAACAGGGGAGAGTTTTACATATATATGCTTTGTGTAGCCAGAAGGAAGGGAAAGTGAAAAATAATAATAAAAAAAGACGCACCTTTACTCGCTCACACTTGGTTGTCAGCTCAAGCAGTGACTCAAAACATTCAAACCGACCCCTTTTGACCTCAAGAATGTCGACCTTGGGACGACAGATTCTTTGTGGAGCCACTATCTCCTCTCACGCCACTGCGGCTGAAATGTGTTGGCTGCTGCAGCCATTAATTAGTTTCAACAGGATGTCACTGCCAAGGCTTCAAATAAATAAAACCTTTGACTCTGTGGCTTTGTAGGTCGTGGGAGCAATTTAAGACCATGAAGGGAAGTATTTAGTAAAAAAAAATATGACACATTGAAGTTGGAATATTCCTAATATGAATGCAGTACACTCAAAATGCCTATTAAATGACAGAAAGAGTGTTCCTTTTCGCCTGCTGCCAACATCAAAAATAAGGTTTTTGTTTGTGCTCCTTAAAATATCTCATGGAATCCTGTACAAATTTTAATAAAACTTCCAGGAAGCTATCATAATGGCCACCTCAGCCAACTCACATTAGAAAACACAATATTGGCTGTAACTTAGCCAATTTTAGAGATCTAATGCTAAGTTTAGACCAAACATGTTTTCAGCGTCAGGAGGTTTACATGCAAAATCTATGGTGGATGCATGTCTAGGGGCGGCGCTGATGCGAGTCAGCAGCTCATCAAACTCACTGTGCTGTCAAACTGGGCTCAGGACAAAAATAGTTCTGAAAGCCTCGTCAGCTCACAACTTCTGAAGTGGTGAAACTCACCAAACTCAGACCGCCTCTGAATTATCTGGTGAATTAATAACTGATTCTGAATTAATTATCTGGTGAGCATGATATACTCTTGCTCTCAGTAAATAAAGCAAAAGCCACTTTCTTTATTTCATCCGCCATTAAACAGAGACCAGCAGACGAAAACAAGAGCTTCTTCCCAACGCGGGTGACGCACGTCAAGCAGTTTTGACTAGCGTCTGACCTCAAAGTGCACAAGCCTCCAACTTGAGGTGTTGGGTGAGTTTTTGACACTCATAATGTGTTAACATAGCATTAAGCTCAAATTCGACATGGTTGTAGCTGAGAGTATTTAACAAAACATATTTCACAGAGTGGGAGTGGGCAACATATAGGTTCCGAGGGCCATCATTGGCTATTTAAAACAATTGGAGGGACACATGTTGAACTATAAAATACTTTTTAAAAAATATTAATAATAATATTCTTGAACTCATGTTCTTTAACTCTTAGGACAAAATATTATTATAGCTATTTCTATATATGTGTTAGAGTTGCTTTCATTTAAAAGATAATGGGGACCAGATGGAGAGTGTCCAAAGGCCACTTTTGGCCCTCGGGCCGTATTTTGCGGGCGTCTGCTCGAGCTACTGATTGCACAAAGTACTTAAAACCTAGTTTGCATCAACTGTCACACCTGTTCATTTGAACTAATAAGAAAGGAAGTGTGGAAATGCAGAACGCAATGAAAATAAACAAAAATGTTAAATGTTTTTTTTTTTTCAACAGTAAAAAACCACGACAGCGCGAGCAGATGTGTTTTTTTGGCAACTAATTAGAGTTTCATCACAGCTCGGCGAACTAGTTGTTGCGGCGCTGAAGGAATTCAGCTTCATTTTAAAACTCAGAACAGACGTTCCCACATACTAAGCTGCGGTGTTTCGTAAACACACAAGGTGTGGTTTGGGTCCAAAAAGGCAGGCAGCTTCCGTCTATTCACTCCAGACTATTATCTGCGCAACAGGAAAGAACGGGGCGGAGAGAGGCGCGCGCACTGTCCGCTATTCGGACAGCAGAGCAGGAAAAACTAAACGAAGACACCAAGAAAATATTCATCAAAACAACTTTACAAGAAACGGGACAAACTATAACCTGAGCCATGAGTTTGTACGGCTCCTTCCCTCGACTGCACACTCTAGGGCAGAGGAGCAACTCCCGGCAGGATTTGACCTACGGGAACGACGTGTTCGTGGCGAGTGGGAACGGCTTCCAGGGAGACTTCCAGCCGGCGATGATGGAGGGTGGCATCACCGGTCCAATCAGAACCTTCTCCGGGAACTCAATGCACGGCGGCGGTGGTGGAGGGATGAAAATTCAACAGTCCACCATGGGTGGGGGCCCCGTCATGAAGTAAGGACTTTCAAATATCACCTGCTGTAGGCCGGGGACGCCAACTTTTTAGCACACAGGAAGGAAAGTTAAATAGAAATTGTGACAAATCTATAAGCTAATGTTTATCTGCTTAGTTTGTTCGAGCTAACCCGCAGTTTACAGGCTAAAAAACTTAATTGAGGAAACTTTGACCTATGTTGTAAATACTGTCTTAAACAAATTAACTAAAGAATAGTTTTCCTGCTTCGAGTAAAACATACTCGAGTAATCTTATTCTCCCCATTCCTAATCCATTGCCTAATAGGAAAACAATGGAAACTATTAAACACGCCCCTCAGGTATTGTGTCATTCAGGGTGATAAATTAAACAAGTACTATAACTTGTTTCTAATCTCCCTAAAAGCGTCATGCTTTGTGGAAAAAAACGGGTATAAATCTTTAATTAACAAATAAAAAACAAAGTGAAATGTGATGCTGTCTAGTAGACTAAAATAAAATACTAGTACACTGCATTCTTATTGTTGTGCTTTTACTTTGAAAAACTGATGCGTTTCTGTTTTAGCTTTAGATCATTTACACGCACAAAATACAATTTAGTAACCTTTTAACTATATTAACCATATGTGTTTTGCAATCAGTTTTATCTTTGAAAATCAAAACAATCTTCTATTCCCCTGTGCAGTGTCCAAAATGTTACAGAGAAAGCGTTTTTTCTGTCAAACCGAATAACCGAATTCCTGGATAAAGCAAACGTGATCATCCACGGTGTAAGTAAAATCCACGGTGTAAAATTCATATTTTGCTCCGTACAGTTGACTTCATGTGTTTGTTCTAACTTTAAGTTGTAAAAACAATAAAGAACGAGCTCTTTTGGAGGATCTTTTATTCAAAGGGGAACATTGGTGTCCTTTCTGTTTTATAGGGAGGCCCCCCCATGGAGGCAGAAAAGTTCTTAGGCTTGGCTACAGAATCAATTGAGAAGCTTCACATTTGTGCCAGAGATATGCAAGACATGCGAATACCAAACGATGTTTACAGAAAGTAAGACAAAACACAATTCTTTCACTGTGCATTTATGAGACTTTGGATCCAACAGTGCTTTCAAGCAGCACGATTAGTGTTCCACTTTGAAGATTTACTGAGTGCTTTCCTTATGTGTACGTCTCCACAGAATTGAAAGGTTCCAGCAGTGGCATGCTGCAACCCAACAGAAACTTTCTGGCTTTGGGACTTTGAGAGCAAAGAGAGTCAGTGGGGGCGGTGATGAAGAGAGAGTCTTTAACAATGCCATGGCCTGGATCACCCAACAAAAGGTGAATTCTTTCAAGAACATGAAACGATCTTTTGAAAAAGGCTCCTGCGCTGTGTGACTTAAAGACATTTTTACACAAAATAAGTAAAAAAAATAAAAAAGTCTTCAGTAAATATGTTCAGCCTTGCATATTATTACCAACAACAATACATTTTTGTACCAGAATCTTCATTTGAAGCTTTTAATGACAGCACCACCAGTAGAAGTTGTATAAAACAGACACCAAACAATGATTAATTTTTATGTCCTGGCTGTGTTTTTGTACTTGCATGTGAATAAAAACCAAGAAGCTAATGTGCAGTGGGAGGTGGAGGAGGAGGCGACGCATTTACCCTATCACTTATCCTACCCTAATGTAACTGAAACCATCTGGGCTTGCTGCCAGAACCTGAGCCGAGAGCGAAAGAGTCCAATAGAAACGCAGGAGGATTAAAACAAAAGAAGTGGAGACGGGGAGAATTTCAGGAAGCTCGCAGAGAGAAAAAGGCTTAAGAGAGCAGATGTAGAGGGGAGGCAGGGATGGTAATACGGGAGCTTTTTGGATGCTAAGGAGAAATGAGTAAAGAAGTGTGATATGTTACACTCTACTTTGAGATAGTTTGTAGAACAAGACAACTCATTTGACCTCTAGCACTTTCATGGGAAAACGCCCTTCTATGCTCACAAACTCCTCAACGCTCCACCTTCCCAGAAACACACCCTGTTATTCTGTCACCACTGTCAGCCTCGCCCATCTGAATCTCATCAGTCATGTTTATATTGTTGCCACACGCTTCGCAGTTTGCAGTTAAACTAAAACCTAAACAAAAAGTACTTGATTGTCTATCTTCCAATATGCATTTGTGATCATACAGAAGTTTTAATGGTGACTCTGGAACTTTTACAGTCAGACGTTTAGCCTCGCTACCAGCATTCAGGCTTTCTGGTCTGTCGCTGCAGGCAAGAATTCTTGAGGGAAAAGGGAGTGGTGAGAGAACAAAAGCCCTGCGAGAGACTCGGTGGAAAGAAATGCAGAGTACAGAACAGGGACGGGCTGAGGTTATTTGCTGGCAAAACTACAATCAAAGTGAAGGGCTGCAAACAAGGAGGGCATAGTTGGAATAGTTTCCTGCTTAGGAATAGTCTAATGATTATCTGCTGACACCTAGAGGGCAAAATAAAGAAAAGACAAAGAGTTAGCGGCAGAAACTCATTAAATGAAATATCTTGCAATTATCCACATTTGCATAGTCTGATAAAAAGGTTAACAAACCTTGTAAATACAGCAAAACATTTTCTTTATTATGGTCATAATTATTGTTTTTGTTCTAAAATCACTACTCATCTAATTCCTTTGCGAGTGCTTTGAGTTATGCACGCTGCAAAATAGTGGTTTTCAGTAGGAAAGAATGATTTTACATCAGAGCAAAGCAGCACAGTCAGAGTCTGGAGTTTAGAAAACTGCTTTGTACTTTCAAATGTGGTCATGTTGAGTAATTTGTTGTTCAAACAAAATATGAAAAATCACTACATAAACACAAAGCTGTTGTTTTGCATCTTTTAGCGTATCATTGAGACAGCTCAATGGGGAGAAGACTCCAGCGCCATAGACAACCAAATTACAGCCCACAACAAATTTCACAGCTCCATTCAAAGAAGCCCAGAAGTAGAACGTGCCAAAAGTGAACTGGTAAGAATCTTATTTCTACTTTCTTTTGCCTTAAAATTCCTTTTCTTCATTCTGGTTTTGCAATAATGTCCATGATCATCTAAACGACACGGGATTTAACACCTGATTTGTTACTTTTTAGATGTCAGGGGGTGATAAGTACCACTTCTCCGTCCTGGAACAAGAATGGGACAGCCTGCAGGTAGAGCAATGCTTTCTTGGATGGACTAAATGCAACATTTTTCTTATTTTTTTACTCTATTATTATTATTGTATTTTGTGGCAGAAATTATCCCACAGTCGCTTGAGTCAGCTACGGGAGCTTCAGAACATCATCACTGACATCTTTCAA
>JARVJO010000431.1:9598355-9666691 GCA_031762555.1 Cynodonichthys magdalenae | reverse complement strand
TTTATTATTCATTTCCTTTTTGCGAAATTTTAAAAATTCGCTCTAAATTCGAATTAAATTGGATGGAAACACGGCTATAGTGTCCTTCAGCAAGACACCCAACCCCCACCTGCTCCCTGGGGATTTTAACAGCTGCCTGCTGCTCCACGTGGGTGTTTCTTGTGTGATGAGTCAAATGCAGAGCACAAATCTCATCATTGTATAGCAACATGCATTGATGATAAATAAAGTACATTTATGATTTGTCAACACAAGATAAACTTAATTTAAAATTCTGGTAAGAAAACCGTGAACAGTATGCATTTATTCAAATGTTGTTGTTTAGGTAAAGCAAAATTAAACCACAAATAGGGCCAACACCCAGAGCGTGACCAAACTGACCAACAAGAGTGAAGGATCCAACTTCCTGGTTCTTGAACGCCACACATATACAACACAGTCATACCCGGGAGGTCAAAGCTTCAGAGAGGAAACTGGTTGCTGAAGTTGACTGGGCACGACCGACTGGGGGGCCGTCTGAGCTCCACGCTTCCTGCCCTATCCCTTATCCTCCCTCAGCAGACCTGCTGCTTCCCCTGCAGCCGTTTCTTTGACAGGAAGCAGGAAGCATCCATGCTCGTCACTGTCCCGTCCCGGGTCAGCAGAGCTCCGTTTCATGACACCAACTGCATTCCGCTGACAGCTCAGGGGGAAAAAAAAGGGAAAAAAAAGCTTTCTGGCTCTTCAGGCTCTTCAGGAAGGGATTTTCTTAATTTACTCTCCTCCGCAACATTCATCACCGCTTTTGTGGCCAAGGTTACCAGGGAGATGTGATCTGAACCACTTCATGTGTCAGTTCAACATTATTCCCTTTAGAGACTGATCAGCAGCAGGTCAGCAGCTCAGATGTGCCACTGTGGCAGATTTCATCCTTGGAATCCACAGAGCAGACACAAAACTTCACTGAATCATTTCCTTAAAGAAAAAGAAAACAGGAAAGGGCACGATCATCAAAGCACTTCCCTATAATTCAGGGACACTTTTTGTGCTGAATTACATTTTTTTTCTATATAATTTTGCATTTTATATAGGCTAAAACACATAAAGACACACATAAAAGATGTGTGTTGACATAAATACTCCCAGCAGTGAATCTATCTTCTGTGTGAAAGATGGAAGCCTAAAAAAAGGGACGAATCAGTTTGTTTGTTTGTCGAGTCATTCTGTCTGCCTCTCGATTGAGTCTATGTGGCATGACTCAAAGCAGGAAGGGTGGGGAGCCGTTTTTTTCATTGGCAGGAAACAAATGCACATCCCGTTTCTGTGGAGCCGGAGAAGCCTTCAGATTTTCAAGTAGTACAAGGGAGGGGGGGGGGATGAGGGAAAGTAACAGTACAAATAGCAGCTAATCTCTCACATGGACTGAAACTGAGGGATCCTCTGCCAGCGGTTTAGGTTTTGGTTACGAGGTGCATCACTAAGACCGCAAGACTACATCTGACATGGTCAGAAGATAAAGTTTGATTTTCCAGAAAGTTTAAGTTGCCACAGATCTTTCAGTCAATAAATGCACGGGTTTTTTTTATTATGAATGCTCTGTAACTAATCTTCCCCCAAAAAGCATTTCAGAAATAAATGAATTAAGTTATATAACTTGTGTAAAGTCATTTAATTGATTTCCCTTTGAGGAGCAAAAACCTCACAATAAAAAGGTTTTGTGCTGAACACTCAGTTTTCTTTTCTTTTTTTTTCAGTTAGAGATTTTCCACTAAAAAAATGCTTATTGATGTGTCTCCTTTCTGTGGCCAAATCTCAATTCCCATTTGTGACAACCTCACACAGGCACTTAAAAGTCCCACAACAAAACCCAAACCGCTATGTCAGTTCTCAAGCCCCTGCTCTTAGCCGCTTCGCCGATCAATCATAGCATGGAAGAAAGCTTCCCTGTGTCTCGAATTGGAAAAAAATATGACAAATCTAAGCTTTGAATGTGGTATGGAACAACTGTTGGTTATTTCTGGCTTTCAACATGCAAGGAATATTTAAAATCCACTTTATTATCAAATAACTTCAAAATTAGTTTTTCTTTTATCAAAAATGACTTACAAATGCCTCAAAAAAGAACCCATTCATAAATTCTTCTAATGTACATCTTCCGCCATCGATCCTGCTCTACACTCTGCAAAACGAGCTGTGCAGCTGTGAGTTTTCTTTTTTTCTACACGCGAATAACATTCTGAGCTGCAAAGATGCTTGTTTGTTGGGCCAGTCGGCTGATGGAAAGTCGAGCTGTGCGTGCAGCAGCGTTCAATTCACACAGCTTCCTTCTGATGCACTCGCTCAGGCCAATTGAATTGCACATTTTTCCTCCCACACACATGCCGCTGAATTATACTCAGAGCATCAAGTAGCCAGTACGCCACTATCTCCACTGTACTAAACGTTATTGCTAAACATAAAGTTGTATTATTCAACTGTATTTACAGCTGTCTACACACAGAGGAGAAATTGTAAAATAACACCCTCCCCCTGCAGGTTTTGACAAGAAAACAACAGCAACTCGGAAGGGCTCTCTGCACAAAATAAAATGTAACTTTTCTTCACTTTAACTCCTGATTTGTTCTTACTCGAGTGACAGACCTTTTAAAAAGATGTCTAGCTGAGGAGAACCAATAAGGGATTTAAAAATGTTTTAAATGTGACAGAAAATAACTAATTGTTAAATGGCTCAAAAATGTAAAAAACAAAAATCCGTTTTCACAGTAAAAATACACCGACTTCACACTGTAAAATTTAAAACATGCATTTTAAATGCAGATCTGTGCTTAATAAACCTCTTTCAACAATTTTTTTGCAGTTAAGAACTTTAATAATCACAGCAATTTTGTTTTATAACATTAGCTAAAAGTTAAGAAATAAAAGTCAAACACAACAAAGTTAAAAAGTTTGTTGCTTAACTTAAAGTGCCTGTGACATGCATATCCTTCAAATTCAAAAAGTCAAAGAAAGCATCTTTATATGTAAGAAACTTGGCATAAACACCAAATTTTACTCATTTTGTTACATAACAGGCATTTTTCTTTTGAACTTGGCTCAGCCAAAGTGAAACTGGAAGTGATGTCAAGGGGAACTATTTTGGAAAAAACATTCCCTGGTCTTTGTTTATAGAAACAATTTTATTTAAGTCAGACTCTTCATCTCTCTCTGATAGTGACTCAGAATAATCTTAGGAAACATCATATTCTTCACTGTCTGTGTCGTTAGTCATCGTTGCAATGCTCTGTTTACATGCGTTCCTCTTTGTCATCACTTCCACTTCCTGCATGTGAATATCTCAACAACTGTTCATCTCAACAGTGTGATAATTTTTGTGTTTGCAATAAGTTTTCAATGTTACCTTTCCAAAAATGCATTCATATTTATTTATTTTTTTTAATTGATGTCACAGACACTTTAAAAGGACAATTTGCTGCCCAAATAAACTGTTTAATATGAAGAACTTTTTGACAAATAACTACAATTTTACTTACAAATAAATGAAAAGAGAATTTGTTTTGAACGTTCTTAAGTGTTTTGTAACATAATGCAATTCCAACACCAATGACAGATTTAGTCAATTAGTAATTCCTAACAAGCACTCTTTATTTATATGAAAAAACAATTTATTTTTCTATATTTAAAGAACAAAATATTAAATCAAACAATCAAGAAGGAAAAGGAATAAAAATCTTATTTGAAGTTGAAAAGTCTTTTTAACTTTGAAAACATAAATCTCAAACTTTTTTAGTCATGTCCAGCACACGTACAAATCCTGTTCTTGAATGGTGATTCTTTCTTTAATGAACTGAACTAAATTCTGACAAATGTGCTGTCAATCATCCTGCACATAATTGGGTACAGATTACAGCCAACTAGGAGGTCAAGGCACAAGTAAGTTCTGTTTCCTTTCTCTTTTATCTCTAATTAAGACTGCTGCAGTTTCCTCAACAGTAGGCGCCCCTACTGAGACAGTTACACCTCTTTACAACATGAAGGACAGTAAAAGAAGTCAAACAAGAAATAAGGATTTTTGTTTGTTTTGAAGAGCCAGCTTTTCAGGCCAAGACTCAGCTGTCCACCCCCCATCTTAAAAGACAAGAGGCACCCTTCTGAGGACAAAAGTTCATATTTTGGACAGAAGAGACAAGATAGTGTGAGAGAAAAGTGAAGTAAATGACAGTATCTTTGTCTAACGAGGAGGAATTTAATCCCCCGTCAGTTTCACATCTTTATGCATTTGTCCAAAACATCTCTTTGTGGACCAGGCAAAGAACCCTATGATCGTCAGGCTTGAGTGGAGGGAGAGAGATATGCAAGAGTTCAGACAAAAACAAAACAAATTACTGCATTTTTAAAACTTAAAGCTCAAGACTACAGTTGGATTTTAAAAAGCTCCTCTGATGAGAATCAAAATGTCTTCAGAAAGTTTATTTTGTTTTTGAACTCTGAGGATAACTGAGTCTTGAATGACTGAGAATGTACACTAACTTACAGTAAATAAGTTGTTCATAAACAATTATAAATATGGAATTTAAAAGCATGTTTTACTTTGTGTTTTCTTTTAGTAAAATGTGCAATAACTACATTCTTGGGTTTTGTTAAGTTGTATAAATGCAACTAGAAAAATCAGATTTTCTGATTCATCTTTTCAAACTCTTCACTGCTGCTCTGCAACACACCAGGCGTGGTAACATCAGCTTTGGTGAGTTTTATCATTCATGAGGTTGAGGGCAGAGACTGTTAACGAAGCCAAGTACACCATTATCTCCTCCTCCTCTTCTTCTTCTTGTTTCTTCTCTACTTGTTTATGCTGAACTTCACGTTGGCATTCAACATTTTGAGCTGACCAAATGATACGACACACTGTTGACTTGTGAACATGAAATCACTCACCAGTAACTAAGTGTTAAGACTGCAGCATAAAGCTGTAGAGCCATAATTAACTATGAAGTGGCTACAAGAGCACAGCAGCTGAAAAGTAGATCCCCAAGTAGTGTGCTGCAAAATCAATCACCCAAATAGTAAATTAATTCAACAGACTTGTTTGATCAGAAAAAACTCTGGTAGAAAACTGAACTACAACTATTTGAAAAACTTGTGGTAAACTTTTTTTAAGGGTAACAAATCACCTTAGGGAGTCTGTCTGAAATGGAAAAAATGAGTAAACAAAAACATTTTTAATCCATCCATAAATAAAGCCAAGACTATGCATCCTTCATTTATTAACGACACATTGATGAAGGATTGAGAAGAAAATAAGTTATAAAACAATAGAAGAAACATGATACTAAAAGAAAAAGGCCAAAACAAACCAGTGTGAGTCAATTAAAAAACAAGAACTAACCCTTTATTTTCTAATCTTTGGTTTGTTATTGACCAGCTGATAAGGCTGCCAGCCATTCGTCCTACCGTCCAGCCACAACTCTTTGTAAATCTATGAGGCACGCAGCCAAAGAATGTGCAGCCTTGATCTATCTGCGCTAATGCATGCAAGATTATTCAAGACTCTAAACAGCTTTCCTACACAACAAAACAGACAGACACCAATCCTTGGCCAAAAGTCACAGATTCTGCAAAGCACCTAACAGCATTCCTTGAAGTTTTTCTACAGAAGAGATTCACATTTCACACTTTACAAGGCACACGCCATTTGGAAAGGCACAGGTGTATCTACTCCCACAGACCATTTGGGCGTTTTGACAACTGAACAAACTTAGGAACAGAAATATGCCATTCCTGTGACGTCCAACACAAGTTGCAGCTTTGACAGCTGCTGTCATGTAAGGTAAGTAATGTAACTTTTCGAACAAGCAGTAAAAAACATCAAGATAAATGTTAACTTTTCTTCGAGGACTGTGTATGTTTTTTCTGAAGGTTTGCATAACCTTTAGCAGCTCTGAGAAAGATACTCCACGTTGAAAGTCCCTATCAATTGTTTAGTTCTGCTTGTGCACACACTGATATACAAGCAATGCAGGGCCAAAGCACCATCAAAGCTCTCAGACAGAGACGTAGTGTTTATGCCTGAAGCCACAACAAGACAGCCAGTCGTCACAGGACAACACTCTCTGCTGGCACTTTGAGCCAGTTCTGCACAACAAAAATGTGGTTTGCTGCAGCAGAAATGCAGGCACGAACAAAAATACTAAAGAGGAAACACAATAAACCGGACACTACATGATAATGGTCCATCATAACTGAAAGATACTGTCAAAATCTGAACATGTAACAGACAAGAGGCACATAAACAAGGCTAGTAATAAAACCTTGGACTTTACAAGTAGAAGTGTAAAGAGTTTTTCTATTTGTGTATTTTTTGTACCTGTGACTCAAAAATTCCTTCTTTCAACTTCAAATGAACACACCGTCCTAATATGCAATATAATGTCTGCTACAGACATTAGCAATGACAATTTTATGCTCAACTATGACACAAAGATGTTCACACTGCTGGCAAAAGTGACCCAAACCTGACATTTTTATATGGGAACCATATTTGATTTTCTATGACAGTCTAATTTTTTCAGATACTGTTGTAATGTTATTGTTGTTTTTTTCTATTACAAACAAACTTCATTTAAGTGTCACTCTAGTTGAAATTCCAGTTTATGGACCTAAAGAGAACAAAAATATTGCTGTACCTCCATGTCACACTATAAATTTGGGTCATCCCTAGTTCTTTAATCAAAGAAAAAGGCTTAAGGGTGATGTAAAACTGTATTTACCCTTAAAATGGTAAACCAGCCAATAGATGGTTCTCAAATGACATAGCGACCTGCAGATCACATGATCAAATCGCCATTTTTGTGGGCACTAATGCAGAAGTGTGGATAGTCTACAGCACAGAAATGTATACGTCGTCTGTGGTCTACAGTCTAGATTGTTTATGCAATCGTATGTTTTTATTATAATTTGGTTTAGCAGTCATGGAGCAAGTTTGCGTTGGAGTTGTGCCGCTCGTGTAGCAGTTAAACGCTCTTTAAAAAAAACCCGACTGCGTAAAACCACCAAGGAAAAATAGCAGAACTGTTGGCAAAGCGACGTGATTTTGTGGCTGGCGACAATCAACCACAAAGATTTCACCCTCCTCGGGATTCCAGAGTGTGTTCAGATCACTTCTACCATGGTTAATGACCACATAGTATGTTAATTAATTTAAAAAAGAAGGTTGCGCACTATGAACAGTAAAGTGTTTTGAACATTATGCAATCTACCCTGGCCTTGTGAACTCGCATGTAAGATACGACAGCATCAGATTATAATCACAAAAAGTTTAGTACTGTGCAGTATGTACCTATTTGGAGTATGTAAGATATAGTTACTAATAATATCAGAGAAAGTCACACAGAGTCATGTCAACACAGCCTCTGTGTCGGCTCTGCAGACTTCAGCAGCTCGTAAAGATTGTTACTTTCAATAAAGCTAAATACCTTGATTTAGATTTATTATTCAGTGGATCCATGGATGTCCTGAAAGGCACGTTTAAAATACAATGTATTATGATCCTGTAATGCTTGTCTGCGTCATTCAGTGGCCTTTTTGCAGTTTATTCTCCCCTGCTTTTGTGGTTCTCCCATACTGGTTTTATCGCTACAAGCTAAATGCTAGCCCACGAATGGGGTGTGGAGGGCAGAAAAGTCTCGTATGAGGACGTCATTGAGAACCATCTATTTGATGTTTTCTGCCACTTTAGGTTTGGTGATTTTCTCAGTTTAATGACACAATAAATATGTTTTGCCATGTTGTTGTTTTCCTGTTCTGGTTATTTGTTTATCTGTTTTGTCTGGAATGTTATTTTCACAAGTTTAGGTGTGATTAGAAGTTGTCCTTGTCAATCACAGAGGACAGACATGACTGTCGTGTTAACAGAGTCTCGTCTTTGTCTTTGTGAGTCTCCTGTTTGTGTGTGTGTGTCTCTGCGTGTTGCCCATACCGGCAGACTGTATGAAGCGCTGCATCTCTTCTATTTTGCAGCGCAACGGTCTCAAAGCCTAAACCAGGACAAAGCAGCTAGTAAGAGGAGCCCCACTGGAGGAGGAGAGGCCACACTGGGACGAGGGACCCGCACAACCTCCACCACCTCAAGCCCTGACCACAGTGACCACACACTCTCCGTCAGCAGTGACTCTGGCCTTTCTAGCACGTCTCTGTGGGCGGATAGGCCCACATCTATCACCACCACCACAGTCAAGGCTAACCAGGGACCCAGCCCGCAGGAGAAGGTCCAACTGAAATGGCTCCTTAATGGTTTTGGTCTTGACGATCCGTCACTGGAGGAAATGGATAATCAAGGCCCTAAAGTGGGCTTGCAGCAGACAGTCCCAGCACAAGCGCACTTTAATGGAGACGCCCGACCCAGAGAGAGGGAAACGGATATCCTCGATGATGACGTCATTACGGGTCATGATATGCACAGTGTGGACAGCTTAGGGACCCTGTCGTCCTCCTGCCACAAGAGCAGTCAAAACTCCCTGCTTTCTGATGGTTTTGGGTGTCCTGGAGGTGAGGAGCATCAAAACCAGCACCCCCTGCATCACACTTCCCCTGTGGAGGACTATGAGCGATCCTATGCAGAGGCCAAAAGAGCTTTTCTAAACTCCAGAGGTAACTCTGTGGCGTCTTCAAATCCCAGCAGTGCTCCCACACCCAAACAACAGGTGTACAGACAAGGCAGCTATTCTACCCAGTCCTGGGTTCGTCAGCAGCAGATGGTTGCGGCGCAGCAGTTTATCTACATGCCCGAGGATGGCAATGAAACTGAGCGATACCCTAGAAACAAGCCTGGGAGGAGTTTGCCAAAAGATGGCCAACTGCCTGCTAAACCGCAAGACAGCATGAGGGACATGCCAGACGAATCTATTAAAAACTCTGCCCCTCACAAAGAGCAGGCGATGACGAACAATAGCAGCAACAAAAAACAGGATGAGGAGTTCAAGTCTCTGACGATGGATATCGATAACTCCATTGATCAGCTCAATCAGCTGATCATGGACCTGGATCCCACATTCGTGCCAGCGTTGAGCCGCGGCAGCTCTGTTAAGAGGAACGGCGCGACGCAGGTCAACGGCGCGACGCAGGTCAACGGCGCGACGCAGGTCAACGGCTCGGTCAGCAAATGTTCGAATGGCGTCAATCTCAGATTCAACGACAGTAAATCAGCAGCCCTGAAAAACACACAGCAGACAGGTAAGATAGACAGTCTGAGTGGTTGCGTACAGAAATGTATTTTTATGAAACCAGAGAAGCTGCTTGCCTTTGTTTCTCATTGAAAATATGTAAAATTTGAACAAGTGAACAAGTCCTTCACATCCTTAACTTCTGTTCTTATTTGCTGTAGAATCGACAAAGCACACTTTCCCTCTCTCCCGTTCAGCATGTTTGAGTGGCAGAAATAGCAGGGCTCTTGCCAGGTTTTTAAAGGTTTGCAATGTGTTTCTGCCGATTGAGCGCTGTCCAGACTTGTATGTGTAGCTATCTGAGTGCAGGATCAGTAAGGTGCATGAGCAGCTTATCATCAGGCTTTGTGGACTCTGATGTTTCTTGCCTTTGGATTATTAAGACTCCACATTGAGATTACAGATAAAAAACAAATCAGTGTTTGATGTCAAGCTCCATCAAGAGCCTAACCCACCTATATCCCATTTTTTTCTGCTTTTATGTTTTTATTTCTTATGCAAAAAAATAGGGTTTAAAGACTTACAAGTTTTATTTTAATAGCAATAATAATAAAAGTATTTTATTTACATCTGTGAAGCACACAGGTTATACAGCATAGTGTATCTGAACAATAGATACCCAGTGTAAGTATTTCCGCTATCAGACAACATGTACAATTTGATAAAAACTAGATACTAACATGGTCAAGTAACTATTTTGCTACAAAGATGACACAGTTTCTACATTGAATGTCACGTTTTCATACAGATGATCACGTTGAACTAGGTGCAGTTGAACTAAAACCCAGTGATGAATAGAAAACATAGCTGCATGAATCAGAGCATGTGGTTCCAGAGGAGGTGAGAAGAGGAGGGGGATGGTGAGGCCTCAGGAATTTCAACAGCGGGAACAAGTGAGCCCGCGGGCTGAGATTTCTTTTTTTTTTTTTTTTTTCATGCGATTCCAAATGCTTACCTGTCTGTGTATATCAACACAGAAGCATCAGTAAAAATGCTGTAAGAGGAAATAGACGGGCTATTTTAACATTGCTCTTTCTTTGAGTTGTAGAGTTTGGGCTGAGATCTGTTTTTTTTTTTTTTTCATTTATGCTAAAATCAGTAATGTGAGTTATTTTATTTAAACTGTTTCTTAAAGAAAATAAGTTATTTTGCATTTGCATTTTAATTTTGTAAAGCTGGTGATTATCTCACAGGATAAATAGTCTAGTTGGTGTAGCTTTTTTTCACTCTTTAGAGATAATTTAAATTTTGTTGTTTGGAACAACTGATTGTAGCACACTCTTGATGTCTTGGGCTGCACAGATTCAATGTCTGTTTGTGATGTTTCTAGTTAAAATGCATTTTACTGCTACTTATATGTATATGTACAATAATGTTGAAGAGGTTAGACCAATGTTTCTGCTAATGCAATTCTGCTATAATATATCACGCAGAAACATATGGGGCATTACTAGGGTTTTCACCTCACTTTGAAAGGATGTCTTCATCATACACCCCCCCCCCCCCCAGCTAATATGGTTTACTCTGACAAGATCTAATGCTGCATTGATTTAATTGGCAACAATGTTTTAAAAGCAATAAAATGCAAGAACATAAATAAAAAACAAACACACAATTAATAAGGATAAGAAACTGGACAAAGCGAATCCAAAGACACTAAGAAAAAAAAGCTACTGCTAAAAATGAAAGCAGTACAATACAAATATTCAATACGGCATATTAAATACATTGGATCTGTATAAAGTAAGAGCTTGACATTTTTAACCTCCCCCCATTGAAGAAACATGACTTCTATTTAATCTTGCTAGCTATTTTGTTTTTGCAAATGTCATGACTTTACATAACCATCAGAACAATTCATTCTAAAGATGACAACATTTGTGTTTATCACAAGCTACTGCAAAATATCTGCTAGGATTTAATACTGTGAAGGAAATGAACACATTTTTACATATATTTCAGCTCAGAAAACTGCCCAGTGCGTGGTTGGATTGTTCATTTATTCAGGTAAAGGTTTTCAGTTCAGCTCAGTAACAGGTGTTAATTTTGGGGGCAGCGCTATGACCATCTTTGGGATAGCACATAATTTTAGCCTTGAAGTTTAGGCTAAAATCCATTTTAGTCTTTTTGTTGTTGGACTATTGTTCTGGAAAATTGCTCAGATCCTTCCAGGCCTCACTCTGTTGTTGTAAATATCAAACAACCTGCTGATAAAACCCACTTGCAGTTCAAACACAGCACACACCAGCAGTAATTTCTTGCATACTAACTATGAATAAAAATCAAAAGCTTTGTTTAACATGAACTGACTACCATTGAATGTACCATCATTTTTTATGGCTTCAGACCAAGACTTTTTGACGGTTTTATTGAATGTTACGATAAGTAGATGAGGCCTGTGCATTTACAATCCCTTGTTGTTTTTGCTTATAGTCTAGGGCAGGCTCCAGCCAGTTTAATCATGCTTTGCAGTTATTTCATGTGTGTGGGTGAGTGCATGTGCAGCACCGTCAGCACTATTAAAATAATTCATCTCCTGAAAGTGTATTTTTAGGAAAAGCACTAGGTTTTCACCATTCTGTCTAAAAGCTTTCTAAATATAGTCCTCTAAAATCAACATGTCACCATACCACTGTGTAGCACAGGCAGAACTACGTCCCTAACGACAAGTTTAGAACATATAAGCGTCAGCAACTCATTGAAAACAGCGGAAGCGTTGTTATCGCTGTGACGATTGAACCAGAAAGAATAACCGTCCAAGCCCAGGCATATTTAACAACACGTCTCTGCCAAATACTCTAACAGCAGCTAAGATTAATGATTTGGACGCCTGAAACGGTTTAAACCTTTGCCTCCAGTTATGTCAAAACTCCGCTTTTTAATTATAAGGCTGAGCAACAGGTGGATTGCTTTAATTTTGTTGATTGACTTTGAAGCCTGTGTTGAAGTTTTATATTACATGGTACAGTAAATGGGGTTGAAAGATGTTTAAATACTGTAACCTTTTTTGGCAGAAGTGTCTCTGCTCTAACACACCTGATACAAAGGAATTAATTACCCCAACAGCTTGTCATCAGGTTCCAGAAAAGCCTAGTAATGAATTATACATTTAAACCAGGTGTGTTTAGCAGGGAACAACTGAAAACAGCCAGTAAACCCAGGATTGGAAAACTCTGCTTTAAGTAGAGTTTTATGCTTTAGTATATAGTAAGACAGAAAATGTCCTTTCTGATTTTAACTTTTGTCACTTGATGAGCCGACTAGATCACTCTTAACTCACCATCCATGGCAGGAATATTTGCTAAGATTATCTTTAGAGCATCTCGATAATCTGGGTGTCCTTAAGATTGTCGGAAGGGCAAAATCGAGTCAGAATTCAGCATAATTCTACCGTGTGATGCAGGCCTTAGAAATGCTGGTCATATTTCATCACATCATCAAAGCCCCGCCCCTGGCAACAGGAAGTGACCTTTTTTTGGCTTGGAAAGCTTCATCTCTGACCCTCTTGACCTAATCAGCAACAAATTGTGTCTGAAGACAGATAAGAACTTGATCTCACTTGCTTTCAAGCACAAAGGCTTTAGTGAAAGGCGTGGTCATGGCAGGGCGACGAAATCAGACATGACAGCAGGTGTCGTGTACACAATTGGCCGTACTGCAGGAAAAGACCAGCGGTTTCACACAAAATCAGCATTGTGTGATTTGTTCTTAGTGTATTTGTGCAACATCCAAAAATCATCTTTCCATGGGATTTAGAATGTTGTATTTAAATATATGGCCATTTTTATTTAGATGTACAATATTTTGCAAAAACTAATTTATTTTATTTTTTTATTTTTGTTGAATGACCAAATCTTTGTTGTTTCACAATCTGTGTATTTCTAATTTCTTCTCTTGAAGTCTTGTTAGGTTTCATGCATGAGCGCAGTGAAAGGGGAGGAAAGCTAATAATGTTTATTTCTCTGCGTAAGAACAGTGTTATACTCATTACCGCTTCTCCAAAGAGCATCATTAAAAAAAGAGAGCAAGGAGAAACTCTGTTAACTATCCATTCATCAGGGTATGTATCATTTATGCTAGTACCAGACAAAGACATTAACAATCTTATGCTTTAGCTCTTCTGCATAATTAGCATTCCTTTTTGCTCAGAGGTCAGAGTTCACAGGGAGGGCTCAAATTGGCACCCTCCTGATGAGTGGCGACACTTCTTTGGAGTCCTGACACCGGAATCACACACATGCAAACACACAACCGTCACATCCTCCATTAGCTCAACAGTCAGACCTTTGGCCTTCCTCAGCTGTCTTCTGCTTATAGTAAACTTTGGTAATATTAATAAGGTCTCTGTTTAAATAAAATAAGAGTCAAGTATATAGGTTTGATAGTGAGAGAAATAACTTTCTGCTGGGAAATAAAAACATGTATTTTTGCAGAATAATTACTTGAAAGTAAAATACCTACTTTTTGAAATCTTGTACTTTTTCAAAACATTATTTGATCAACATGTCTGCTTGTGTGTGTGCAGTTGTTCAGCCCAGTGATGGGCGAGCGGGTGTCACTCGTAGTCAAAGCTGCCAAGGGCAAGATGTACTGGATCATCCAGGCTTCTGTAAGTCCGGATGGGGTGATGCGGAGGAGTTCAGGGGCCAGCGGACATATTCTCCTTGTGCGCCCCTTCAGCTCCAGGTACATTTTGTATCTTTGCACGTTCTTTCACATCTTCCACATCTTGTCTTGTTTTCCTGGAATCTAAGTCACATGTATGTTGGTGTTGTTTTTGTTGCAGCATACCATTCTGTACAGAAGTGACAGTGCCAGTTATAGGACCCATGGGACAGATATGGACAGTGGAGTTGAGGCGGGTAGCGACATGGCTCCTCCCACTCCTGCCTTCCCTATCTCCCCACCCACACCTTATGGTAAGTACTGCATGCGATCTATGCAGGCTTTTAGATTAGATTTTGTAAGAGGGTGTCAACACTTAAGGAAACCCACCCCCACCCCTTCACTTACGAAGCTTACGGAAGTTTACGACATTTATGTACGTTAAAAAAAATGTTGCGAACCGACCTGGACTGGAGTTTGTGAAAACAACACACAACAATAGCTGCTGAAGCTGTAAAAACGCTTCCCACTTCCTCTATCCAAACCAGTGCAACTGACTTCATAAAGTAATTGCAGTCACCCCATCCGACGCTTACAACGTTTACAAAATTTGTGTAAAGTTGCGGGCAAATCGGGAGCGGAGTTTGTGAAAACAACAAATAACAGCTGCTGAAGCTATAACATTGCTACCAATCTCTATCCAAACTGGTTCTGTTTATTTTTTGAGTTTCTTCCTCTGGCTTTATAAAATAACTGTGCTCACCCTTACACATCTTACAAAATTTACAGAAGTGTGCAAATTTTGTGTAAAGTTATGGACTGACCGTGAACAGAGGTTGTGAAAACCATACACAACAACTACTACTGAAGCTGTTATATTGCTACTCACCTCTATGTTCAATTCAGTCTTTGTGTGTCTCTGTCTTCATAAAATTATAGCAGTCACCCGCATGCAGCCTACCAAGTTTACGGAAGTTTCCAAATTTTATATAATGTAAAAAAAAAAAAAACAACTCTCTGAGAACCCATGGTTCGGCATCACCAGGTGATAGAGGGTGTCAGAAAACCAACCAGGACATTGTACCTACGCCCTGAAGCCCAGCTAGCAAAATGCCTGGGTCTACGGTAATGCCCAAGTTTTTATGTTTGATTCTACATGACCGTGTGTTCTTTGTCATTCCAGTGAAAAGTATGTCAGAGTTGACAGATCATAGGCAAACTCCGTCTCCCAGCATGCAGTCTTTTGGAGGCTACAGAACAAATTATGGTGGGTTCAGAATTCTTAAGCAAAAACTGGTTTTATTTGTTTTCTTTTTATATGTTTACTTCTTCATGCTGATATTTTTATAAGCAAGAAGCGACTGAAAGAGTCTATTTTTGTTTGTCGATCATGTTCCTACCATTACAGCAGGGCTTTTTGGGTTCACTTTGGATTCGTTTAGTAATATTGATATTCTTTTATGGTGACATAAGCATATCTATTTTGCAATGTTTTAGGACAGAGGTTGAAAACAAAGGCAACTCTTGCGCAAAAGCAGGGAGATTCCTAACCCTTCTCTGGAATGTCTGTGTGGTTTTGGTTTGTAAGAAAAACAATTTTAAACACAACTCCATTGTTTTTTATAGATTAAAACTGTGCTGTCTTCTTCCTTTATTGACTTATTTTTCCTTTCCCCTCTGTGGTTTTAATTTAAGGATAAACAAACCCTGGGTTTGTAAAGCCCTGTGCAGCACCTCAACTAGACTGAATGAGTTATAAACTCCAAAACTGTGTATTCTTTTTGTTACCAGTTTATAATGTTTTGCTTTATGTTACCCCCTGTCCAAAACTACTAACCCCACCAACACACACACACACAAGCAAGCTTTACTTTTATTTGAGTTCCTTTATCACCTTTTATTCATTTGTTTCCATGGAGATTTACAGTAGGGTTTGGGCACAGGTCTGTGCCCCTTGCTGTGCCTCAGACATGCAGGCAAGGATCCCAGCATTCATTTCAGCTGCATCTCCATGGTGACAGAGAGTTCGGGAAGCGTGGTACAAAAAGAAAACAGACCTTGCTCCTTAAGTGTCTGGATCTAGTCGTTCAGCAACTTTACCAGCTTCACAAAAATTTATGTAAAACTAAAGCGTTTTCATTTAAGTTGACGGCTCCAGATCAAGGTTGATTTAAATAAAGTTTTTAGATCATTTTAGCTGTTTTTGTCTTGATTTGTTGTGGCAAGGCTGTATTTACATTGGATTGTAGTTTTGAAGACCTACAGTACTTACAATGTAATCTAAAGAGTTTTTATTGCATCACAACTCTATATTGAACATTACAAGGACTAAAAATTTTCATTTTTTTCCTCTGCGGTTCCGCTAATTGCTGAAATATTGGCTTATTTTAACCTTTTTAGAAACTTTCTTTTCTAAAACTCTCCCTACTTTTGTTTGTTAGTAAATATTTTCGGTGTAACATCAGTAGATTTATACAGTACTATCAAGCAAATATGTCCTGCAACAGATTTTAACTTTCTTTTTTTTCTTATTTCTTGGCACCCTCACAGAACCTCAAGGATATACTGACATCAATCATGTTGTGTTGGAAACGTTGCCAGATTCCTCCATCAACTGCCACAGGATGCTGAGTTCTACAAATTCTGCCTCAGTTGTTGGAAGCCATCAGCACGCAGACAGGTAGAGACCTGATTTACCTCAACATTAGTTGTGGTTTCTCACAAAAGAAAGGATGTTTTAGTCATATTGATTATCTTCTTTTTTTTTATGTGTCAAGCTCTTCTGTGAATCAATCCTGGCCAGAGCATTCTGTCCTGAGCCGCCACGCCTCCTTGAATAACTACCCCTGTGCCCGACAACCACCGCAACATTCCATGTCTCTGGACTACGGTCACCACTCTCCTCCTTTACCCCACTCCCACACCCACCCTGCCCCCAATGCCCACAGCTCTCCCCGAAGCAGCCAACGGAGCCGCATGGCTTGCTACGCCCTCAGCCGTAGTTCCGCTCAAAGCTTTGACGAGCAAGACAACTCGGGTCACGGCTACGGCACGGACTGTCCGAACGTGGGCGTCGACAGGGATCACTTCTCTTTCGGTGAAGGGCAGCATCGGTCACAGACTCCCCAGATGCAGCCTCCGCTGCTGCCTGAAAAGAAGCGAGCGTCAGATGGCGAGCATTCACTGGGAACAGCGTCTCCGGCCCTCAGTGGGTTCTCGAGTCCGCACAGTGGGAGCTCTCTGAGTATTCCTTTCCCAAACGTCTTACCTGACTTGTCGGCTCAGACGCCGTGCCCAGCCTCACCTCTGCCAGGTAAATAAATAACTCCTAATCACTTTGTTTGCGTCCCGGGTCTCGATTATCATGCATAGCCACATACCTTCATGGATGACTGCTTTGTTTTCCAGACGTACTGGCCAACAAGCAGGTTACTGTGAAGTTCGTGCAGGACACGTCAAAATTCTGGTACAAACCGGACATCTCAAGAGATCAAGGTGGGTTTAAACTTTTTCTCTTTTGTTTTACATTAAGACTTTGTAACCTAACAGTCAGTAATGTCTCCTGTATGTCTTCAGCTATTTCAGTCCTAAAGGACAAGGAGCCCGGCTGCTTTATTGTGCGAGACAGCCATTCCTTTAAGGGGGCGTACGGTCTGGCCATGAAGGTGGCAACACCCCCTCCCTCAGTGTTCCAGCAGAGCAAAAAAGGTCATTTACACATGCAGAACAGAACTGTTTGCAATCTTTTTTTTAATTAACTTTTTTGTGTGATTTTGATTTAAATATAAAACTATCCTAACATTCTATTAAAAAAGTGGGTTTTTTTTGTTTGCTAAAACTTACAGTAAATTCAGCTGCTTTTTATTTAGTTGACTGCTTTAAATCATGTTACTTTGTGCTAAAATCCCCTTGACTCCAGCTCTGTAATTGTGAACGTCATGGTCAAGATATCAAAGATTAGTCCAGAATTACAAACATCCTGGGATTCATGAATAACTCAGTCACACCTAAAGTCGTCTTCTTTTACAGCCCACTGTAAATGGGCAATTTATTCACAACGGAACCGGAGACTGCTTTTTTTTTTTGTCTTTTTGTGTTGAACTCTCATCATTCTGTGGATCTCTCCTGGGCTTCACCTTTATGAAACCAGCTTCCTGCTGCCCTGATAGACTTGTGCAGCTAATGTTTCAGCTCTTAACAAAGGACATGCCTGTTTTGATTCCAGGGCATTCTTTAGGAAAGCTCACCGCCCCACATATCTCTGTTCAATGTACAGGTTGTTTTCTAGTAGTGAGGTCAACATAGGCTACGTTACTGGTTGTTTTCTTCTTAAATTGTACTTTAGTTTAGCATCATTAGGGAATTGAGTTAAAATGACTATCCGTATGAATCTAGACAACCAAAATGTTTTTTTGGAAGAAAAAAGCAGAGTTGCTATGAACACAACAGTGAAATCACAAAAAAACGAAGCATCCCAATTCGTTTATTGCTTTTTTTCTACTAGCGTATGGTTTTCAGACATTGATAATAAAAATCAAAAAAGGTTTACAGTGTCTTTCATACAAAGGTGTATAAAATACTTGGAAAACAAAAAAATAACAAAGTAAAAATACCTGAATAGAAAATGACTTTGGCAAAAATGAATTTCACTGACAAGAAAAGAACTTAAGTAAAAGTCATAAAACTGCATAAAGTACAATAACTGGGAATGTAAAGTACTTTTACACACACTCTAAGAAATGAAGTGTTTAATTTACTTAACCAAGTTATGTTAACTGGTTCCACTAAATCGAATTAAGCAAACTTGAGCAATTTACACATTTTAATTTTTTTAATGTGTAAATTGCTTTACATTTACTCAACTGGATTTAGTGGAACCACTTGACATAATTTGGGTAAGTAAATTTAACACTTCAGTTTTTAGAGTACATAAACAACTCTTTTCTTGATGAGTTCCATTCATCATCAAATTTGTAGCGTGTAATGAAGGGTTAATGTATGGAAGTAAAAGTATCATTTTTATGTTTTGGATATAACAAAATAAAAGTCAAGGTTACAGTTTTAAAAAAATACTTGGTAATACAGATCGTAAAAAAAAAACGTATTCAACTTACAGTAAAACTTACTGCACTGTAACAAAGTAAATGTACTTTTTCACTATACACAGCTTATTTCTCTAGATATAAAAATAACATTCTGTGGCAAATGATCCAAACAGAAAATAAATCTAAAAAAATTACAGAATTCATTAAATCAGCCTTTTTTTTCAAATTATTTGGTTTAATTTCAAGCATCCTAGTTTTTATTTTACAATACAACTGTTAGAAAATACAAGGTTAATGTTTTCCTTTTAGCGACATACCAATGGACTTGTATTTGTAATGCCACTTTTTACAATCAATTTGCTCAACAGAAAACTCCAAGACAAATCCCCCTCTGCACCAACCAAACTCTTTGTTCAGTCAAACGGTTTTGTCCCTCACTCACACATGTCCTTTTGTTTGCTGTCACCCTTCTGCGATCCAGCAGCACCTGTGGTGACGTCACTTCAAAGCCCACAGCCTCACTTTGCGCTTTGCAATTCCTTAAAAGTGAAAAACAAAAAAAAAATCCAACCCACAGACAAGTTTTTGCGTCAACATTCCTCATGTGGAGAACAACGGTTGTGGTTGTGTTATATCATCTCCCGCTTAATGTCTGGACAAATTGAATGTGGCACTTTAATATGTTCTGTTTAAATCTTCACAATGGATTATTTATTATCTGACAGGAGGAGATCTTTCCAACGAACTGGTGCGCCACTTGCTGATCGAGAGCACGCAGAAAGGAGTGCGGCTGAAGGGTTGTCCCAATGAACCCTACTTTGGTGAGTACCTGTCCTGCTGAAAACCTGGAGTCCATCACCATCTGTCTCTTTGGCTCCTCTACAGCAAAATATCAAGACTTTATGACTGATACTGCCCTCTGTTGGTGCACCATGCTCTGCACCAGTGGTTTGCCATGGGCCATTGTTACCCCAACTGACATCAATCATGTTAGCACATCTTTCTAGGTTTTGTAGTTTGAATTATATATTTGTTTATCTTGAATGAATGTAGGGCAGTTATTTTTTTTAGGAACTATTAAAATTATATGGAATCATTTTAAGATTTCTTTCACTTTCAGAGCTGACATTTCACAACTTTTCTTTAACTTTTAGAATTTTCCTGATTTTGTATCAGTGTTTTGTAACTTTGCAGAAAGTATAATGTTGTTTTTTTTTTTGTTTTTTTTTTTTCCTTTTTCTTTTAATTTTTTACAGGAAGCCTAACAGCTTTGGTCTGCCAGCATTCGATCACACCTCTGGCCCTTCCCTGTAAACTTATTATACCTGATAGAGGTAAATTCATACACACATTTATTGAAGAAGATTGTTACCATTAATTTTTTTTGGTCTAGTGGTTTATCAAAGTGATCATGTAGTTGTTGATTGCTGTTTTATTATTTCTTTATAAGATCTCTTTGAAGATGTCGTGGAGAACATTTCGCAGTCTGTCACAAACTCAGCTGCTGAGCTGCTGAAACAGGGTGCAGGTAATCAGGCTTCTTACATCACTCACTAAGAACAGTCATTAAGTCAAACACAAGAAGACCAGACTGCAAATAAACACTTAACTCAGTCCTTGTATTTCTGGGGCTGGTTTTGAAAATAGCTTTTTTTTTTTTCTTGCGCTGTGTTTTTGTCATAAAGCACACTCTACAGCTATTTGTTCAAAGCGAATCCAAGTGGAATTTGATTTGTGTTCATGCTACAGCTTGTAACGTGTGGTACCTCGGCTCAGTGGAGATGGAGTCGCTCACAGGGGTCCAGGCCGTGCAGAAAGCCACTACTATCATCCTGAATGCAAACCCTCTACCGAACTCCACAGTGGTCCACTTCAAAGTGTCGTCTCAGGGAATCACCCTGACGGACAACCAGAGGAAGTGAGTACAGCACACACTTTTTTTTCGCCAAATCCCATTTCTTAGTGTTACACCTACTCCTATCCTTTCCATCCACTTCCTGTTTAGACGTACACTTTCCCCTCAGCTCTTATCATAACAAAGAGTAGCAGCTTTATTATTCCACCCACACCCAATCAAGAAGCAAATGCATCTTCCGTCCTGTCAAAATATGTAGAAATCTAGTTGCATACAAGGCTCTTTTTTTTTTTCTTTTTTAGAAAATAAGTTCTAGGATAGAACAAAAGGGACACATAATGAACTGGAAACAAATATTCCATTTCCTATTTGGACCATTTGTGGCATAGTCAGCATGTTCAGTCCAAAAATTTAATCTTATTCTCTGATATTAATAATAAAAAATGAATAAATAATATGATTATGATTATTATTAAATACATTTTTAAAGATGACGTTCATAGCACTGTACAATAAAATATAATCTAAAATGCAGTAAAAACAAAAGAATGAAACAACAAATAAAGTAGCAATAAAACATACATAACATAACTTAAATAGAGGTGATGAGAGACTGAGGTTAAACAGAATATCTGATGTTTTATTTTCTGTAATCTGGCACTAATTGCGGTGAGGTTGTATATTTTAGAAGAATGACTTAAATGGGATTTGGCCATAAACTGTTCAACTAGTCACTTAATCATAAATTTGTCTGTTTTCAGGCTTTTTTTCAGACGCCATTACAACGCCAATACAGTTATATTTTGTGCTCTGGACCCTCAAGATAGAAAGTGAGTATTTTTAACAACTGCACATTTTTTTTCCTTTTAGTTATCTTTTAATTAGATTTGGTGTGTGTGTTTTTTTTTGTCTAAATTCTGCTTTGCTGACATTATTTCTGCTCCTAGGTGGAAAAAAGATGGATACCCTTCAGCAAAGTAAGTAAATAATTATAATAGTCACAGCTGCAACATGTTACCCAGCTATTTTTAAATAGGGAGCTTGACAATGCTGCTATTAAGTGCTTTACTTCCATCTTCGCAGAATCTTCGGCTTTGTGGCGAGGAAAACCGGCACTTCCACGGACAACATATGTCACCTGTTTGCAGAACACGATCCTGAGCAGCCCGCCAGTGCCATCGTTAACTTTGTGTCCAAAGTGATGATTGGTTCACAACGGAGTAAGTAGGAGGGGACTGGAGACCTGGAGAAATTTTTACTGAGAGAAGAAGCAGCAATTTAAAGACTGAGAAATGGGAAAAAAGTGACACTGATGACTTGTAGATAAACTAAACATGATAAGAAATTTACAGTCATCAAAACATCTTTACCTGTATGAACTGTAAATTAGTTGGGAAAAGGAAAATAAAAGTTAAATGCTAGGCTTTTCCACCTGTAGTGTTTTGTACAGTTAGTTACAGTTATATGTTAGTTACATATAACCATTCCAACTGTTCCTGCATGGCCTTTTCTGAACAAATCAAGACCTTTTATAAGTAGTTGCTTTTATTTTTGTCTAACATTTCCCTGAATTTGAGTGAACAAACAGCTGTGAGGATCACAGAAGCGCCTTTTTTTCCTGCATGTTATGTTTTTTTTTAATATCGCGTTTAAGAGAACAGTATAACAAATCTACATGATTTGGTGTAATTTGGACATTGCAAGCAAGATTCTGTTCTTTTATCTATGCAATGATGGTTTTTTTTACACTATGGTACTTGTGGTTTTTTTTTTTTTATCTTTAGATGTATTTGACCACTTTAAAAGCTTTTGTAAGATCTTTATGGGAGAATTTCTTCTGTGTATGTGTTCAGAAAAATCAGATGAAATTATTTTTTATTAGACTATAATATATATATATAAATATAAATATTGATAGATAAAATACATCATCGCTTTGTTTGGAAGATTTGTACATGAAGCGTTCTGTGTTTTGCCAAATTTGTCTCTTTTATTTTGAATTTTCTGGAGCCCAATGACCAATAACAAAACTATTTAAGCCCAACTTTGTGTTTTTATAAAGAACCTAGCAGCTGCTGTAATGGAGGATAAATGTTACTGAGAAGAAAACTAATCAAACGTGGTATTACTCAGTCAATCTGTCAATGATGTATACAATACACTTGCTATTGGGGACGAACTGCTTTTTATTATCTGAGTTTTTTTGTATATGAGATGACCAGTTTTTTATTAGTATTTTTTTATGTTTGGAAACTGTTTCGTCCAGAGCGGGACCAACAATCCAAACAAAACTGTTGGTGTTGTTGCAGCTATATGGAAACAAGTGTTGTTTTAAAGACATGTTTTCTGTGCTTCATAATGATTTCATACATTATGGCACCTCTGTGTATACCATGTTATATGTAAACAATGTATTTCTGTATTATTGTGTTGTTTTTATGTAAATAAACAGTGACACATTGTAATCATGGTAGGCATGATCCTTTATTGTTTTTTTCTCAAAGCTTAGTCTTTCTGTATGTTTTTAGATCAGCAAAACAGCAAATATGAAATGAATGGACAGCTACAGAACAAGAAGCAACTAATCATATGTTTTTTTGTAGAGAAAGATAAAACAGTTGGGAAAGGAAATGGAAATAAAGTCAAAAAAGGATCTCACAAACAAGTAATTGGTAATCAAAACCTAAAGAGATGTTAAAAACATTTAAACTGTAAGGAACAAATGACACAAAATGACAATATTTGGCTTTAAAGTGATGCAAACAAATTCAAATGTTTCCAGAATTTAAATGTTAAAAGTCATATGATTGTCCTGAATGGTATTAAGTGTAATTTTAATTAGTTTACTGCAGAAGTTTTTCAATTGCATCGACATGCAAGACTGAAATGTGGGTCTGCGTTCAATGTAAACAAAGCCCTTTTATTTGCAAATTGGCAACTAGTTTTAAAATGTACCAATATATCAAAATTGTTTGAATTCTCAATTCCATTAACTCTTTCTGGGATGTGCTCTGTTTGATCTATTATCAGTTAATTTATCTGTTTTTGTAGTCAATCAATCAATGAAAAGAAAAAAATCATCACTACTATGATCTGTCTTCATAACAGTGCAGTGAGTTTCTTTTAAAATGCAACACAAAATTGGTCAAAATAATATAAACTGTAGAATAAACACAAAGCCACAGGTGGAAACAGATAATTTATCACAAATTGAATGTTGGACTGGAAGAAACAACAGAACCTATTGGCTGGCAGACAAAATATGACACAATATGACCAAATTCCACAAACAAATCCCTTAAAACAATTAACTTTTTTAAATGAGTCACAAAATAGTTTAAAATTAAAAAAGCAAACCGAACTAATTTTGAGGAAACTCTAAATAATCCAGAAAAAAAGAAGCAATTTGACCACAAAGGGAAATAAAAGGAGGAAAATATATAAAATAGCCAAAATCAAACAAATAAATCAAATTTGGACCTTGAATGGCAACAAAGACGAGAACAACAGGACCAAAACTTGTAGGTGTCCACAGTCTGAACTGAGATATTCTATTTGTTTTACCCACATCCATGCATGTCACAATATATATTTTAAATGCTTCAGCTTTGATAGCATTATACATACAAATAAATTGAAATGCTGAGTGCTGGTATTAAACTCATGTTGCTGTTCTGCGTTATCTCAAGACTCAACTAAGACTGACTGGAAAATTGGTCTCAAAAATGTGTTCTAGCACCGAGTTTTTCTTCCTTTTTCAATTTTTTCCCCCATTGCAACCATAATGTATGATATGGAATGATATCAATCTTTGTGTAGAAAAAGGAATTGCTTCAGTTCATTTTACAGCCAGCAGAGGACACCAGCAAGGAGAAACTTCTGGTCTTCATCACTGAAAATGGAGTGAGGTAGAAGTGTGTTCTTTTCTTTCTTTTTTTCCCATCTGTCTCTTAAGAGTGAAAAAACGTCTTGTAATTTTAACACTCTAAAGTGGATCATCACATCCTTTAATGAAGGTACACTCGTATCCAGACATGCTCTGTCTCATAGGTCAGGTCTGTACATAGGTCACAAGTCTGTACATGCTCTCATAATGCTGAGAGGGAATTCAATTGCAGAGAGTCAAGGTGTAACGGGGTGGGTGAAGATTTTTGCTTCCTCCCACCCACCTCCCATTGCTACTCTGCAGGTGGTGAAAGTGAAGAATTTCCGGGGAGGGCAGGAAGGATGCAAAGAGCCCAGGTGTGGTGACAGCAGAGAGCTCAGGGCCTGTCTTTCCTCTGTCATTTACTGTGAAGTGGCCTTAAAATCAAAGATGCTGGGGAAAGTCCAGAAAGCCAGATAAGAGTATTACAACTTGTCAGGAGAGACAATATTTCAAACAGCTAATAACAGTGTGAGTAAGTAAGAGTAATGTCAGCCTACATGAGAGCTGCAAAAAATCTTTGTCAAAACATTAATCTTTGGAGTTAATCCAAAGAAACAAAATATCTAATGTACCACTTGGTGGATTTTAGTGAAATAATCATTTGAGGCACATCTACAACTGATTAACTTCTGGAGTCCATTTATTCAAAAATAACTACCATAGCTAATACACCTTAGCAACTTTTTCTCCTTCAATTTTGCATGTAATCAGCTAAAATTTGGTGCGGTAATAGCTGATTCATCTCTAAAATGCACAAGGAAAGTTAAGAGATTGTGCAAAATTTTGCAATACAATGTGAGATAACTTTAGGTTATTGTCAAGATTTGAGCAGCACTAACACTATCATCTCAACACAAGATGCTTTTAGTCTTAAACACTGACCTGAAAGGTGACAGGTGACATACATTAAGACAAGGAATGTATATTAATCTACCTACTGATGCAGGATTAGGTTTTTTATTGTCAACGTCCTGCTATAATAACTGCTATTGTGATGACAGACCTGGTCGAGGCAGAGACCCGTAAAAGACGTTGATTGAGACTGTCACATACAGTATGCTTGGCTCAGCAGCTTCACAATTAACTTCACAGCTTTACGCCAGCCTCTTCAAGTCTCATTTTACGGCTAATGCCAAGGTTACAGGCCCCCCATTTATCAGGCGGACAGGACTCATTCTTATCCCTCCAGCGTCCAGCCATGCAGCATTTTTTTTATGACCACTTAATTAGAGGGGCATGGGCTCATCTCTTTCATTTGAGGCAGGACAAAGGGATCTGGGGACGAAAATAGAAAGTTCACTCTGGGTTAGCTGCACAATGTGAGAGGTTCCCTGCTTGGTTTCAGCACAGACCGACAACATGGAAAATACCGTGCAACAAACTGTGACATTTCATAACAAGTCCCGGAAAAACAAACCAAGGTGACAGTTTGGGACTTGTCAGGACTCCACGTTCTGTGTCATTCGCAGTGACAAAGCAAAACATGGACATAAAAGTGACCTATTGACTGGATGGTTGAGATTTTAAGGGGTAGGGTTTCAAACTGCAGCATCTTTCTCTTTCTCTAATAACTGATAAAGAATGCAAACTTTTCCTCGATAAACTGTAATTCTTTCTTAACAAGTGAAAGCTTTTTGTGAATGTATGTGAGGGAAAAAACGGATATCTGGCTGGAGAAAAAATTTATTTCCACTCCCGTGGGTCACAAAAGCTTAAAGAGCAATACAACTGATTAATGAAATCTCAACAAAATGCATTTGAGTAGAAACTGTTCTTGTTGTTGAGTGATGCTCCTTAAGTTCCCTTTAGCTCGGAGTGAATGTGTGAGAATCCAAAAGGCTCAGATGAGACACAGGAAGTGTAATAATTCGGTTAAGCGGGTGTGCAGGATTTGGGGCACAAAGAGAGCGGCGCCACTTTCAGCCCAATCAGGCTGAGTACTGGGAGTTCCTCTCCCTTTGCACTCCACTAGGCTCAGGCCTAATTACAGCTTAGGAGTGCCTTGGGGGCCAAGCCTCCAGAAATGGGGACCGCGGCAGTCCTATAACCAGACCACTCCACAAAAAAATGATTAAGCGACCCTGGCCTCAGATGAAAGGTGGCCTCTGGCCTCGTGGCTTTTTATATTGTTTCCACGTCTAATAATCAGAAAATTGTTGAAGTCCTGTATGGCTGCCAGTCAGAGCAAAATCAAAGGGAAAAGATTATCATATTAAACGTAATAGCGACCTTTGCTTCCAATTTATTTGACATGAGAGTCTGCTCCAAAAGCCCTCAGACAGGAGCAATTATACGAGAGACGGTCATGAGACTGTTGGGGGAGAAAAGAATAACTGTACCAAAAAATGTACCAGACTTTGTCATGTGGTCTGCTGGGGCCTTCATTCCTTTCTAAACCCAACACACCTCCATACCACGTAATCACCAGCTCAAACAGACAAGACATCCTACTACTACCGCATCGAATTTTAGCTCAATATCTGTAGAACTGACTGAGTTTTAGGCAGTTTTATGTTAGCTATGATTAACTAAGGCCAACATTTTGGATTAGAATGACTTCAAAAGTTACAAAAAAAGATTTTGATATGACACAATATGTACAAAAATGAATGAATTGTAGTTGTTTTTGTGTTTCTAAGCTCTAAGGTCTTAGTGAAGGGTAATAATGAAACTTCAAACATTCTACTTTTGCTAGATTTAAGTTTAAATTGAGAGCATGCAACACTTCCAGACGCTGCCATTAAGTAGCTGGCTTATATTTAGCAAAAGGCCACTTTACAATATTTCAACAATAAGCTACAGTCTGGCTCCTGGAGACAAAGCAGCACACTCACAGGGCTTCTGATTTGCCCAAATCATCTTAAAGCAGTGGAAAATTGCACCGGATTAAGTTTGGACAAGCTGTTGCTGTTGGCCCACATATAGCTTTTGACAGGAGGTTATGTTAAACACATGTACAGTAATATCCTGTGTGTGCAAAAGCACATTCTTCACACTCCCTTTTTATTAAGTGGCTGCTCTGCGGGACGACATTCCTGCACTACATTATTTCTGCTCTCCTATGCTATGTTGAATATGCACAGGTGGCAAAAAGAGCCCCTTCCTGAGAGTTAAGAATGCAGGAAAGGGAGGAAAATGAGTGGTCCTTTTTTTTTTCTTTCCAACATATGAAACAAATGTTTGGCATTCCACAGGCACTGCTCTGCTGTAGACCTGTCTGTTAGCAGATGGCAGCATGCCAGGGCTCGTTGGCAGCAGATTGGACACCGACTTCACAGAAATCTTAAAAGAACAAAGTGGCTTACACTTAAGCCTTGGTGCTGTTTTTCTGTAAAAGCCTTTGAGACATTGTGTGCTGACAATAGAGCAGGACTGGTCCAACTGTGACACATCTTAACAACTTCAGTGGCAGACATGTGAGTGGCAAAACTATACAAAGTACCTGCAGAAAGGAGTTTAGGATTGTCCTGCTGAAATAAGAAAGACATTCCATGAAATGTATCAATACAGAAGCATAAGCTGATATCCAATTTAATGCATCATCAGTGAATACGTAACTTTAAACTTTTTCTGTTTTTTTTTTAACTCGGTGCTTCCATGATTTCAAACCAGTTTTAATTTAATCACATTTCCTCTTTATATCAGTTCATTTTCAGAGCTTGAATGCAGGATCTTTATATGTTTTATTTCTACAGTAGAGTTTTAAAAGAGTATAATTTTCATAACTGAAAAGCCTTTTTTTATTGTTCATAAAGAAATGTCAAACCTCTGGGTCAAGGGGAAAGTCTTTGCCTCAGTTGGAGGAGTTTAAATATCTGGGTGAAAGACTGGGAATGGATCAATGCCTCGTCCTCATTGCTGAAGAGGGCTGCTTCGAAAGTATCATTCATTCATTCATTCATTCATTCATTCATTCATTCATTCATTCATTCATTCATTCATTCGAAGAAAGAGCTTAGTCAAAAGGCAAAGCTCTTGCTTTACTGACTGTCTGCCTATGGTCCAACCCTCACCTAGGTCATGAGGTCTGGAAAACCAAAACACTAGATCTAAGCAGCCAAAATGAGCTTCCTTTGTAGGGTGGATATAGGCTCAACCTTAGAGATAGGGTGATAAGTGAGCTGAGGTGGTTCAGGGATCTGATTAGGATGCCTGTATGTCTCCCTTTGGAAGTTTTCCAGGCATGTCCCGCTGATAAGAGACCCAAGGGAAGACCCAGAACTTGCTGGAGAGATTGTGTAATATCTCTGGCCTGGTAACACCTTGGGTTTCCCCAGAAGGAGCTATAACATTCTAGGTTTTCTCCTGGACCTGTTGCCTCCTTGGTCCAATGGATAAGCAGTAGAGAGATGGATATTTTGTTGTTTCAAAAGTTAGTTTCTTGGCTTGAATATTCATGTTTTTGTCATTGTTGAACTTTAAAGAGGTGTTTCTGTTCAATAATTTATGAGAAATCTTGTTTAAATGATGCCTAAAAATACCAAATAGGGGCCGACAAGCCCAACTATCTCTGATCAAAGTGTACAATCATTCCTAATAAGTCAATAAAACAATAGCCTCAATAACAAATGGGTTATCTTAATATACTTACTGTTTTTATCCCTTGTGTGGCTACAATCTTCAAACAGCAATGCTTTTTCAGTTCAAGATGATTTCCACAGATCCTCTCAAGACCTTTCCTTTGGTGTTTTAGACCTACAGCTGGATCCCAAACCTCAACTTTGGAATCGACTGGTTTAGACCACAAACTATGAAAACATTTAGCTCCTGTGCTGGAAAAATAAGGCCAATCTTAAAGCACATTACATATGTATGCTTACAAATGTCCTGCAGGGGGCATCACATTCAGTTACCAAATAAACAAAAAACGAAAAACTTAACACTTAAACTTGCAACTGGTTTCAAAGATAATGGAAAGAAGTTGGAACCCAATTTTAACATGAATGCAATGTGTATAACTAAGATGTCATAGTCTAATTATGGATTCAGGGTTGTAGAAACTTACATTACCAATTTTTTTTCCAATTACAACTTCGCAATATTTTCCCCATTAAAATGCCATAAATATATTTATTGCCTGAGCTGGTAGGATGACTTTATTTACTTTACTTTACTTTACTTCATTTTACTACTTGCTTGCAGAATAAAAAATAGATGAAACACTAAAGTAGCCCTGAAAGAAAATACAGAAATAAAGACATCAAGTAGCTATTTATAAATATATGTATTGTAAATATTTATTATTTATAAATAATTTAATATTTTGGTTAATTATGCACATCAAAACTATAATAGAAAACCAAATAACCATTTTTTTTGAAAACAAGTTTTAAAGAGAAACAGCGCAGCCCCAAACGCTTTCTATAATCCAACTGCAATCCAATTTATACAGAATTAGGGGAGTTAAAGCAATTCATCAGCGCAGCGCGAGCCATTCGGGGGTGTGACTTCAGTCAATGGGGTCTATATATTGAGATGTTTTGACCGTGGGCTTTATGTGAATGAGAAGCTGACCAGTGGAAAGTCTCCGCAGCTCCTCCTCGTCGCGTGTTTCCTCTCCTGTCGACTCTCTCTGACTGTGATGGGTTCTCATGTTGTCGCACTGTGCGCGGCTTTCCTGTGCGTGGCGTCGCTCCCGCTCGGCCGCATGTCAGGTGCGGTCGGAGCGGTTATCAGATGCGAGACGTGCGACGCGGCAGCGCGGCTCCTGTGCAAGCCTCTTCCCCGGGACTGCGCCGAGAAGGTCCGCGAGCCTGGCTGCGGCTGCTGCCTGACCTGCGCGCTCAGCTTCGGCCAGCCGTGCGGAGTGTACACCGGAAGATGCGGCTCCGGGCTCACCTGCCAGCCTCAGCCAGGTGAAACCAAGCCGCTGCAGGCTCTGATTGAGGGACGGGGCATCTGCGTGAACGCCACGAACAGGAGACCCTCAATCAGACCTACACCTCCGGTTAATGAATTGCCAGGTATGGTTGCACTGTGGATCTATTCCATCAACACCTTACTTAGTTCCCAGAATTTACGTTTTACAAATCATGCATGTTGTTTTAGATGATTTATAAAAGTGTTTGGAGAAACTGGAAACTGATTTATAACCTAATGCATCTGAAAACCAAATTACACTGTAGCCAACTCATTCAAGGTGCTATAGTAATTTCCTTTATGTGACAACTTGATCTTCTTCAGTCTTAAACCTAATTTTCACATTCAGCCATAAATCACATTATGTGCTTAGCATAGAAAGTAAGGGAATTTAAGTTTGGTACAGTATTTCCTTGTTGTAACAATGCTTCTTGGGAATAAATCTTATATTGTTAGAATGCCTGTTATGGTGCCATATTTGTTACAAACACACATTTGTGGGATGAACAGAGGAGCTGAGTGGGTTGCATACATGAAAAATTACCTAAATCTTCTCTTGCATATTTTGCTGTTGCTATTGACTCTTGTTTTGAGCTTCTAGTACCCACAGGTGCTGCCAATCAGGTGCCCAGTATAAGGTTTGTTCCCAAGAAGCTTACAACAAAGGAATAATCTAATAAACACAAATTAACTTACTTTTGTTCTAAATTTAGTTTGACTTTTAGCTTTAAGTCCCAAGAGAAACAGGATAAAAGCTTTTTCAGCTTGTAATATTGCACAGCTGTTTCCTAAAATTTGATAATATTTCATATCTTGTCAAAAGAAATGTGAGAATATGTCCTTAATTGTGAAAATCCTTATGTTTGATGTTTGTGGACTGTTCTAAAACTTTCAGCAGAGCACACAGAGACTCAGGACAAGGAGCAGAATTCCACCGACTCAAGACTTCAAACTTCGTACAACAGTCATGCCGGACCCTTTAGACCTCCCCCGTCCTTCTCCTCCGCAAAGTCAGATGTCCTCAGACAGGAACCTCAGAAGAAAACCCAGAGCTTTAAAATGGAGGATCTCCCTGCTGGACCATTCATCACAGACCAGCAAAACTTTGCTCTCGAAACCAAACAGAAATCCGAATATGTGAGTACCACAAACATTTAGTTTTTTTTTTTTTTTTTGTCATCCAAACACACGATAGGAATGTTTTTCTCCTCTTCTCTGTGTTTTGGTGTTTTGCCTCCCTCCCCCTTTGCGGGTGATGAAATGTTTTGGATAGCGGTGGCGGCGGTTGGCAGGGACCTGGTGCAGTAGAGTGACATGGCAGCGAGCATGTACCACGGCCCTGTGGCTGACCTGGGTCAGGCGGTTGTTTGGCCACAAGGCGTCCGCGTGCCGGGCGCACTGAGAGCCAGCGGATGATGGATTGGCTGATGTGAGTGCCTGTTGGGAAGCACTGCTGCTATTTTGATCTTTCTTTGGCCTGAGAAGTGAGCACACTCTAGTAATGGGCTTTGACTGGCTACTGTGATTAGTGACTGGAGTACTTGGACTTGAGGACAAGCCTTTTGGCTTCCATCTTTGAGCCGTTTGAATTCAATTTGTTCCCCATCCTTTGTGTTGAAAGTTCTAAGCAGCTTTGCAAACGGTTAAGCCTCTGAAAGTCAGATGAATTGATTCCTGATCCACCACCTCTTTTATATCGCCGCCATCATTATTAAGGTATTACAGCAGGGCAGTGTGTTCTGCAGCATGAGTCAGCTTTAGCTTGTTCACGTTAATGTCAAAATTAGACTCAATGAAACCAGCAGTGCTAAAAGCATGACTTGCAACTGTGTTTATCAAAGTTCAGACGTGCAAATGTGAAACAAAACTGTTTTTTTCTATTTCTAGGGACCCTGCCGAAGAGAGATTGAGAGCATTATCAGCAACCTGAAAATGACCAACATCCTCAACCCCAGAGGTTTCCGTATACCAAACTGTGACAAGAAGGGCTTCTATAAGAAAAAACAGGTACAAAAAAAGATTTATTGCCTAATTAGTCAACAAATATTGTTTTCTAAAGGTTTTTTTTTTACAAGCTACATTAGCTGAATAAATTCTCAAGCCAGTGACTGAAAACATTAGGGCTCTAGCAGCTTTGTTGCTGTCTCTCATATTCATCAGTAGTTATTAAAGCTTTGTCACTGCACCACACCAGTGAGGCAGACCTTAGCCACTGCCTCTGGAAACAGGAACCACAGGGGCCAAACCCCAGCAGCGCTGAAGGCTGGGACGACGGCTGCCTTTTGCCTCCCCTCCCAGGGAGACAGACGTCAAGGTGGCCACTGGCACCCCATGAGCTCGCCCCATAATTGCTGGACGTTTTGAGAGGCAGACACAGAAATAGAGCTCTGCAGCCATCCCCACCTCAACATGGCTCACCCACGATCGGGTTGTAATGAATGAGTGGTTCTGACGCGTTTGCATGGGAGCGCTCGGGGCCCCCTCACGACTGAATCACCAAGCCTGTTTATCTTATTGCATATCAAACACTCCTGTTTGACCTGCAATCATCTTATTAGCAGCGCCGCAACACCAGACTCATATAGCTGCAGGCACCAAATGACTGCCAGACATTTCATTTTTGACATATGAGTGAATTTAATTAAAAATAGTATCCATTACAGCTTCTCTTAACACTTTATTTTTTTGCTAAAATGAGCATTTTCTGTTTGTATATTATGATCAGGATCTGAAATATTTAAGATTTTTATCAGTTTTTTATCTAGTTATGTAGCTTTAATCACGTATTTATTCATTGTACACACTTTTTATGTGATCTCATACATGAGACCAGCTTTCATCAGCCTCCCAGTTAACTCCTGTCTGAAATATTGAGCTAAATAGGGATGTCCTTCCTCCTGATCAGCCCTAACCCCTCTGCGGAGTGGCGGTGCCTTAGCGCTTAAAATGAATGGCTGCATGTTTTACTGAAGTGGAGGTTGACCTTTAGTAAAATTGGCAGTAAAATAACAGCCCTTGGGTAGCTCCACAGACTCTGTAAGTCATTTGTAGTACCCATAATTTGGAGCTGTGGGGTATAATCAGCAACAGATGATTCGTTCTGGCCACCAGCTTCTGAAAATAGATCTTGGTTCACAGTTGTTCACAAATGGGACTAAGTAAATATTTTACCAGGTTTCTGTTTACCTTAAAGGTCCCTATATGTGTCTGTAACAGGAGGTAGACCGTGAAAAGCGGCTCAAAATACCACAGTGTGTCAGATGGCCAAGACTTCGTCAACTCAGCACAATCTAACCATTGATGCCTCTTAACTGCGCGGGTCGACTTCATTGACACAAGTGGCTTGTTGCTGAAAACACAGCGCATTCGGTTGATCTATCTCCTTCGCCTCTCTTCAACCTGTGCCCTTCCTGTTCTTCCAGTGCCGTCCATCCAAGGGCCGGAAGCGAGGCTTCTGCTGGTGCGTGGATAAATACGGACAGCCTTTGCCAGGCTTTGACGAGAAGGAGCGAGGAGACATCCAGCACTACAACTCTGACAGCCAGTCGGAGTGAAGAAGAACCGAGGGGAGAGAGAGAAAGAGAGGGAGGTTGCACGCGAACAAGAAGAATTGTAAACAAATGGAGACACTGAGGATATTGGAGGGGAGGTCAAAAGATGGCTCAGTTGATATGAGGATGTTTGCTATTTCTATCTGTTGCCTTTGGGACCTTTTTTTTTTGTTGTTGTTTCCAAGGCAGAGCAAAGAGGGCAGAGAGGAGGTTTATCAGGAAAAAAAAACTTGGAAATGTATGCTATGGACAGACCCTTTATAAGCTGTTTTATTTCTGACTGCACCTGGAAAGGTTCTGATAAAATGATAAGCTTAAAAAATTCATCAGAAGCCTTAAAGTGATGACAAAAACAGAAGACACATCACAAACAGTGATAAGTGTGCCCTATATTTAGGCACAATTAAGTGGCATTGCATGAGTATAACCAATAACTATGCTTGTGGTTTGTTACAGACGTTGTGTCCGGTTGTGATGAAATAGTTGCTCAGTGTAACATGCAGTGCCTTACTATGAACTCCTGTTTGAATGGATTTTATTGTTTCCAGTTGCTTCCTGCTTTACAGGGAGCCGGGTGTGATTGTGCAGCTCAAACAGCATCATGTATTTAATGTTTCTATGCTGGATTCAAAACCACGGTGAGGAAAAAAAAAAAGACATTTGACTCTTTACTGTGGCTAAGTTGATGTCACTTTGCAAAAGCTGAATACTTGAGATTTAAGGCCTTTGCCATATTCTTGATTTTTTTTGTAGTCATTGTTCAATACTTGTTCGATTTGAATATGTTTGCATGTACAATCCAGCTCTCAAAGTCTATTTTTACCTAATAAAGGCAGTAAAAACGAACCACGCATTTGTCTCTTTTCTAATCAATACACAAACTCATTAAAACATCACTTTAATGACAAAAAATGTAGTCATCAACATTCAAAATTAAAATATACACACCATTCATTGGTTCAATACATGTATCAGTTGTGTTAAATAGCATTTGCAGAGAATCCAGTCCAAACAAGACCTATACAACAGTCAAAGGCAAAAACAAATAAATAATAGTCGTTTGACAAGATAATTAATCAGTAGACCAGTAGAGGTAGACAAATGCTGTCAAGTCCATCCTGTACCACACAACGGCTTGATTAGCTCTGATATGTTTTATGTAGAAATGAAAACATAAAGATCCCGAAACCTTTTGATTTGGCTTGCAGACTTACAGACCTGTTGTTTTGAGTAATGGAGTTATGTATGAAGTCATAAACAAACTATATACAATAAAAATATGAGGCAAACATTAAAAAAAAGAAAGGTTAATGGAAATAAATAAGGTGAAACATATATGTAAATAAAGCAGGAGGACATGTGTTTTAGGGTCATTAGGTGTCAGTTTTTGTGTTTCTGTGAGTCCATCCCTCAGTGAGTGACCTCTTGATGGCACTCCGCGTCACCTAGAAGATCGCTGGATCCTGAGAGCTTCTTTCCGTTCCACGATGAGACACACCAGCAGCGAGCAGGGGGCCCAACCAGAGAGGACTCGCACTGAAAACACAAGCAAAATTCAGATCAAATCACCTGAAAAATGAGATTAAATCTCTCTAAATGACTTCACTGTCATTTCTGAAAGCCTTAAAAGAAATATCTCACCTGCTTGGCCTTGTAGTAGCCATGCTTGTCGCAGTTGGGGAGGTAAAAGGTTGTGAACTTATCACCTAGTAGCTGCTGAGAGCTGGCTATCTTGTCCAGCGCTTCGTGCAACTCAACGTGACAGGGACCCTTTGCAAAACAGAACAAGAACCGAATGTTAATAAATACACATGATCACATATTGAAGCTCTTCCCCTAGATTCATGCACACCCTCTTGTGGAAACAGAGCTAAATTACTTCTTTCACAATTTTATGTCAGATTGTTTGTTCATACCTGTTGTACTAGTTTGTTGCGGATGGCATTGACCTTGGCTTTGATGCTCTCATGACCCTCAGCCGGGTCTTCAGAAGGAAGATTAAGCCCCAACATGTAGTGCAGGGAGCCATGATCGGGGACTTCATCGACTTCTTCTGTAGAGATTAAAAAAAAAAAAAAAAAAGAGTCATTAAAATCCTAAAAGTAAGGAAAATATTTGACATAAACAGATAAGAGAATCACAGAAGCTACCTTGGCCCAAGTCCTCAGAGCAGATTCCCTGTCCTCTGGTCAGAGCGTGCAGCGGTCTGACCTCACCTGGCCTGGGAATGCAGTGGAGACCCTCACCGCAGTGGGCCGTGTGAACGCCGCATGAAGCCCCTTTCTCGAGAGCGCAGGCCATGCAGCAGCCACAGCCGGGCTCCCTCAGCACTTGCTTGCAGTCCGATGGCACTGCCGGACAGTCGTTAAGCTTCTGTGGCGTGCACGGGGAACAACGGATGGGCTCAGGTCCCACCACGGGGGACGACCTCACCACAGCCAGCACAGCCAAAGCTGCCCCAAACCTCAGGGTTTTATAGAATCCAAGCATTTTTGAGTCTACAAATATATTTTATCTTTGTAGGTCTTGTCTCATAAACCTACTCTCTCTGACTGTAGAGTTTCTTCTTAAAAGATTTCCTTGAACCAGGGGTATTTGTACGATGAGCTGACCTCAGAAAGGTTAATGATTGACACTGTGACCAGAGATATAAAATATTTTTGACATAGCTATTCCAAACAGTGGGTGACCCCTTTTGATGTGCGTAAATCCCTGATCACAAGGTCAGTCGTCAATATTGACTCAGGAACATAGTGATTGTAGATCAAAACAACTCTGTTTTTTTGGATGACAAAATCACCCAACATCTTTAGAAGTGATGTTATGAAAGGTATTTTAATAAGACTACTGCAACCGTAATGAGTGATACATAATATTCAACTTCACATCACTAAAATTGTATTATCTCATACTGATGTAATGTTTGATGGTTCACAGACATTTTGTAACAATAAAACTGTTTCCCCCTTTAGTCATGTCGCTTTCCTTATCATGTCGGATAAACAGAATCATTCCTCTTGAGAGTTGCACAACCCTAACATTATGGATTTGTAGGCTAGATTCACAACATGTTTGTCTACAAAAGAGGACAGTAATTGGATGTTTCCCTGGTGTAGTATTTGTCATAAATATCTGTGACGAATGCCAGATGTGTGATGTGCCGGCCAAGCTCCACTTATCTCATGCTGTGTTCTCCACGTGGCCCCAGGCATTTCATTGTGATAGGATTGAAGTACAAAAAGCTATGGTATCTCAAGCATCATTGTAGTTCAAAGATTTGCACTACAAACAGTAAGAATGTTACAACTTAAGCTTTATTAAATCCATACACTCCTATGAAAAGATGGTACATACAATTTAGGGTACTGCTCAGATATAAAGTTTAATTTGCTAGATACAAAATAAGAATTGCTACTCATAACCCATCTTATAGAAGAATGTACTCTGGTTCAGATAGCCGATAGGTTTCAGGTCTACATGTGGAGGATGGTGGTCAGTTGGCAGGTTGAGTGGATAAATTCACACCGAACACAGTTTGAGTTGACGTCTATCAGCAGCAAAAAATAAATAATAAAATATGCAAATTTTAAATCCCAATTGGGCCTTTTCATTTATTTCAAAGTAGATATATGACTTTAAACAATACTAACAAAAACACAGATCATGACCAAAAAAGAAAAGAGAAAAAAAAAATAAATAACGAAACTTGCCCTTCAATGTTTACGTAATTTAAATGTGACAACTGAAACAAAAATTACAACGTTAAAAAAAGGTTTACACCAAACAACAAAATGTATTGGGCATCCCTTTACCGTTTTATGAATGTACCTTATCTTGGCTAAATAATTTATGTATATGGCAAACAGATCTCATGGTCTGGCAATGGGAACCCCAAATAAAGAATATGAATTGGGATAAACTGAGCAGTCTAAAAACTTCCACCTGAACCTTGTAAGGCCTGTGATGATGATCGTTACTCAACCACCAGTTGATGAGTTGTTGCCTCCTCGATGTTGAACATCAGGTTTACTACCCACTTTGGAAACGGCTCCTCCTTGGACACATTTAGGGAAATAAAAAACAAAAAAAAAAAACAACAAAAGAATGATATTGCTGAAAACTATCTTGCAGTAGTTTTTAAAAAGGAATTCAACAAAAATTAAGTACTACCAGATCACTGATTTTTCTTTTCCTGTACATAGGTGTTAACCGTTTTTGCCACTTAATTTTGGAGACCTTGGAAAAAACAAAATAAATTATTATGACCACACATTATAAATTTACACCGATGGAAATATGAAAGACTTGAGCATGCTTACTTTTATTCTTAATTTCTTCTTTGGTTGCCAAACATCACCGCTCAGGTCTGCAGCTTGAGAGCTCACACCTGACACCAAATCATTTTCAGGTTGAAACTGAACAAAACTGCTCTGATATGCAGAACCAGAGCGTCGCCCTGGTCTCAGAACTCTCAGGGGAACATCATAATCTTCACTTTCTTCCTCTACAATTTCTTCTTCCTCCCCCTCCTCCTCCTCCTCCTCTTCTTCTTCTTCTTCTTCTTCTTCTTCTCTCTCACTTCCAGCCACTGCCTCATCTAGCTCTTCTTCACCCACTTGGGACTCTAAATCTTCTTTTTCTCTTTCTGTTCTGCTTCCCACAGATTCATTTTCTTGGTCCGACTCTTCTTTTATTGTCTCCAGAAGAAATGTCTTTCTCACCATTTGCATTCATTTAAAAAATAAAAGTACAAAACAATTTAACAAGTTGACCAGTTTTTGTCACATTTCAAAACTTTTCCTCCAACACAATACATCAGACTTACATTTAGCAGCTGCTGGGAATTCATTTTGGGCCTTTCTTGACATACAAATCCCAGAGAGTTTGCAGTGACAGCGGCCGTGTGTTTCTTAATTGAATAGTTCAATCAGGTGTGGACACTTGTTAGGTCAGCAGTGAGATTTAAACACTCTGAAGCAAAAGCAGAGCAAACAAAACACACAATGTGATCTAAACTAAACCTTCAATGTTCTAAACAGATTTTCACAGGTTAACATGTTCTGAATAAATAAAACTCAACTGAGAAGCAGGACACCACATTTAGAGACAAAAGAATCTTCATTCTCCAACTGTGGATTCACCCCCCCAAAAATTATTTTATTTCCAATTTCTCTGTTTTACATTATACCCTGTTCTTATTTGATGAAATGATGATAATGGTTGTCTAGGACACATTAAAATAACGTTGTTTACTGTTAAAATGGAGGCTTTATCCTGCGACAAATATATCTGAGTAAAATCTAATCCTGAACAAGAATAAACACATTGAGTCTGTGTCAGAACCCTGACCATTTAAGTGCTATTTATTTCATTTTTATGGTTTAATGTAAACTTTAAAAGCTGCACAAACTTTTCTATAAATTAAAACTGAGTTGTTAATAACCAACGCGCATCTGTTGAATTTTAGATCAAAGCAACAACAGGTCCAGTGTTGGACTGTCTGGTTGCACAAGACAGGTGTTTGTTGACTTAACTGTTACACTGAGTGAACTCCACAAACTCTACATCGTCACTGGGAAAAACAATTTTGGCCCCTGTACAGAGTTTGACATTGTGACATCGTAAAATGAGTCATGGAGGTGGTCTGACAAAACAATAAAAAAAAAAAATCTAATGTTTTCGGTTATGTGGTGTCAAAAATTATTTTTGGAGCAATCAACTACATAAAAAATGTTACTTTTAAAATACTGCATTGTTTGCTGTGAGTGGGGCAATAAAAACCCATTTAGTAAGCTTTAAACAGATAATTCAGATCTTTCAAAGTGGAGTACTGTGAAAAGATTATAAACATTTAATATCTTACCTGTTGTAGATAACCTCTTGGACAACCGCAGTATAAATAGATATAACTTGATTATGATCAGATGGAGGAGGTAATAGCTTGAGCAGGTCAGAGAACAAAGTGGCTTGCTACTGTCTCAAATCAACTTCAGTCTCCGGGTCAACATGTGTACCAGTTTTTGACACATTTAGGATCTGGGTCACCTCCTACCAAAGGTGACCCAGGTTTCACCAGAAGTGCAGACTGCAAATAGCCACATAAATCTATGTAAGTAAGTGTTTAATGCAACACTGGTTGCTGTGTAAGGTTTGTCACTCTAAAATGTTTGATATTACAGTTGGAAAAGGCTCCAATCCACTTTCGTCTTGGTCTTCATTATGAAGTTCCTTTTAGAGCAAAAGTGTTTTTGTTCATACTTTGTTGGACAACCCTTTGGATTATTATTCCTACAAGAATAAGTCTGTAGCTACTGCTTCTCACATAATGGGGCACGTCTTCCTGAGGGTACCCCACATATCCTAAAGTAAAAAAATCTAATTTATTAATATATGAATTTAAAAAATAAATAAAAACTGAAACAGAAATCAACATACCTTGAAGTAAAAAAAAAAATTTCTTCATTTAATATGAAAATAGATTTTAAATCAATTTAAAATTTAAAATTAAAGATTACAGCAAAATAGATACAATTATTAAGTAAAATCACTGCTATAGCTAAAGTTAATGAGCCCACAAATGTGATGTTTTATACACCAATATAGTATTTAATACAAAATATTCAATAACCCAACTTTAAACTGTACAAGATACAACATAGTTTACAACTTTTTGGCTATTTACAAAAAGTATGATCTGAATATCAAAGTGAATAAATCTAAAAAGGCAGGTTGCAGTCACTGTAAGCTTATTGAGTAAGGCAAAAAACTTGAAACATGATGTATTTACACTTTTACAGATCAAGTGAAATGGCTTTGCACTTAAAGATGCAGCCTAGAAAGATATTCAACACTCCTCTCATGTCCGGAAGAGCATCTGAGAGACGTACGCTCAAGCTTGTTCAAAGAATACTCAAGCTGTAGCTTAAATATGATGAAAAGCGGTAGCACTGTAAATGCGAATGCCTGAATAAACGACAGCAGCCAGGCACTGCACCGAAGTCGGTGCAGCTTCAAGGTATGTGGATGTATACATGGAGCATTTAAAACACTTAAAGGTCATGCATTTATGGACGTGGTGTGCTTATGTTCACATGTATGTGCTCTTTTATTTAAGAATAAATTATATATGCCATCAGGAATAATTCAATCATCTGGGATATTTGGCATTAACTACTTTTCAAACATTTTCTTCCTCTTTCAGTTGACTTTAATATGTTACTGTTAAAATAAAACTGTCTTTGCTTAGTTTATTTTATCACATTAAAATAAAACTCTGAATTAAAACTTTATCAAGTCTGGATACTTTTTAAGTTTATTATAAAAAGTGACATGTGAAATACTATTGTTCTGTGAGCAACTTTTCCCTTCTTTTGCAGAGGCAATAAAAGTTGTAAAACATCCATGGAATGATCATTACTTTGGTTTTCTTTCAGCAGGAGTATCATTACTATGGCTGTCAATGCTTAAAAAGTCACCCAGTGTGTTAAATATTAATACGTCACGCATCATAAAAAGCCTAAGCCGTCCAGTGAAAAGTGGGTATAAAAAAGGGATTTTTGTGCTGTTTTGTTACAAATAAAAACTAACCACACATGCATACACACAATCAAGTACACACATGCATGCGTACTTACATACACACACACACACACACACACACACGCACACACTCAAAAACAAACAAACAAAAAAAATAAGAACCATAATTTTTTTCTCTGTAAATAATGCACTATATCCTTGGCATAATCAGGACAGTGCAAAAGCAAATATATGAGCAGTCTTTTTTCTGAGAACCAATCTACATATTCACCCCCCACCCATCACGGGAATATGCGCTTTGTTTAACACAAAGATGCACACTGTACCTGGATCTGAAAGAACCCAAGGGTGCCACAAATTGAATTAAGTTACTTTGATGCTTAAAGAAAAGTTGAAAATTTGTGTGAACATTTCTTCGCTCCACATAATTCAGAAAAAGTGGTGAGCAGTTAAAAAAAGAAGAAGAATCTCTAAAAGCAAGTATGATTGTTCGCATCATCACATCGTGTCCCAGGAGGATTTCATCCTGAATGAGCACGTCCTGGATCGTGCCAGTATAGTCAGGATTTATAGGGAATTCCTGGACAGGCCTGGTCTTTCCAGGCGCTCCTGCTGCGTTTGAGACAGTCTTCTCTGTCTTAGACTGCTGCTTCTGCAATGGCTGCCACGGCCTCGATTTGAATCTTAGTCACCTCTAAGTCCTCCTCTTCCTCCTCGCCCAAGGCAGGCACGCAGGACGAGGGCAGGTTTGTTGCTTGGCTGTTGCAGATGTTGATCTGAACATTGCTGCCCGTGCTGGCGTGAGCGACGCACAGGCTGGCAGTGGAGGAGACGCTGCCCAGATTGGTCGGGACACTCGTCTTGCCGCAGGAGTGGATACGGCGCGCCAGGCTGGCGGAGCGCATCACTGATGAGGTGGTCGCCGTGCCAACGCCCTGCACCTTCCCTTCCAGAAAGTAGGTCAGCATCTCACCTTTGCCTTTCACGCTGACCTTACCCCGGCAGACCAGGTCATAGTTGCTGTTCAAAAGCCGATAAACGTCCTCAGTCACCTGGAAAAAATAAAATACAAAAATCACAAATGTTTAACTTAAAGTGCCCATGACATCATTTGTTTTATACATATAAATGAATTTTGTAAAGATAATGTCAACCACTAATTGCAAAAATAAAAATAAAATTCACAATGCTGAGATAAACACCACTGTGAAGTAACAGGAAGTGATGTCAAAGGGGAATGTCTGCATGTGAGCAAAACATTGCTACAATGGCTAACAACACTTTTTAGATTATTTTGAGTCGCTTTGAGAGAGAGACGAAAAAATTCAGAGTTCAAATAATAATGTTTCAATAAACAAAGACCAGGGAGTTCCTTTTCTGAAAAAAAAAAAATCCTCTTTGATGTCATTTCCTGTTTCACTTTGACTGAGTCAAATTAAAAAAAAATATGCCAGTTATGTTTCAGAATGGGTTAAATTATGTGTTTTATGCCAAGTTTCTTAAATATAAAGATGTTTTTCACTTTTTGTATTTGAAGTGTCTGCATATCACAGGCCCTTTAACATTTATCAAAAAAAGACCTAAAAAATTCAAGCTATAAAAATAGCTTTTTTTTTCTGTATTTAGTAACTGCAAAGTTTTATACTCCATCTTCAAGGTTGCTTTCAAGCTTGTAAAATATGAAAAGAAACACCATAATTTATACTTTCTTTTGAATTTTCAAATTGATCCCACTGACTTGGCTTGATAAATGATAATGTAATTGTTGTCACATATTTAGTATTTTCTTTAGTAATGATACTTTCACAGCTGTTATGTCATATAACCTAAAATAAGTTTTAATCAACAAACCAGATGTAAAACCTTAGATTAGGTTTGTCCCATGTGTGACAGTTGGTGCTCTAACTACCTGTATTTTTCCTGGAACACCGGTACTGTCCATCCGACTCGCCACATTGACCGTATTACCCCAGATGTCATACTGAGGCCTCCGCGCTCCAATCACCCCTGCGACTACCGGGCCCACATTGATACCTGTCCAAATGCATGCAAACCTTAAGCAAATCAAATTTATTTACACCGGCAATTGTTAGTGCCAGCTTACAGCTCATCTCACAGGTAAAACTCACCTACTCTCAGGACAAACTCGTTGTAGGACTGGTAGTTGATTTCGTCCAACACGTCAAACATTTCTATGGCGTAGTCTGCTAATGTGCTCACGTGGTCATACACCAATTTTTTCTCCTTAAGAGGAGAGAGGAAGTTAGAAAGGATCTAAAGTGGAGTTCTGTGAAAAGTTTTTGAACAGTTAATATCTTATCTGTTACCAAAATTTGGAGAAATAAATTTTAAAATCAACCATTCTTACAAGTTTTCAACCTGTTTGAATCAGAGCAAAATTGAAGCAGATTCCTGCCATCCTAAAACTTCAGCCTCAAAGTCTCATAACAGTTCATGCAATAAGGTTTTTTTCATAAACCTTTACATTGCCATCAATTTCATATTACATTGTTATGTACACAAAATTCTATGGTTATTTGCAAGCATAAATAACAAAAATTTTAGCAATTTGGGTGCAGGACATCCGTCAGAAATATCCTAATATTACTGCTGGAATAACTGTGAGATACACAAATGACAACTTTGCAAAAGCTGATAAAATAGTGTTTGTTTTAAACAAAAGGATTTTTGAAATTTTAAGACGGCAAAATATTGATTGTTCATGACTTAACCATAAACTCCCCTTCAAAACATGTGAACTAATGCATTAAAGTGATTTCTAATGCTCCCCTTAATATTCCTAATTTTACAAAATGAAAAGAAGTCACAAAAAAACAAGCAGAAAAGGGAAAGCCACCTTTGTGCCAACAGTGGGGACGAGTCCCACAGCTGCCATGTAGGTGCTGCCGATGGTTTTGATTTTCTCAATGTCTTTGTAGCACTCCTTATCCATGAGCTGAAAAACAACATGCGTTCAGACACTGAGGTGCAAGCTGCATCCAGACATCAAAAGATGAAGATCAAATATAAAGATGTGAATCAGACCTCATCAAAGTCAGCAATGATTTCATTCAACAGCCTCAGGCACTCCACTCCCATGTTGTTGCCATCCAGTTCAATGTAAAAATCATTAAAGTTTGGGATCGAGGCAAACAGGACACCGACTTGAGCGTAGGACTGATAATACAAATCCTAACGGGAAACAAAAGACAACAGTAAAGCTAACAAAGGAGCTCCTCAAACGTTTTCCTAACTTTTGTTTTCTGCCTTTTGATCTACCTGTTTGTCTGTCTGACTGCCTGCCTGTTTGTTAGCGTGGCTCACCATGTTTCTAGGGTTTGACATTAAGAAGTGCTGAGCCACATGGGCAGGCAGTAGATTGAACAGGATCCTCCGATTGTCCAGCTTTACTTTCTCCATCCCGTCTCTTTCCTCCTCTGCCTGGAAGGCAAAGCAAACATCAAATAAACGCTGGGAGCTTGTTCCACATTTTCACCACATGGAGTCAGTAAAAAGCTTTCAACAACTTGTGCAACTGAAGTTTTACAACTGGGTGAATTGACTTAAAGGGATTAGTTAAATTGTTTAAAATGTAGATTCTATATTTCTTTCCAAGTATGTGGCATTCTTAGTTCAACACAAAACAGGGCCAAAATAAGCTTTTTACACTTGTTTTTTGCCAAGAAAGAGGCTGCTGGCAGCCTATATTGTTACATCCTCCTCACTTAACCCAATATATCAGATCTAAAATGACAGCATTCCTGCTAAAGCTTGTTTTACAGTCGTAACGTTCAAGCATCTCAACATTCACAGCCTTTTTCACGCTTGAGCAGACACATCAGTGCAAACTTCCCGACCTGCACAGCCCAAAGGAAGTCCAAGCGCAGTTTGAGGTCAAGTTGCCTGGAGTGGAGGGCCAGTGCACTGACAAAGAGCAACAGAGACAGGATGGGCTCGTAGCCCCGGATGTGGAAGGACCCCCCACTGTGGAAGAGACACACACACAGAAGTCAGCAATAGGGCAGACCACAAAGAAAACAACATGGGAGAGTGGACTGGACCCACCACAGTGTTCAGGAAGAACATGAGTCAAGTTGATTTTTTTTTTCTTGTTCTTTGAAGGACAATATCAAGAAAAAAACAAACATTTTTAAAGAAAAAAAGCCTTTCGATATATTTTCTGGGACCAATAAACACCATGCGAAACATAACTTCAATTAAACAAAATTGACTTTTCTTGCTAAACTGGAAAACAAAAATCAACATAATAAAATTTTCCCTCTGAGCTCTAATAAAATTAGCCAGACTCTTGAGCACAGAGCTAACGTGCTCCCATCATCCTGCCCACATTGTCCTTTCAGGCTTCTGATTTGGAGCTAATAAGCATGTGTGCTGCTTCAAAGGGTGGAAATGAAAGTGTGTGGGCTGAAGACAAGCAACAACTCCTCTACACACACGCATACATCTCAGCACATGGACTGTAAATGTTCTGACTCCTGTTTACCAGCGTGCGTTTCCGTTTCCAACCAACAAAAAAAGGACGATTGCTCAATGTTTGCATCTATTTGATGCTCGAACGACACCTCGCACCTGGATTCAACTTTGGTAAAAAGCGTCCGTTTGAAAAATAACAGGAGTCTGAAGTGAGTGTTTTTGGTGGCGTGCCATAAACCTCACCCTGCAGTCTTGCGAAAGCCACTCAGCTCCAACACGGTGACATACAGCACCCCCACAAGAAGCATCAGCGCCATCTTTGGAAGCCAGGAGATGCGCAGGAAAAGCGCCAAGGTGAGGGTGCCCACCACGCAGGAGAGGAAGGCGTAGCGGGCCCCGTCACAGGGCTGCTCCGTCACGGTGCGGTTGGCTTCGCTGTCCACATCGATGATGACAATGGAGCTGTTTGTGTTGGCACTACCCCACAACCAGGGCATACAGCCCACCTGTCAAAAGCCAAACAAACGCAGGTTGGCCAATTAACATAAAAAGTAGAGATGTCACAAAAACTTGAAAACAAAACATCTTCAACAATGTATGTGGAATTTAAGAATTTTTGATGTTGCTTTTGAGACTTACAACACAGGCCTGGGCCACAGCGTAGATTAAGAGCACTATGAGAATGCAGAGAGCAGTACGAATCTGAATGGTCAGGCACCCTGGAAAACACTGACAGAAGTACACAGCGTGAGGGACACTAAAATATATATTTTTTATTATCTGTATTGTAAGGAATACTAAACATGCTAATGCTTAAAAATCAATCAAGTTTGAAAAAGAAAATGTGTTTACCTGTATTCTAGTAATATGGAGGTACATTATACAAGCTACTAGGAAGCAGATGCAGAAAACGAGAAGGACGAGTACCACTGTGCCCCTGAGGTATAAAAAAAGAGAAAGGAAGTAATTAGGAAAAAAGTGTATGTCACAAAATTTTAAAATAGAGATAAGTAACCAGATTATTAATTGGTGTACATACTGTGGTATGATGAGAAGATAAACAAGGCCGAACAAGGCAGCTAGGATCAGAGAGAGGACCACTGCGCTGGTGAAGTACTCATCAGGAACCTGGTGGTACTAATCCAACAACACAAAACAGAGAAGATTTAATGACATGAAATTAAATAGATACACCACTTACTCACTTCATCAACCTTTCAAGCACATCAAATATGTGAAAGCTTTGGGCAATCCATTAAAACAAAGTTTAGTTTTTTCCACTCACTCAAAAAATAAACCATTCATAAATGCTTTTTATCACAGAAAGCCTATAACAAAAACAAAACTGGGATTTTTTTAGCTTGACATCCATAAAACCTTTAAAATTCTGAGGGAGTATGGAAATTAAAAGTCCAAAAAAAGTTGTTTATGTTTTTAGTCTTATTGAAGAATATCATCTAAATCCACCCCTAAATGGGAGTTTTGAATTTGGGTTTTTTGTTATCTTGTCAGTGTTAACTAAGTGAACAAAAAAAAAAAGTTAACTATTGATCATTTTTCAAATTTGTACTGTAAACTTGTAAAGTCTGATTCCTTCTAAACACAGAGCAGATATCTGGCTCACCTTCTGCTCGCGCTCAGAGCACTTATACATGAGTGTGAGGAAGTTGAGGTCTGCTGTGTCCGACTCAGTCTGACGGGCCTCGATCAGCCGACCAATGTAGCGGTTGACCCGGGTTCTGGGGCTGCTCTGGATTACGTTAGTCTGGTTCGCATTGTTGTGGTTTCTCAGCTTCTGTGGAGCTGATCGCATGGCCCTCCGCTGGAAGTAAATGAAACCAAATCTTTATTTTCTAAAACTGCACTGCTGCTCTCCTCATTCTCTGGACTCATTTCCACATTATCATATTTTGGATCAGGGTGAATGAGAGTCAAACGTAAACACAGGCAGCTGATTATACTTTCAAATTAGAACGTTGCCTTCACACTTAACTTCATCATCAAATGTTCCCCACTGTGTTTAAGTGTCTTCAGAAGCCAGAATGAGCAGCTTTGCAAAACACTGGAGCAAAGCCAGAGAGTTAGCATGACGTAGTACGTGTGTGTGTGTGTGTGTGTTTGTGTAGATCTGCGTACATGTAAATGAGCATGCTTTTTGAACTGTGCAGCTCAATAAGTGTGGGGGTGGGGGGTAAGTAAGGATCACCAGAGTTTTTTGTAAGTTCATGACACTGTTGTTTACAACTACCTCTGTCATGTTCCCCTTCTAACAGCTAAACTTTAGCTTTAACTGTCTGGATGCTTATCAGGCATTCACACTATTGAGATGCTCCATTTTTTCTTCCGTGCATTTTTTTGCCACATATCCCATTCAGCATTTTTGGTGCTAATTAGGCAATTTATATATCAAAAAATTCAGCTCCTTCAGGAAATTTTGACAATGTCTCTTGGTACTTCAGTAATTTATACATTTTAAGTAATGAAGCTTTTTCAGCCATTTTTTTGTACTCATTGAAAATAAATTGAGCTGTCTTAAACAACTTTTAAACCCTTGTAAATATGTACTGTACTTTTACCTTTTCTCTAATTCTGCTTTTATAAATCTTATTTGCTAATTTCAGCTTTCTTCAAGCTCATTCTTTTGCTACGTTTAGCTTTTTTCTGCTTTTTTGCTTCTTTTGAGTTAAACATTTTTGTGCTTCTTTCAGCCAATACAATCTTCCCCCACTACTTTTAGCTGCTTGTTGCTTATTTTAGCAATTTTCTGTATGTTTAGCAACTTTTGAGCTATTTTCAGCTAATTTTAGCATTTTTTTTTTTGCTAAATTCACTTTTTTGTGATAATTTCAGCTTTTTCTTGCTTCATTCAGCAAACATGCTCTTTTTGCTTCTTTGTGTAAATTTCAACTTTTTCAGCTACTTTGTTTTTAGCTATTCTATTGATTTCAGTTGCTACAGCTATTTTATAACAAATTTCAACTTCTTTTGAACTGGCTACTTTTCTACAAATTTTTCACTTTTGTCATGTGTTCAAATTTAACTCACATTAACTGTTTTGTTATTAAACTGTTTTAGCTCTTCAGCAGCATTTAGCAACAATCAGCATTAAGCATTCACACTGCATTTTCACAGGAAATGCAAATTCTCTAGGTAAGTGTTGTTTTGGTCTTGTGCATCTCAAACCTTGTTATTAACACCTTTACTTTCTTGTCTCCTTTCCTTCTTTTATACCATCTTGCTCAAACCCTAATTTCTGTCTTTCCACCCCCCCCCATTGTATCTATTGAGCCTCCCCTTTTCCCATTTCTGTTTTTGTCATCCACAATTTAGTTGTTTAGGGTCAATTATAGGGTTGTAACAAAGTGGTCTGAAGATGCTGCTGCTGATTTTGCAGTTCAGTAATGAAACCATGTCTTTAGCAAAACCAGCAAAACTGCATTCACACAGTACTTTCCCTTGTCCTGCAAAAGGCTTTTGTGCTTTGTATGAATGTGTCACTTCACTCTCACAAATGTGTTTAATCTGACTCAGAAGTCACCACTTAGTGGATACTTCATAAAACCATTCACCCTTTTTTCCCTGAAAAGAGACACACTGTTATGTGTGAGCTAAAGCTCTACTGAGCATGACTTCAACACTGAGTTCAAATGACATTGAAGTGTACAGTTTTTTTTTTCTTACAGACACACAAGGTCAATAAGCTTCTTACGATTTGGGCAGATTGCCAGTTCCACTGGCAGCACAGGGTTTTGTTGGGGTAAATGTTATGTTGGTCTCTGGCAGCGAGTCCAACAGAGGAAGCAAACAATAAATCATACAAGACACAATGGATTTTCCAGGAAACCCTAGCTGGTGTGTCTTATTAGCAAAGTCACAGCACGAACAAACACAAAACCTTCAACGCACACACACAAGACTCGATACCTTGTCACCGTCCTCGCAGTTCATGACATTGGAGAAGGGAATCTCAGCCTTGAACATCTTCCTGCAGTGCATGAGCTGCACCAGTAAGTAGCACACAGTTTTGAACTTCATTTTTTTGGCAGGCTTTATATCCGAAAGAATCAATCCGGGGAATATCTGTCACCAGATAAGAAATGGGAACGAGGAATAAGTGCACCACACAGTAAAATATATGCTATGTACAGATATAAAACTTTATAACTCATGCACAAAATTTGGACAGCGTGCACATGCGCACACACACATGCAAACATTATTAGGCTCAAGAAATTAAGTAGAAAAGTGCTTGAAATGAGTATTCCCTGATACCGTTTATATCACTTTAGGACCCTAAAGATGATTCATAAAAGTAATAAAGATTAAGTGTACGTTAAAGGCTTTGAGTGTGTCAGTTGTAACGGAATCTATGTGCTATGTTTGAGGTATGTCCCTGCAGGAGCAGCAGCTGTGAGGGCATATCTTTGATGAAGCTGAACTATTAAGAGGATTAGCTCAAATCTTTCATATTGCAAAGAAAAATAAGCAGGATCTTGGAGGTTCACACATGAAACCAACGAACCTCTGTGCAAATCTTATCATGCGAAACGTAAAACCGGCTGCCGGGAATAACGAGCAAGAGGTAAGGAGAAGAGAAGTGATCCCCCGAGAGGCGTACAGAAATGAGAATGTACTGCCCGCTTCGAACTGTTCAAATTAAAGCTCAGTAAATTTGGATTTAAAGTTTGTTCTTTAGAACAAAATCCCAATTTATTACAGGTCAGAATAAAAAAAAAAGACTAAATATGTGTGTGTATCGTATGATGCTGGATGCTGTAGTTCCCTTATTATCAACTTTTGTCAATCTTTGCAGAAATAACTAATTTTCAAACTATGCCTAAGGGTCCATTAATACAGCGTAACATACTGCAAATGCTTAACTAGTGTGCTCATTACAAGCTCTATATATTAAAAACTATATATTTAGTCTTAGTAGAAATGGCTAGCATAAGATACCTTCCGTCGGTGAGATGGCACAATAAAGAAAGTTTCGATTTCATGCTTTTGGAGGAAGGCATTCCTTTCATGACCATTTCCTGGCTCCACCTCATAGTCTCCGTTTAGGCACTCGAGCGTTGATCTGGTGATGTGAACTTTCCTGTGACACATGACAAGGTGGGCTGAACACGTGGGGAGAAAAGCAACGTGCCAAAACAAGCAATGAAATTCTGCCCTGGCTGGTTGAGTTGAGATTTTTACCATTTAATAACGCGGTCAGCACAAAACGATCGAGTTCAAGTGCAAACAAATGTTCTCTGTGTCTGCTCTCAAGAGCTCAATCCCTCCCCACAAAGTCCTCTCGATCAAGCGTACAGGCTCTTATGTCCAAAAACAACACATTTTGTTTTTTAATTATGTTTTGTATAGCTTGTCACCTACTGTTTAAAAAGCTTCCTGTTTCTGAAACCTCCCTCCTGGGAAGCTCAGTTTGCTAGGATGAGTCATTTGATTGGCCAAGAATGGCAAAACGCAGGACAGCTGCTCATTCTCGGCTTAATGCATGTCAAACTAGTTCACTTTGGAAGTAATATGCAAATGTGGTACATGATGAAATAAAAGAAGAAAACACAAGGACTAGCAAAGACATTTTAAGTGTCTTAGTCAGCTCCACAGATGTGTTTTTGTGGGGAAAAAAAATCTTCCTTTGATCTGGTGATTTTGTTTTATTATGCAGAAATACTAAATGTACAAAGCTGTGTACTGTAGCAGCAATTACAATCAATTAAGACAGTAGTTCCACATAAAATTGCCTAAGAAGTCATGTAATTGATCCAAAGCAGCATGATATGGTGCACAAAGATTTTGAGGCTCCTATGCCTGTAAAATGTTTAATACTGACCCCGGTAGTCCTCCAGCTTCCATCACATTGGCCAGAGTCACATCATTGGACCAAACATCATACTGCCACTTCCGAAGGCCCAGCACTCCACACAGAACCCGGCCCGTGTGCAAACCCACACGCATGTTAAGGTTGACTTCTGTTGCCTCTGCCACTGACCTACAGGAACCGTTCAAAGGGAGATTTTGGGTTACATTAAGAACAATATATACTCACTAACATCATTATAAAATGTGCTTTTCAGTACTTGAATACAAATAAAGAAAATCTTTCAGAATGTGAAAAGAAAACAACTATAAGACATGTCCTTTGCGAAAACAAAATTAAGGGTTTAATCTTTTATTAGGCTCTCAATATCTATTTGGAGAACCCAACAATACCTGGTTTAAAAAGCACTCACGTTATGGTGTCGATCATGTCTAGCCCCATTTCTACGCAGCAGTGAGCATGGTCAGTCTTGGGTTGAGTCAGTCCAGAGACACAGTAATAACAATCCCCCAGAATCTTAATTCTGCGACAGTGGTTCTCCTGTTAATTAGAGAGAAAAGACAGAAAAGAGGAGCTGTAACCTCATTTTGAAAAGGATAAATCAGGGTATAACAGATGTTGGACTGTGGTAGTTTTTTTTTTCCTCTAGCTATAATTTAAACTCTAATTGATAGCTTAAACACATAACATAAATGTAGCATAAATGTGACCAATCACATCAAACTGAGGATTAAGTCAAACTTGATCAAAATGATACATTTTGATACCTGGATCATCCTGATATCATGAATGGTTCCAGATATGGCTTGATTTACCTTCCTAATCAGGATAACCCATTGATATTTGGTCTAAAGCCTATTTTTAGGTTATTCTAATGAGGACATTTTGATGTCATATTAAAGCTGAAACTTCAAACAATATTTGGAAAGAAAGAAGCAGGATCTTCTCCGGGTCCTGCTGGAAAAAAAAACTTGGCAAGGGAAATTACAAAAATTCAAAGGCTTTTTTGCTTAAAATTATGTATATTGTGGCTCTGCTCACAAAAGGGCATGAAAAAAATTATGTACATTTCAGATATTTCATTTAAATTACCCATAGACAGGTATTTATTTATTATACTTTGACAAAATGCAATTATTGCAAATATTTTAATCAACGCACTATAACTACTTCCATATACTACTTTGGGACTTAATCCTCTGTTCAATGTCACAAATATTCTTACTTAACAAAAACAGAAACTTGCAGCATTTTATAGCAATTTACTGTGTCATGGTGGTAATGAAAAACATTAAGACAAATAAAAATTTGTTGACACAATGATACAAATAAGTTATTTCTAACCGGTCATAATTGTAACTTTAGGAATGAAACGGTTAGCTTATTTAGCAGCATACTCACCAATTTGCAGCTCACTATTTTGCAGTAAGTTTTAAATATCATGTAAGATGAACATGAACTGGGACCCTGGGAAATCATAGTTATTATTTTTATTTGTCTCTCCTTCCCACCTCATATTGCCTTTCAAAGAACTAAATGTGAGCAGCGATTGATCAATACTCATAAATGGCATTAGATCAAACATGCATCTGACACCCTTTTTGGTTGTTTACCTGCATAATCATGAAGCAGTTTAAACTGAGCTAAGAGAAATATTCTTTTTTAAACATTACAGAAACATAAACCAGACAATTGTTTTTTCTGCTGGCATACATTGCAATGCTGCATATCCTCACTAATAATTTCATTTCCTGATCATTACCTCATAAAAACAGTTTACGTTTATGCTGACAATAAACAGCTCAGACGATACAACTGATTTGTGTTACTTTTGGGAATTAAGGTGAGTCACTCACTCGTTGAAACAATAAGCAACAGCAGGGAAATATGGCTTACAAATACAACCCATCATTAGAGGATATGAGCAACAGACATTCATTTTACCACGGAGACCTGGTTACCGTGGGCGCTTCCTGATAACCCTTCATTGTTTCCATTAAGGTAATGGGATTGCTGCCCATGCATATGAAGAGCACACAGACTTGTAATTATGCACATCGGTCGGCACAAGACAAGATGAAAGCTCTATTTTTAATTTGGAATCCATGTGAGTTTCAGTGTGGCCCGGACTGGTTGGCAGCTGTTTTATCTGGAGTGTGAGTTTATCTGCTGTGGTCTCTGTGACACGGTGGATTGAAAAATATATTCTTAGATACATACACACAAAAGTAGCTCTTTGTATGTTCTTTATGTACTGCAACTGCTCGGCAGCTCTTTTGCGCTTTCTGACCAAAGCAATAAATTGCATTATTAATGTATTGCTACTGAATATAAAAGGATTCTAAATCATATGAACTCTTTTTTAGAGTTGTCAAATGGAAATGGCCATTTTTCTAAAACTGTGGCACAAAAAATAATATGAAAATAAAAATTAACAACCACAATAATATTAATAATAATAATAATAATAATAATAATAATAATAATAATAATAATAATAATAATAAACACTCAACTAGGATGACTGTGGACAGTTTTATTGACTGGTGAGATCTAAATCAGCTGCAGCTCAAAATCAATAAACCTAAAAACCTGGTGGTTCCCGTCTATAAGGAAGTTGAAGTTGAGTAAGTTCCCACATACCAAATTTTGTCTGGTCCAGTTCTGACCCACACAGTGCACTAAACACTCTAATACTCAACCCAGATTCCGCAAAGAATGACGGCCCTTTGATGGCCCAGATGTGGTTTGCCGGAAGTGGTCCATGCATGGGCCAGCACCACATGAACCAAACTGCAACCGGGCCAGTTATGGCACACCATTTTAAAAACAGCATCATCATTGCCAGAACTGGCCCTCATCAAGTTGACAAAACACTTGCCATTTCAACGGTCATCCAGCAGCAACAGCTTGACACCAGATCTGGCCCACACCTGTCTGCTATGTGGGCTGGATTGGTGAAAGAACTCACCGGGTACAAACAAAATTGTCAGAGTCAACGACTTCCTGTGAAGACTCAGATCCTTGTTGTCTGCAACAACATGCTGCAGGTGTCCAGTGAGACAGTTGTTATCATCGTCTATCCAGTGTAAAAGTAGCAGATGCCAGGATGTTTAACAAACTGGTCCAAACCTTGAAAACAACACAACCACATCATGTTGTCCAGGGCTCAGTTAATAATGCTAATGACCAGCTTCAGAGCGTTGTGGTTCATCAGAAAAATCACTTTTGGGAAGCAAACTGATTGGAAAAAAAATAGTTCCTCAGAATGCAACATGAAATATTTCCTCTACACAGCCATTAGGCTCTAAAACTCCTTCTCCAGTCACCCACCCACACACACACACAAACACACACACATTACCTCTTCAATCTCTAATGTAGAGCATGTTAACTCCTTTGTATTGAGTGCAATAATTAATGGTGCTGTTTACTGACAAATATACACATCACTGTTTCTTTTGCACAACTCTTACACAACTGTAGGAGCAATAACCAAGTGCAATTTTAAAATTAGAAAAAGGTTGAAGTAAAGTGCTTACTACTATTAAATTCACCTCTCTTTTGTATAAAACTTGTTTTTTCATTTCATCTTCCTGTTTTTGTTATTTTTAAATTTTCATACATTTTTTTTATAATCTAATTTATTCTACATGTCTTCTTCTGCTACTTTAAGATTTTAGCGACCGTTTTGCTACTTTGATCTAGCCTTTTTGCTACTTTTAGCTACTGTTGTTGTACTTTTAGCTAGCATTTTGCTGCTTTTAGTTACCATTCCCTTTTAGCTTTTAACTAAACTTTTGCAAGTTTTAGTTAGCATTTCGTTTCATTTGTTTTTTAGCTGGCGTTTTGCTGTTTTTATCTTCCAGCTACCATTGTTGCTAACCCTTTGCTTCTTTTAACTTGTGTTTTCTTACTTTTAGGTTTATTTAGCTTAAACAACTTTTTTCTGCTCTTTTAGCATGTCTCAGCATTCATGTTTTATTTTAGCAGAAAATGCAACATTTACGTTTTTAAAAATGCTTTTATTTTAATGTTTAATTTTATTTTTAATGTAGAACCTTTATGTATGTGGACTTACAACTTTACTCACTCACTTTCCTTTTGTTTCTAAACAGCTGTCAGAATTTGATGAATGACTGTATGTTATTTGAATTTATTGTATTCTTTATTCTAATAATAAACTTTTTTGTTATATTAATAAGACATCAGGTGAGTTGACTTTGAGGTAACCTGGGGTCAGAGTGGCACAGAAACAGGTGCTCCAACAATGAGCCACAGCTGAAGTTGCAAGAAGCAAGGAAAGCCCTGCACCTCTAAAAGTCTCCTACACTGTATTTTCCTAATCTGCTGTGTGAGGGCTTAGGAGCCAATTCAGACCCAAGCAGGATTACCACCATCATGTGACTGAAGCACTGTGGCCAATCTGGGTGGTCAAAGAAAATAGCAGCATGTGAGAAACGTATTGAGTTTGACCTCTGTTTACAAAGTTGCTTAAAATGAAATCAGAACGGGAAAAAAAAGCAACTTTAAAATCAGAGGAATCGTCAGCAAGAATAATGCACAACTATATTAGTGTATTTGTACGTGTGCTAATTGGCCATGTAGAAATAATATGATGTTCAAAATGGTATGTCTTAATAAAATGCAGGAATCCACTGGATTTACTCTCAAAAACTTTATTCTTGTCTTCTGACTTCAATCAGGTACAGCACAGCACAGGCCTCAGCGTAAGACCTTGGGCAAAAAACCAAACAGCAGCCCAGTCTGTCCAGGCTGGGTCTGAACAGAGCCTGCAAAACTCTAACAACTTCCAAAAACATATTTCTTCAACATTATAACCTCTTCCGTTTCTTCCTGGTTACAACCCCTGAAGGTGGTAACTTTTACGTCAGACGTAGAACGTAACTAACTTTTGTTTATACAGACAGAAAGAACACATTGATAACACACACACCAACTCTTTGTCTGTTTTAACCTTACTTACAATGATCAGAAAGTATAAAATACTATATTGCATCTAAAATTCAGTTAATCAATTACAAAATTTTCTTCAGCCATAAAAAAAGAAGGCCAAAAAGAAAAAAAAAAGATACCAAAGCGTAAATAAAGGGAAGGGGAACATTCAATAAATAATAATGAGGAAAGAGATTAGCCAGCCAAGAGTAGCAGTTCATTTCCTCTAAGTTCCCAAAGGAGAGAGCAGAACACGTTGTGCTTTGCTTTCGATACAAAGACAAAGATCACCGATGTGCTGATGGGGCTGAAGATTAGCACTTCTAGTTCTGTAACAGGGAAGGTGTGTTTGCTATCGGCCTGTAAATTTGTATTTGCCTAAAGTACAGCACCTGAAGCTAAAAAAAAAAAACAAAAAAAAAACATTGGCACTTTCTATTTTTAAGTATAAAACAATTTCAAATGTTGTTGTGTTACTCAGATTAAAAGGTAGATTTGTTTGTTCTCCTATCAGGCTTTGCTTTTCACATCTACATCACTTCACAACAAAAGGCAGAGGAGCAGTGATTTAGTATCGCCTGCAATAGACATTAGAACAGGGATAGGCAACTGGTGGCCCGTGGGCAAAAAACCCCAAAGCAATTATAATAATATTATTATTATTATTTTACTTAAGAAAATATCTAATTACATTTTTTTTGATAATTAGACTATTTGTTCACAGAATTTCAAGGTAAACCTATGTGTTGTCTACTTAGAGACAACGTCTGCCATGAAGGATTTTATTATAAATCGGTAATACAGCGCATTGCACAAAGCTAAATATGAGACATTTACTAAAGTCACAAGTTCATAAACAACAGCAACTTTTTAGTTATATGCACACAGACATTTTTTAAATGGCAGTTTTATGAGTAAGTGTGCAGCACATGGCCCTCAACAAAATAATTGTGGCCCTTTCTACCTTTTAAGTTACTCCTTCTCTGCATTAGAAGTACCTCTGCAAGTAATTAGCTTTGTGGGGACAACCCTATTCAAGGTGGCCGCAACTGTTAATTAACAATAGCTAACACAAAAATAACTATTTTTCAGTCATTGTCACAGAAACTGAGCTAAATTGCAAATAGATATCTGTTTAGAGTATATGGTTAAAAACGTTTCTATCAAATGAAGTATTTCTAATCCCTGTGGCCATGAGTTGCTTTTTGTCCCTTCATTCGTTGGTTTTTATAACAGTTTTTAATTTTTTTATCAATTTAAATTCATTTTAGTTCAACAGCAACACTTCCTCCTCTCACTCCTCTGTGGTGGGCTGCAGCGAGTGGGTGAAGTACGTGGTGAAAACCTGGATAAAATAGCAAATATGACAAATGTGCAGCATTTCCAAATGGTTTACTTTCCATAGATTGGCACTGAACAGCTGACTGGAAAGAAAGCAGCACTTGGTTTCTTGGAGCAATGTAAAGGAACTGGGTGGAATATATTTGTGAGGCTGATAAAATGTACTTGGATACCCAAAGAGCCTGCAGTATTTGCAGCCAACACTGACAAAAGAGCTCCGGGTACAGGCTCTAAAATAAAAAAACGCTGGAAAGCTGTCCAAAAAAATGTATATTAAAACCTGAAAATGTTTTAATTTTACTGGCAGCAACATATTTGTTGCTATCTCTCTGTTACCAAAATATTTCTTGAACCAGAGAACGGATCTTTATAAAACTTGCAAAAGCTTATTGGATTTTTATTTTTGAATAACAGGGTGCAAAGTTCTGTTAACTGAGAACTATTTGGAGTTGCACACTTGCACAATACTTTACAGACATTAAATTGAATAATTTTATTTTAAAATAACAGTATTTTCATGTGTCTTGGATAAAGACCTGAAAGGTAAATCTGTGTCACAACAGGTCCTACAGGGTTAAATCTGATTTGTGTACAACTCAAAATGAGCTGAAGTCATGCAACATAAATTATTGTCAGGTTACTTCTATTTTTTTTTCCTTCGAAACATTCATCCTACTTACTCTGCTGTCAAGGACTCAAGCAGGCTTATTTGGTTTGGGTTTTGCTGTAGTCTACAGTTTTAAGTACACAGGCGTCTGAGAGAAAACAGCAGGACTTGTGAATGATCCTTGCATCTGCTCAAGAGACGAACCCAGACAGGATTATTTGATTGTGCATAAGCCGAGATTTGAGTTTTCTGGAAGGCATCTGCCAGCATGTGAGCAGTTCAGGTCCTCAAATTTAGAGCAATACAATTATATTTGTAAGCTATTTCCATGCAGATTTATGTATTCTCCTTTTAGATGCACAACCTTGATTCTGACAAAGTTGGGGCACTGCATAAAATGTGAATAAAAATAGAATATTCTGCAATGAGCCCATATTTTTTTCACAATTAAACAAAGTAAGCACGTCAACATTAATCCTAAGAAACTGTACTATGATAAAAAATAAAAATGTGTTTTTGCATTGTATATCAATAACATATAACTGGGACAGGGCCATGTATACTGTGAAGTGTCCCTTCTTTTAATCTGTAAATGGCTAAGGGGACCTGTTGTTGCAGATTTTGGAGGAAACTGTTGTCCCAATTATATCTGATGTCAGGGTCCAGCTGTTGTGACTTCTTTGTTGGATTGTTTTGTTTCATGATGCACCAGTCATTTTCAACCGGTCAGTTCAGCATGAAGCCATGATGTACTAATGAGTACAGTTTAGCATCGTCTTGCTGAAATAAAGTCTTTTCTGTTGTCTAACTTGGGGCATATTTTGTTCTAAAACCTGTTGTCCAGATTGATTACACATTTCCAAATGTATAGGCTGCCCATGTCATTCACACTAATTTAGCCCATAACATCAGTGAGGCAGTATTTCAACTGTACGCTGATAACAGGTTTGAGGGTTTCTCTTCTTTTTTAGTACAGTGTTTTGTGGTGTCTGTAGTTTATAATCATTTTTATTTGTCTGAGCACAAAACAGTTTCCCTCAGTTCATTTTAAATTACCTGTGGCCCAGAGAACACAGCTGCATTTCTGGATGGTGTTCACAGATGGTTACGTTTTTGCAGGATAGAGCTTTAACGTTTGTTGGTAGCACAGCAAACTGCGTTTACAAACAATGATTTATGAAAGCGTTGCTGAGTCCATGCAGAGAATACCAGAACAGAATCAGGCCTGTTTTTAATCCAGTGCTGCCCGAGGGCCTGAAGCTCATAGGCTTCAAACCTTAACTTTCAGCCTTGGCCACTGAGCACGTATTTTTTTTTGTATTCTTTCTTTTTTTTTAATGATATGATAAAAAGTTCAGTTAGTTGCTAAAAAAATGATCTTGTATGTATGTTTACTATGTTTCAATATAAGATTTACAAATCATTGCACTTTGTTGTTATTTTTTATTTTTATTTGGTTTTAATTTACACAATGTCCAAACATTTTTGTAATTGGAGTTATTATAAGTATAGTGGACAGGCAAGATCCGCACATGGGTTGAGAAAAATTCTGTGAGCTTTCACAGTCACATGTAAGTGAACAAAAACCAAAACTCTCACTTGCTAAGAATGTGAGAGACAGCAGATAAATCCATCATTGAGCTCTCCTAAAAATAGTAACATGAAAAAAAAAAAAAAAACAGGAAAGAGAGTGCAGAGAACCACGGGGCTTAAAAGACACAGTTGAGGGAAGTAGGCTGCAGCTTGTCAATCAAAAAAACTGAGAAACAAGGAGCGGAGGAGTCTGAAAGCTGTGATGCAGGGAGGTGTTGCAAGAGGAGAGAAAAGAGGGACGTGAATAAAAAGCTTTGTGAAACTCACAGAAACGGCACCAGTGTGCATGAGCACACAAAAGCTCATCTAGAACAGAGCTATTAATGTTATACTGCACAACAAGAACCAGAAACTGATCACAAGCCTCTCGTGGCTGAAGTCAGAGTTTTGTCACCTCCACACCTACTGTTTTAGCATGTATTTTTTTTTTTACAAATTTTACAGACACTAGTCTTCATATTCTAAATTTAGCAACTTTCTTTGCATTGGAAGATGGTGGCAGGAATTGATGGACCCAATTTAATGTAAAATATGGACTGGCCAAATAGGCTGTGATTCAGGCAGGGGCGGAGCTAGACCTTTTTGCAAGGGGTGGCCAAGGGGTTTTTTAGGGAGAACATAAAGACAAACCCCCTGGATTTGAACATTCAAGATGACCACTATGCCTAATAGTTTTAATTCAGCTGTTTTAAGAAATATTTAGTTGAAATGTTGCGTGATCATTGCTAAGAATAATAATAAAATAAAATAATAAAAAAAATAATAGTAAAAAAATGCTAGTCACAACTAGACATAGAACATTTAAGATTAATGCAGCTGAAAACATTTTTTTTTACAAAATTCTAAATGCTAATCAAAAATTCAAGATGGCCACCCCATCTAAATTTAAAAGGGTATAATCCAGCCATTTTAAAACCTACACAGCTAAAAACAATGTATAGTACAGTAGTAGCAGAGAACGAAAATTAGAGAAAGTAGTCTTTGTTGCTACTTCTTCAACTGACCAACTTTTGGAGTCAAACTAAATCCACATGACTACCGCCACCAGCTAACATTAAAAACACAAATTTAGGTATGACTCAATTTATTTTATAAATATTGATCTAAATTTTGGTGTGGTGACAACTGAGTCATTCTCGTCATGTATTCTAAGCACACAAATTGTATCTTTGCCATTAACTTTCTAGCATTAATTTTGCTTGTAAAAAATCTCATGAACCGCTGGACAGATAATGCTAAAATTTCAGAAAATCATCATTAAACTGTGTGTGCATCTACAATTGATCAATGCAATTTAAAGTGGCCAACACATATCTGACTCTTAGCACCACCATATCTTGCAATATTTCACTAAATTAAATGGGACTGAAGACAATTTTATTGTCAAGGTATAACCAAAACAACTACAGCTGTATCATTTCACAACCTAAATTGATCTTTGAACCTCTGGCACGAAAGGGGGTGGGCCATAGGAATTCCTTCTAAAAAAAAAAAATAATAATAAAAATTTATAAAAAATAAATAAATATAGAAAAATACAATTTTGAGCTTTTAATTTGTTAACAGTTGGTAGGGGAACTCAAAATCTTGCTTCCATAAAGCTACTGCAAGTCTCATAAATGGGTACTGCAGATATGTATTCTAACCTAAAAAGATAAGACTTTGTATGGAGATAAAATCATTGTCTTGGCTTCATAAAACCTGAAACTAAAATAGAACCCTAAAGAATTTTACGCATTACTTCTCTGCATGTTTCACTGTACAATTCTGGCTTTTTACCCAGAGCTGGAGAGAAGAAATGACACATTCGCCCTGCAAACATCTTCTGATTAATGAAAAGATACAGGTGAAAAGCAAAAAATTGTCTAAGCTTATATTTAGAGACCGTACAACTGCAGTCAGTCAGAGTCAGAGTGAGCTTTCAGATGGTTTTGATTCATTCATGTTAAAAATTTAGAGGGAGCAAAGCAGAGGAGACTCTGTCTGCTACACCAACAGCACTTCAGGAGAACACTGTGTTCCTGGCCCACTTCCCATGCAGCTTGACAAGTCCAAAGAGTGGACAGGTGGTGTGGGGATGGTGCTGGAATGGTTTTATGAGACGATGCCCAGTGGCCATGTGGCATCGCCCGCTCTTCGTATGGGACGAGAGGGAGCCTGCGTGCCCAGAGTGACCACAGCTCTGAGTCACTGGCATCGACACTTCCTGCCAAAGTGGATACGAAGGAGTGCGGCTTTGGGTCAGGGCAAGGCAAGAACATCTGATGGCAGGTTTAAAGGCTGCACGGACAGCCTTTCAGGGTAAAGTGACATTCCGAGCTCGCTACCAAGTGCAGACCAAACCGCAACTTGAATCAGAAACAGGAGGGAGACTTATACTTTTGTAGATGTACATCTACTATTTCAAGAACTTTGGAGAAAGAAAAAAATGCATCGTATGAACTCAAACAAAAGGTGCGTTAACCTGTTTTTTATTTATTTTTTGACAATTAAAGACTTAGTATTACCACCTTTCATCTCAGAGTTTTAAACTGAAATTATCTTGTGATGAGAGGGGACAGAGTGGTCACTTTGATGACTCTTTTTATGAATACACCAAATATGGCTGAATACATGAATGTTTAAAGAGTTATAGCCATATATGTGAAAGCTATTATTAGTGACTGAAGTATGTCATTCATTCCTATATTAAAATATTATGAAATTAATTTAAACTTTTCTATGTAAACAATCAACAGTCTCTGCAAAAATAATCTCATGGCCACAAGATAGTAATGCGTGGCCATGAGATACTATTTTTTTTATCTATTGTCACTGTACAGGCTCTGTAAACAAGCACATAGACAGGGGTAAAATCATTATTGCCTCTTGCTTTATGTGGGAGGCTATAAAAACAAATTGTACCTCATACTAAAAATAAAGTAAAACATAAGCAGTCAGGTAAAACAAATAATTTAAAATGAACTTAAAAGACAGTGAGAATTAAAACTCACAAAAAAAGCATGTTTTTTAAATTTCTGCCTATTTAAAGATAAAATGAAAATACGCTCTAAAAAAATTTGACTTTATTCATTATTCATCTTTCAAAAAAAATGAGTAAAATGCTTTACATTTACTCAACTCAGTTGAGTGAAACCAATTGACGTAACTTGGTTAATTGGTAATTTCAACATTCATTTTTTAGGATGTAGACATAAGTAAAGCCTGCTATAAAGAAAAAAAGAGGTATTTTTAATCTGGCAGATTAAACAATTTAACAAACGCATGTTGTCGGTAAAAGAAGCCAGATTACACACAGATAGGGTCACAAGGCTACTATGTCAGTAGAGTTTTTTTTGACATAACTGTAATCCATACAGTCCAAATACATTTTGACACAGTAAAATTCACAATAAAAAAGAACCAGACTAAAATCAACGCGTAAGTGGAAACATTTGACAAATGGGAGAGCTGCAATCTTCTTCCGCATCCATAGCAAGACCAATCGGAGACCAGCACAACTCATCTATCTCCCTGCTATCCCTTCGCTCGGTTCATTCACACAACAAGTGAGGAGGTGAGCGTTAGCCGTGGGTAAATCTGGCTGAGATTAAAGAGGTCTGTCAACTTGTCTTCAAATGAAGCACTAGATAATCATATTAAGCATCATATGGACTCCTAATATTCACTGTGACATCATGCCTGCTACAGACAAGTGCCAGTAGCCTGTGGCCAATGCAAACACACACACACATCAACACACACGCTGCTGTGTCAGAGTTTGGATGAAGCATTTAGTGAGCAAAGAGAAAAAAAGAGCTGCTCTGAATGCCAACAGTGGCTGTAATTGAGGGATATGGCTTCAAGGAATAGAAACAGACTCACCGTGGCAAGCTCATCAAACTTTCCAAACAGCTCATTTAGCAGCTTAACCAATTCCTGGGCTGTGCACTGAGAGGCCAGGCTGGTGAAACCAACTATATCTGCAAACAGGATGCTGTAACAGAAGAAAGAAATGAAAGTCAAAACAGGTCAGTTAGAAGACCACTTTTGTTATGTTTCAAGCAACCAAATAAGCAGCTTTTTTTTATTGCTCAAAATAGCATTTTGCATGGACATTTTGTTCATTCTCTTAAAATGTGAAATATTATTAAACATTCACAAGTCACCTGCAGGAAAAAAAAAAAAACCCTGTAGGAATGAAAAAGAAAGGAGCTGCAGAGGATCTGTCCCTATTTCTCTGTCTGCCTGGTAACGCATGCAGTGAAGCAGAGCAAATTAAAGAAAGCAGCAGGAGAATTGTCACGAGGATCCACGACACGTCCTGTTATGAGCTGCAAAGAAGTCATTCTAAGATCAGGCAGTCATCAAGGTGCCGTCACTATCTGAACATCCCTTACTTTTATTTATATATTTTAGAAGCTGTTTGCAGGACTAAAAAATGTAGTCAAATCAAGAGGTTAGCAAATCTGCTATCAGCCATTAAAAAAATATTTATTCACTGATAGAACTGCAAAGAATTACTCTAAAAACTAGTCTCAAAGTAATGTTTTCTTTTTTTTATCTGCAATTTATTCAGGTTATAATAGAGGGTTTATCCAATCAACAAGAATTTTTGAAAACATCTACTCAACTTATTACACAGATGACTTATAAAATAGTTATTTTCAAAGAAAACTATCTGGTGCATCAGGTTAATTTCTCTTATATTACACTGAACTGAATAAGCAAAAGATGCTACAGTTTGCTAACTAGCTTTACATTTTTTGGAAGTGAAGTTAGTCATTTTCTGAAAAACTGTAGTAAGCCTACCACACATGCTACAAAATGTAACTCTTGTATTTAGGAAAAATAATCCTTCAGAGATCAGAAGAAGCTTCAAGACTGTTCCAAAAATTATACCAGTTATATATTTTTTCTTTTGCCTTCAAAACTGACACATCCTATTGCACTTCCCATCTTTTGAAATTGACTATCTTTACACAACAAAAGCACCTAAAACATCCTCCAGCTTTTAGGAATCAGCAATGTAAAAAAAATGTAAAAAACCCCATCACAATCACTTTTTTAACATTTAGCTCACTTTCTGAGTTTAAAATCCTAGTTAAAAAAATAAAAGAAATTCATTAACACTTTATTGTTATTCAGCTCACTGTTCTTACATTTTACAAATTTTTACTAAATATTAAATTTACATGTTAAGTGTTATGTCTAAATGTTAAATTTCAGCCATCTTCAGCGGCGTTAGCTACGTTAACGGTGTTACCGACAATAACGGTTTCTTTTGTCTTGGTATAATGTTGTAACAAGAGCTTCGCACCAACAGCAAGGGCTGCATTTCTTTCTAAAGAACTTTAATGTAAACTTTAAAACCTAAGGTTTAACTTTCACATTTAGATTTACACATTTTGATTTATAACTTAACATTTAAACATAACATTTAACATATACATTTAATATTTAGTAAAAAATCAGGAAAATGTAAAAGCAGTGAGCTATATCATAAAATGTAAGAGGAAATTTTTAAACTAGGATTTTACTCAGAAAATGAGCTAAATAATAAAAATGCGTTTGTGAGATCTTTTTATATTGTATTTTACACTCGGCACCCCATATCAGCAGACATCATTTTCAGTTCTGAGTAAATCTAAAATGGAGTTTCCACCTCGCCTTAGAAAATAATTTGTCCCTCTTGTAAAACTTAGCAGTCATCATTTGTTCCTTGTGTTCAGGAACACGGCAGAACAGAACAGAAAGTTTTGAGAAGGATCTGTACGAGATGGTGTGAAGGGGATTAGTCACGAAACTGTCCCAGACAACTTGCATCTCGGCAGCTTTTGTACTGATGGCAGACTGTTACCTTCATGTGGGCTTGAGATTTTTCACAGCGTGACAGAGTGCTGGATCCCTAAGAGAGAGAGCTGATAAATGTCACTTTGTTGTCTCACAGATGTCACCACGATGAGGGGCAGTGGATCCTGCTTGTGCTAAATATTTCAATTAACAACCATCTGTGCCTGATAAAGATTAGAAATAAAAAGGAATGTTTCTGTAAACACATCACCAAAACACAAAAAATCTCATGATTTTTTATGTAGGGCAGGGATTGTGTTTCTATGAATGGTGAGATTTGGGTTTTTTTTAGATAAAAAATCAGTTCTCTCTGACTTTTATTTTATAACTTTATAGTTTTCAAATTCATTATAGTAAAGTAAGCATAAATTCTGCAAAATTAAAGAAAAAAACAAAACAATTTGAACTCTAAACGACAAATGATGTCTGTCAAAAATGACTAAAGAATTGAGTCAGATACACCAAAAACTCAAAGCGATCAGCCTACACAACACATGCTCCGCTAATTTATCCCTCAAGTCATGTTTTCTGCCTGAGGTGGATGAAACATGAACCAAGCCAAAACTTTTTATGACTGTCATTGAATTTGCTTCATAAATTTCATATAAATGCCAATGTGAAGCAAAACAGCTGAGAAAAGATGGTAAAAGAGTAACCATGCAACAGCCCATTTTTCATAAGAGAGTGAGTTTTGATTTAGACATTTTTGTTAAAAGATAGCTGAAGAAATACATTCCCTAAAGTTCAGTCTTTTATAGGTTCACAAGTTAAAACCACTTATACTTAAGTATACAGAGCTGATGGGCTACAGAACATGTTTCCAAGCACAAAGAGGGCTAAAGCCTCCTGTCTTCTAGTGACTCTTAGGTATTTTTGTTTCAGACCAGCCAATCACATAATCTACTGGCTCCATATGCACAGATGAAAAGTAAAAACATTAACAACTGTCTCCAAAATTTGGAGCATTTTATGTACGTGATGTTAAACTATAAAATGATACAGAAAATGTTCCTAAAAACAAAGATTGTCAAGTTATTTACTGTACTTCCCCACTTGAAAAGGAACTAGAATCCACCCAATGACCAGACAATCCTCCTTTCTCTTATTCTTCCTTCATTTGTTTTCATGTAAGAATTTTTTGTCAGTAATTTCCCAGGTGAAAAACCTTAAACAAATAATACAAAACACAGAATCAGATCTGGAATAGTGTAAAGAATACATGCTTGTTGTGTTAATGAGTTAATCAATTTATAACTAGGAGGCCTTTAGATTGAATAAATCAATTTTCATCAACATCAGTAAAGTTCAAAACAATATGTGGCTATATTTAAAATCTGTCAAGTTCTTAATAATAGTCGTCTTTTCTTTGTAACATTTCCTACCAAGAAAATACTCTCATTATTTCATGATGCCATAAATGCACAAACTAATACACATTTTATTTTCAATGAGCCAATAAGTAACAAATACACTCAAAAAAATTCAAAATGTTTGCGTTGGATTTACTTAAATATATTATGTCAACAGGTTCTACTCAACTGAATTAAGTAAATCTAAAGCATTTTTTTCACTTACTTAATAAGTTAACATGAAGTAATTGTGTTAGATTTACTCAATTCAGTTAAGTGGATAAAAATATTTTCAGGGTTTTTTTTAGTGTAGTTTACATTAAACATTTAGCAAATGCAAACAAATGCTTTTAACAATTGTTCTAAATTAAGCAATGAATAACTAAAGTAACTGATCAGAAATGTTTGGGTCACACCCTACGAAGAAATTCACTCTTTGACGGCGTTTACTGGAGTTCCTACCCTCTTACTGCCAAGATGACTTCACACATAAAAAAGAAGTTTGTTTTATATCACCTACATCTGTTAGCACTCAATATACCTTATAGATGACTCTCAACTACTACCATACCAAATTTTAGACTAATATTTGTAAAACTGACTGAGTTATATTTTGCTAACATTTGCTGAAGTTGATTAGCTGCAGCAAAACTCAAAATGCAAGGTGACGTTCAAATGAGGAACTGTAATGCCACCACCGACACACTATTTCCATTGCACTTTGTCGATATTCTGTTAATGTCGAAAAACACAGTTTTGCAACTGCGGTGTTTCCATTAAGTAGGAAATGCTATTAAAATCACACGTGAATATGTTTGTTC
>JARVJO010000431.1:9561067-9574097 GCA_031762555.1 Cynodonichthys magdalenae | reverse complement strand
TTTGATGCCTTCAGTGTGAATCTACAATTTTTATAGTCATGAAAATAAAGAAAACTCTTTGAATGAGAAGGTGTGTCTAAACATTTGATCTGTACTGTATATAGTAGGGAATGCCCATCTGCACACACACACAGAAAAAGAGCGAGAAAAAACAGTCCAGATAACAGATACAGAACGTTACTGAAATCACAATGTTCAACGTAAATGACAGTTATAATTTCAGTGATTAAATTATCTCTGTTGGAACATTTACCATTAATTTTTTAATTTTGTGAATTATGAGAAAGTTTTGTTAATTTTTCAGAAAAGGCCCCATCTAAAAGTATTTGGCAGAAAGCAGCATAAAGTGTTTTTTTTAAACCAGGAAATGCTTTCCAACTTTCCACAAATGCTGATTTTCCTCACATATTTCACCATCATCATCAAATTTATTCACATTTTAAAAACAAGTTGTTACCAAAGTGCTGAACACAAGCCAAAAACGTCAATAAAAAACGCAAACAGTATAAAGTAAAAGCACAAGAAAGATAAAAACACAGACCAATAAAATGCAGGGAAAAAAAACACACGATTAAAAATCAGAGAGAGCAGATGTGTTTTTAAAAGAGATTTAAAAACCGGAAGTGATGAGGCCTGAATGTTGGAGGGCAGATCGTTCCAAAGCTTAGGAGCCATGACTGAAAATGTTCGATCTCATCTCAGCTTCAACCTGGTTTTCGGAACGACCAAAAGCAGCTGATCAGATAATCTCAGTGCCCAAGACAGAACGGTTGAAGTAGATCAGCGAGATAGGGGGGTACTTTGGTTCTCTTTGGTTCTTGGGTATATAAATGTTGTTAATCCAAAACACTTATTTCTACAGAGCCCTCTGGTGATATTGGATTAAACAAAAGTAATGCATGGCCAGGGGATTGTTACTAGAATGACTACGAGATAATCATTGCAGTCCATCTCATTCAGAGACAAGTTTGAATTCATTTAATTTTTATTTTTAATAAAGGAATGAATGGGTTGGTCACTTGTGGTTATGCATGAATTAAATCTTAGCATTATATGATGCAGCCATAAGACACAGGTGACGACTGGCATAGTATTTGTACCAAAACTAATTTTTTTTCAAGCTCAATACTCAAAATGGGCTCCTCTCATAACCCCTGTCTTTGCTGCAGAAAGAGTTGGAGTTATGTTCAGGAACACAGTAAAAAAAAAACATCTCTCGACACTCAGAGCATTCAATGTTATCTCATAAAAGCTAGTACTATTAAAAATTATATACTTTATAATAATAATAGTACAATTATTATTAAGTGTGGGGTCTCTTTGAACAGTTAAAAACAAAACCAACATATTCATATAATCTGACTCTCTCTAAAAGAGACACGGATGCTCAAAATTATCTCATGGCAAATGCATTAATATCTTGGGGCTACACATTAATATCTCGTGGCCATGCATTATTTTTTTTAATCATAATGTCCACAGTTGGGCTACATATACAGTATTTCTGCTTAAAGACAAAAAAATAAAAAATAAAACTGGTCTGTTATGTTTTTGACCTATAGTTGCCTTGCAAAGTAGCAATTAAGTTCAGACAAACAGAAACCTTATTCAGAAAAATTAGATGGATTACAAACATTCAGAGCAAAACCTCTGTAGCAACAATCTGCATTAAAAAAATTATAAGAACCTATAGACACTATTAAAGCAATGTTTTTATTTTGTGTACTGAACATTTGAACAAAACAGAAGAAGATTCATACATGATACCTTTAAATCTCATTTCAGGTTCTGTTAATCACTTTCATTGTGCTTCTAATTCACCCAGTCACACACACACACACACACACATAGACATACATAGACACCTACAGTGCTAATAATATTCATTTCACTCTTTGTATGCAGAGCTATTGCTCAACAATTACACACCAATGAATGTAGCAGTAATGGGAATAGGGGTGGTGGGGGGGTGGGGGGTGGGGGGGTTCAAGCCCTTGCACAAGGACATTTGGAGCAGACTGAACCATCAAACTTTCTTTTTGAAAACAGCCACAGTAACTCACATTTTTATTAGATTGTTATATCCAGTCAGTAAAGTTTTACCCAGCGGTGTCCAATTCTGCTCATGGAGGATCCTGTATGTGTTCCTTGTTTCCCAGAGAAACTCCTAAAACATGCAGGATAGTGGCCCACAAGGACCAAAATTGGATTGCTGGTTTAATTATTTATTTGCTTTTTCTGTTTGGACTAAATTGTAAATCAAAATAAAGCTGGATCAGAATAACCCTGTTGAAACTGAGGGGTCCCAGGTAAAAGACTGCTGATTGGAGGCCTGATGAATTAGCCTCAACAGCAGTTGGAAGGGCTTGATGTTGAATAAGGAAGTGGCTATTGAATTTCAAAGACACAAACAACATTCAGCAGGCAGAGCAGAGAGAGCCTCCTGTTGTCTGCATGCTGTGCTGCTGCTCTCTAAGGAACCTTCTGTGCGAGGCGGGGCCGATGATCAATAACCAGGAAAAGTGACCGCTAGCCTTGATCCTAATTAGTGCAGGGTTAGATCAGATTAGCTCACACCTGAGCCCCTTTTTGTCTTAGTCTTTCTCAATCAACAACTCCCTCTCACTTAGGCTTCCTCCATCAGCATGATTAACGAATTGATTCTATATTAAAATTGGCTTCATATATTATACACTATTTATTATAAAACCTTCGTCATTGGAATTTTAGGATTAATGCAGTAAAAGTTGTTTAAAGGAAGGGCGTGAGAAGTCAAAAGCAGTTTAAAATCAGGTAAGCTTTTGTGTCAACGAGATTGTTTGTGACTCGTTAATGCAGCTAGGGTTGTTTAACACAAAGAACGGGGAAAAGTTAGGGACCGTGAGGAGATTAGTCTGTGTTTCTTGTGCTGACAGTGTGTGCAGCTTTGGGAGTGTACATGAGTTTGCATGCAGGCGAGACAAACAGCACTCTCCACTCTGGAGTTGTGAATTGACAGCAGCTATAAATAGAAACCTACCTGGGCCTTCACGGGCCCATGTTGTTCTGTTTTGATTCTGAACCACTCGGCTGAATTGAAGTGGACTGATTTGGGGTGGGGGGGTTAAATCTGAATTTGTTGAATCCGTTTGGATTAATTAGACGGCAATAAATTTGAATGATTAGACTTAATTGAGCTATTTTGGACTTAAATAAATTGGATTGAATGAAGTAGTTTGGAATTAAACTTTTTTGATTTTTTTAGCGTAATGACCTGAGTTTGATTGTGAATCTGTGTCTTTTGAATACATTTGATTAAAAAAATGAGTTCAATATGATTCATGTTAAGATTTCGATCACCGTAGGGTCCAGAAACATTTATGTTATACTATAATAACAAATGAAAACCACTTAATTTGAGAATACCTATAATCAAACAGACAGAAGTACAAAATAAACATTTGCATACAGGATGCATTATGGTGCAGTTAGCTGCCTGGGCCCTTTCTGTGTGGACTTTGCTTATTTCCCTGGAGCATGCAGGGCTTTTCTCCTGGATCTCTGGTTTCCCAATCCAAGAACACCCATGTCAGGCTAATTTGTGATTCTAAATTCTTCCTAGGTATGAGTGTAAGAGTGAATTATGACCTTGCCTTTCACCTAATAACAGCTGGAGACAGGCACCACTCGACTCCCTGTGACCCTGCACAATAACAAGCAGGTAAAGCAAATGGACTGATGAATGTTCATTGTGTTTAGGAAGAAACGAGGGAGCATTCAAAGTGGCTAAATTATTGGATGTTCTGAGAAATGTAAGTGCAGCTTACTAAAAATATCTGGGTGTCTGCAGAGGACAGTAGTAACGGATGACTGCATGATTGCAGGATCATTCCCATGGTTAAAAATAAAAGGGATAAAAACACCTTCACATCATACAACTAAATTAGAAAAGCATTGCATCATATTAACCTTCATGCAGACAGGACTTCATCAAGTCCAATGCAAAAAATAAAATAAACTTAGGCTTTTGATTCTGTACAACAGTAAAAATATGTTATATTCCCAAAATGGTGAAATGAATTTGGTTTTCCCAAACAGATGTTGACTAGCAGCATGTAAGAGTAAAGCTGCTCTACTTAACAGTGTAAAGTTCACAGCTCCCTGGTTTACCCTTGGTCTGACATTTCTGCCATTCTGCACAGGAAAAAAAAAATCCATCAAGCACTCATGCAGAAAAAAAACAGAATTTCAGACATACAGTTCAATGCAAGACCTGCACTACTTCAACTACTTCAACTGTTTTGAAAAATAAAAAAATTGCATCAACAGTTTGTTTGGAAATACAAGAAGACTCAAAATAAAAACCAATAAACCAATTCATTCACTGCAGTGCTTGAACCTTTGCCCACTGCTCTACATGTTTCCATAATTCTGACCTAACTAAAATACTTAAATACAAAAACACAGGTGTACAACTGACAGTATTAAAGTGTTAACAGTTAAATGTAGAAAACATTATTTAAATTTAACCATGTTCTAAAATGAGGCATTTTAATCCCACAAAAAAGCAACTCTGGAAAAAAACTGTACCATGCCATTACTTATTTGCCCCAAATTAGACCTGTACGTTGATATCGTGACTAAAAGGAATGACTTAGAGGAAATGGCTTATGTTTTTACACCAACCTATTGACCTGCAAGTTTTTTTTTGTTTATTTATTAATTAAATTTTAAAAGTTTGACATCCTGTAAGTACATTTTACAGTCACAAACTAGTCTTTTTGAAATATTTTTCTTAACAACTACATGATTTTATGTGCTTATTGTTTATCCACATTAGGCCTACTTGGGTATTTTTTGGGTGCAGAACTTATATGCATATATAAAATAAACACTCCTCCCTCAGAGACAAAGGGATATTTATAGAGGTGCTGCAAGTGATGAGGAGTCTGTTAACCTGAAGACTCGTGAATCTGACAAGAAATTTTCCACTTCTATGATTTTATACTCTTTCTCACAACATTTAGTAAGAAGCTCCTGGAGCTAGAAATGGAGTTTTCTACTCAAAGCAGACTAAACCAGACAGTTGAGCCCCCTTTTTTTTAACTCTCCTTGTGCTTTTCTTTTGTATGACAAATGGAAATTGGCCTCACCTCTCCTCTAAGGAAGTATTAGATAAAGCGAATTAGTAAATCTACTTATGGTATTGACAGCGACATACAGTGACAGATGGAGATGCTTTATTGCAGCTATAATTTTAGTGCCACTAGCCTTGAGTGCTGTCCACCCATGTGCTGCTGCAGTTGAAAAATTCATCATGAGAGAGCTAAAACTACTGTGACCATGAAATGAACCAATGCAAAGAGACTCCCGCGAGACAGTGAGGATGTTACCTGCAACGGAGCACCACTCTCCTCCTTTCAGAATACACAAACAACTATTGGTGGGGGGGGAGCACCTTTATGACTATAATTATATTTGAATTATATCATCTAAACTGATCTGAACATAACCTTCCATGGCTGAGTTACGTCTAAACCCACGTCTCTTTTGTTTACAGGGAGTGTCTTAACGTAAGTCAAATCAGTCAATGAAGGGAAGCATTGGAGGCGTTTAGCCTCTGAAAAACAGCAGAGGAAATTAGCGGGAATAGTGTGCAATCCTTGTAACTCATGTATGTTTGCTCTTAATAACAGTAATCAAAACTCTTATTGACAGAACTGGACCGAACCAGGACAAGAGCCAAATGTAACAGATGATTATTACTTTCAAGTCGACCCATCTTTGAGTGGCTGAACACAGCTTTTAAAAACAATAAAAGTCCCACCCATGTGCAGTGTCTACTTAGACAATCATTCATTTAAAAGTAGCCACATATTTGTATAACAATGTAATAAAGATTCCTGTGAGAGATGACAAGTGCCACCGGGACACCTAATGTTCATTACTTTCCACTTCAAAGTGTTTCCATTGTTAGCAGCAGCTGTCTCAATCATAACAAGAATGTACAAAAAAAACATGCATTTCTTCACATTTGTGCATGCTAATAAATAATTTGTAGACTGTTTTGTGTGCACCAGAAAAGAAGGCTCCATACTGACATCTACTGTTCTTTTTGGTAGTAAAAAGTCCTTAAAATAATACATATTGCACACTAGGGTTGGGCAATATTGGCTATAAAAAAATGGTGATTGAACAAGTTCATAGGGTTAGCATTAGTTCATTGAGCTCACATGCTCGTCTGATAAGTGTTGCACGCAAAATTACATCATCATGTGGCATTAACAGCAGTAATTGCAAAGTGGCAAAAATTAATTGACAGTTTTACTGACGATGAATTGCACACGACACAATTTTGCCCAACCCTATTACACACCACATTTTGTTTGCAAGGTAAACAAAGATTATTTTATGAATAAATGAATGAATGAATGATACTTTATTGATCCCATGAAGGGAAATTACAGTTCGGAACAACCCGTTCAAGAGATTTAGACAAAAACACAACAGACTGGGAGAACAGGTGCCACGGGTCCATGCAAGGCGCTACCCTTAAAAGAAAAAAGAAATACCACATGAGGATAAGGACAAAAAACAAGAACATTATACTATGACTCAGTATGACACACTATGATGTATATAAAAAAATCCTCTGCATAGGGCAAGATCGAGGTACGGGGTGAGGGATAGGGGGAAGAGGAGAGAAACACAAGGAAAGGCAGTGAGTTTAGGGGGCATGTATCTGAAGCCATGAAGTGTTGTATGCACATGCGTAAACATCTGAAAAAAAAACAGTTTGTAACCCGTCTCCGAACAGCCCCGCCCAGCCATAGTCCCAGAGAAGTGTTATTGTTCATCTGTGCGACCTTCAGCTTTGCTTCCAGATTCTGGTTCACACATGGGAGGAGGGAACGGTGGGCTGAGCGTCTGTTAACAGAAACATCCATGGGGAGTTTCATGCCGCCAAATCAACAATCACAATTGTTTTGGAACAGGCTTACACAGAAGATTTGCTTGTCGCCTTAAATGTCTCACCAGAAACTCTCAGCGGCGAAAGTTTCAATCAGCCGAATTTGTTGGTCGATCCTTGCCTAATCCCAGGCACAACTTCTCCAAGATCTATGCATTCCCACCAGCTACAAGCCCTTTTCTTATTTCACGATAGGCCAGATATCCACCTCTGCCAAATCAGTAGAAATCCTGCTATCTTTAATCCAAATGTCCAAACATCTTCGACGTCCTCAATACACAAAGGAGCCAGGCCCATTATCTTCCAATCCCCTCCAAGAATCCATAACGTGACCTGCTGCATACGTCCCACTAGGACAAGAAGGCTCCCCTTTGCCCAGCTTCAGTGTAGAAAAAATTTGATCAATAGCGATCAATGGTGAGAAATGACAAAGAGCTGTTTTGATCAAACTCTGAAAATATGTGCAATCTCATTCCACATCAAATCTTAGCCCAACTGTAAAACCAGCTGAATTTTAGCCATTTCGATGTTGGATAATGTCAGTTAGCTGTGGTGGCCATCTTGAATTTGCTGTAAATGTTAATCAGTTACTGTAGTTAAACATAAGAATAAATAAAAATATAAAGGGTAATAGCATGAATTGTGGACCATTATAAATAAATGATGTATATATATTTTTTATTTGCACAAAAACACAAAATCAGCATGTATCCATGGAGTGTTTTATTAGTTCTGCTTTGTATAAATGGACTGGCAGTGTAATATATAAGAAACAGCTGTGCGTACTCTCTGCAGACAAATGAAACTGTTCAATTATCAACTTGATTTCTTTCATTTTCCAGACAACCTCCAGCATCAAGATATATAAGAAAACAAACACTGAATATATTTTTAAAAATGTCTCATGAATAATCCATGTCATGTAACACAGTCAAACAAAACAGGAAGTAAATTTTGCAGGTTTTTCCTCTACCCCCTTTTCAGTTAACTGACCACTTTATTAAACCTTTGTAACACTGATTTATAATTTTAAAAGCAAGCGTTGGATTAATGAGTAGAAAGTTAGGAAAAGGCACAATATTATATCTGTATACATGCTCATTGGATAGAAAAAGAAAAGATGAAGTACTATGTTGTTGTTTTCAAGGGAGATCTTTTTCTATGCAAACAGCTATGTGCATAGTGTGTTCCCTTTATTAATGCATACTTCCTGCTTCATTCCTAAGCAGTCAATTTAATTCCAGTTAGTAGGTTAGAGATTCAAGTATAAAGAGATCTATCCCAACATTTCTGAAGTTGATATTTTGTACTTTTCGAACTTTAGAAACAGATGAAATCTCTCAGCTTTGGATTGCATCAAACTGTGGAAGAAGAAAGAGTTTTGTCCAAAAACAAAAAAACCTGAAGAATGATGAATCTAGATTTCTTCTGACTCGTGTGGTGCCAGAGCTTGAGGCAGCGTAGTTCCACAAGGACCCTGGAAATGGTACCTGTGTCACATCAAAACCAAATAAATAAAACACGAGCCAGAACTGATTATATACATGTAATGGGGCTTTTTGTTCAAAGCAATGAACTTTATAAATGCATTCAAATAGTATCCAACATGTAATTGCTTCTCTAACTTACATAAAGTACTCCGTTTTTGGTGTTGTATTTGTGTTAAACTCTGCCACTGGAACGCCTCTGGCTGCAACCCGAGGTCCAAACATGGCTGCTGGGTAAACGATAGAAGACGTCCCCACCTACAGGCAAACATCAGGGGAGCAACAACCCCAGTGTCAACATCAGAGCTCTCCCTAAAGTTGTGCTTTTTCAGGTCAAGACCTTGGCAGACTGAAGAAAAATACTGGATTGCATGAAAAATGGCCTTACATATCATGATGATAACTCACCACCAGACAAAGATCACAGGTTTCGATTTCTTTTTCCACCATGGTCAGGAGATGAGAGTCCAGAGTCTCCCCAAAAAAGACCACATTGGGTCTCAGAAGACCATGGCAGTCTCTGTCTTCACACCTTGAAAAAGCAACAGCAAACAAACAACAACGGAATCGCATCATGCTGCATTTATTACAAAATAAAGAATAACAGTATAACACCAAGTCTAAATCAGTGATGAGGCAGCATGGAGACATCCTGAATGATAAATTCTGTAAAAAAAATTAACTGACTTTATCTGTGTCACCTTGCTTTTTAGACACATTTTAGCCAAACTCAACCTCAAAGCGAATTTGAAATATTCACAACACACTGCTGCCCTCTAGTGGAGGAAAAGCCTTAGTGGACTTTCAGGCCGTTTAAAAATGGCAGTTCCATCGCAAATAATTTGACGTAATAGTTCAGAAAACATTATAGAAAAAAGACAAAACTGAATGAGCTGAAAAAATATGACCCAAACAGAATATCTACGCAGCACTGGAAGAGACTATATTTACCTTTTCTGCACTCCTAAATGCATAATAAAATATTAAGAAAAATGTGTCTGTCATTATTGATAATAAGTGTTAAAATGAATCTCACCTTGGCAGCTTGTCAACAGGAATCTGGGCATCAGGAACATCTGGACCAGGTGCTCTGAGCAATAACAGAACATGTGCAGTGGGTTAGAAACTTAACCAGGATACGGATTAAACTGAAATGATCAGACAAAACTAGAGTGTATTCATGAAGACCTGCCTACCCTGTGCCCTGTAAGGCCGCACATATGGGGCTTCGCTTGTTCCCAGTCACTTGCCTACAACTCACGCAGCGGGTCTCCATCAGACTGCCTGAAGTTCCACACAGAAAAAAATTAATTAAACTAAAAAAATAACAGCAGCATTCAGAAGTCTACTGAGTTCAACATCCTCAGCAGAATCCTGCCTGCAGCTCTGCCTCAGAAACAGCTTCATCTACAAATGTCTTGTTTTTCTCCAGCAAACCACAGTGTAGCTTAAGTATTAGTTACATGTCATTTCAGTGCTGGCAATGTTTGCCCAAATATCAACCCATAATTCCAACTCTCACCGTGGATCTGGAGCACGTGTTTGGACCCGGCCTGTCGGTGCAAGTCGTCTATGCACTGCGTGATGACGACCACGGAGCGCCCCTGCTTCTTCAGCCGGGCTTCACACTCCGCTATGGCCAGATGAACAGCGTTGGGCGTCTTGTCCAGCACAAGCTCCCTTCTGTAATGGTAGAACTCCCAGACCCGGGACGGGGTGCGGGAGAAGGCTTCTGGAGTTGCGAGGTCCTGAGGATTCATTCACAAAGACAAAAATAAAGCTTTGAATTCAAGCTTAAATGTCAGAACAGGTCAAGTTCAGTTAATGCTTCATTTTAGGGAGTTTTACCAAAATGTAAAACAAGATAAATTCTGTCCAGTCAGAGCAAACAAGTCAAAGTTTTGATTTGAAGAAAAGAAATGTCTGTTTTGACAATTACCTGAGAATGCCACTTCCTCCACTTCTCATGTTCTCCTCTGAAAGTTGGTACGCCACTCTCTGCACTCACACCTGCTCCGGTGATGATCGCTATGTGCTTAGCTTTGGAGAAAGCCTTGCGGAATTCAGACATATCTGGAAAAAAAAGCAAGGAACTCATATCGGATCTGATGTTTCAGTATACGCTTTTAAATGAGCTGACAATTTGTGTCGATGTAAACTCCAGAGAAGCGCCCATTTAGAAGCTAAAATCAGTCAGTAAGAACAATAAATGTACTTAGGCAAAGCATAAGCTTCATTAATTCATTTTTATTGACTTAGGACAGGATGTAATCAGGCAGAAGTCAAGTCTGGATTTAATTTGCATAGAACCAAGCACTTGTTAATGTTCCTTTTTATTTATGATTAAGTTAATCAGGAAGTACTCACTTTTCCTCCCTAATTATCATTAAATACTGAACTGATTTCTTACTCTTGTATGTGCACAAAACTATTTCTGTACATTACTCTAACGTTACACTGAATTAAACCTTTATATAAAGTGTCTAGCAGGGGGAATAGATTGTTATGTTTCTAATTAGCTTTAATGAAGCAGAAAATAATGTTTTACCTGAACTGGGTCTTCCTGGTTCAACCAGTGGTCCTTTTGTCACATGTGTGGAGCACATGCGAAGCCCAAGGGAAAAGACGGCACGGTTTTTGAGAAACATTGTCACTAAAAGACCAGATAAAACACGACAGAATCAAAAACCTAGAAAGTTTTTGATTTTGAACTTAAACACATTGTTTTTAGATATACAAGCTTAAATGTTTACAATCAATTTATTAAGTTTTAACAATGTTCTCAAAACTACAGCTGATAATCTTTTCATTTTAGATGGAATCTTAAAAACCGAGATGTTATACAACTTCATCCACTTTTGAAAATTCGAACACGAAACAAAACATGATGAAAATTATAATTGACAAAACAATTATTTCTGATAAAAACCTTACATTACAAAATGCATTTTTTTAAAAACTTGTTAAAACTACAATGTTTACAACTCTGCTGTCTGGTTAACTTTCTGGACTTGTTTTGTGTCCTCTGCATCTGATTTCTTTACATTTAATTACTTACAATTGAGAATTTTCTTAGCATTTCTTATAGCTGAGTCACAATGATTATTGCACAAAAAATATGAAAATGGAAACAAGATATGGCTGCAAACAAGACACAATGAATGCAGCTGTGTGCAGATATAAAATGTTGTTACAACATTGCAGACTGATGAAAACAAAAATGTGCCCACACCCAGTCAGTTTTTAAAAGAAAAGGTTTGCCGTTTTTATGTAAAATTATATACATACACACAGAAAAATTAACTAAAGCCGAGTCATCCAGCTAAAATACGCCTGCACATGTTTAACAGTAGTCGTCTCTACTTCAGTACTGAACAAGGATCACTTACTTTAATCTTCGAGTCACACAAGACTTGCATGTATTCTGCATACTTATTTAAGTATTTTTCCTACCATCTCCTTAAAAAAACCTGTACATTCCACTATTCTCTTCCAGAAAGGATATGTCCGTCCAATCTTGCTTAGTCGTGAAGTACGTGACCTGAGTTGAGTCCCTCGAACGTGACAAGAAACTACCAGCAACCCAGACTGTGTCGTTTTTTTTTTTTTGTTTTGTTTTATCAACTCAAAGCCAGGTAGGTACCAGCGTTTTTGCACAAACTTACATTTCCAGCTTTAATAAACCTACCTTTATATGTAGCTCTCCTTATTGAGGCTGTGTTAGAGGAAAGCCACGCAATAGTCTTGTTTACCTGCGCGTTAATAACAAGGGAAGTCGTAAACGAGCCTCAGTGTCGTAAAACCAACGGTGTTATTCAGGCGCGCCCTCTAGCGGTAATCTTATGTAACTGGTGCAAAATTTACTCAGGTAAAAAAAAAATATAAAAAGTGCTAAGTAACCATTTTAACATGCTAAACTGTATTTGAAGACTAATCAATACTATGTTTCAAGTGTATTTAGATTTAGGTAAATTAAAAGGGATGTTTTGCATCCTGTTATTTTGGATTAAGTGCAAACGGAAGCATCGTGCATCAACTTGAAGTACAAGTATAGTACATGATGAATTATGTATGTACAATTTTACATATTTTATTAGTAAAATAAAGTTTACCCACTTTGTGTATTTTAACTAATAATAATAATAATAATAATAATAATAATAATAACAATAATATATTTATTTTGGAGGCACCTTTTATGGTACCCAAAGACACCGTGCACTATAATACAATATAAAATGCAGTAGAAAACAAGATTGAGCAGCAAATAAAAATTTAAGAAGAAAGAACATACAAATCCACAACGGATCTTTTCATTCTTGCTTATATTTAATTGTGGGAAATTGTGAAGCATTGCTATTAATTTTATAAACTAAAATTGTTTATTTATTTATTTGATATCAGTATTTTTTGCGAGTTTTTCTATGATAAATAACCACAAGTTCTAAAAAAATAAATAAATTGTCTAAATCACATATGCTTTTAATGAAGCAGGCGAGTCGATCCCTCATTTAGCTTAAATACATGCGCGTAGCCAGGGGGGGTTCGGGGGGTTCGAACGAACCGCCCACTTTGCCTAAAAAAGTCCGCCATT
>JARVJO010000431.1:9522223-9547837 GCA_031762555.1 Cynodonichthys magdalenae | reverse complement strand
CATGTGTATTACCCCATCTTCTCTCTGCCAATATTTAATATTGGACACTTGAAAGGAGCATGATAATGTTAGGATATCTGTCTAATTAGTGCTTATAGGTGATTAAGCCTGACCTCCATTTACAATGAACTCAGTTTAGTGTTTCATCAGATGATGATGATGATGATGATGATGATGATGAAGAAACTTTGTCTTCTACAGAAAGGGAGCAAACCCAGGTGCATATTGAGGTGTTCCATAATGGTGTAGGTTTAAAGTTTATTTTACTTTTCATTGTGTAGCAGAATGACAAAAAGAGCTGTGATGGACGATCAGCTGAAGAGGCTCCATCTACCTCTGGAGCTCAACTTTCTTCTGTAAAAAAAATAAAAATAAATATATAAATAAAACAAATTATATATACACAATACAAAAAATAAGAATATATGAACTTCTGTAAGGATTTAAACTTTTGAACATAACCTCATATGAGAGAGTAGAAATGTAACTGAAATATTAACATTTTTCTGCTTCTAAAACTTCCTGGGAAACAGCTACAAGCTGTAGTTGAAGGAAAAGATTGAAACTTGTTCAATCAAAAACATCTAAAAATTCTCAGATTTTCATCCAGAAATGACAAGACGTCTAATCTTGGTCTTATCACTCTCTTCCGACATAGATTTCTGCAGAGTATTATCGCTCCGACATCTACAGGCTCCTTTAGAAAAGGACACGCCCTCTCTGACACTTTCCTCGTGACAGCTCTCAGCTATGAGGTCAGACTAACTCAGGATTTGTTCAAGTAATCCTGCTACAGAGCAGGGTTTGTTCACGGAATAAGTTGTGGGGGGTAAGTTAACTCAGGATAACAGCAATCTGGCTTTCTGAAACCCACAACCCAGGATATGCTCATAGTTACCCCAGAACTTACTCAGGATTTTCACTTATCCTGCTTTCTGAAAAGGGGCTCAGGTGACAAGAAACTCATTATTTTATTTTATCTTTTTATATTGCATCACTTTACAATGATTTATATGACAACAGACAATATCTCATTGTATTGCCTCAACGGATTACACTGTAAAACAAAAACAATCAAAAATTAACCTTAGTATTAATTTACAGTATATTTGTGTTTGTATTTTGTAAAATGAAAATATGCTGCAGTTAATTTAACCTTAACAATCACAAAATAAAAACTAACATCTGAGAGTCAGCCACAACAAATTCTTGGAGAGATAAAATATTTTTAAAAGGTTTGGTTACAACCTTGCCTTTACCTGTTGGTTTTGCTCTTATTTGTATGTTAGCAATATATTTCATGAACCTCTGAACAAATTTTAAAGGAATTCTTGGAAAGCAATCATTGTTTAAAACTTTCATTCATACATACATTCAAAGCAGTGTGCAATATGCATTCCTTCAAGTATTATTGTTTATTTTATTTTTAAAATATATTGTATCGTACTCTACTGTATCAGACCACATTGAATTGAAAAAATGTCAGAGATTTTTTTCTTTTTCAATGATTTATTTTTCTGTAAAATGTTTATTTAAAAAAATGTAATCATAATTTAAATAGCTGCTCAATACAACAGTTACCCAGTTGCATTGCCTGGGAACAGATCAAATTATTTACCGTTATTTAACCAGGCAAGTCCCATTGAGATCTCAGATATCTTTTTCAAGGGAGGCCTGGGCCTGAAGGTGAACCTATTGTACATGTTTTTAGCTAAATAAGCACTAAGTTACTGTATTAAGTACATAAAATACAGTTTGATGATGAGACACAAATGTGGAGCTGCACTGCTCTCTGGTGGACGGAGATTTAATCACCAATTTGAAAATGTTAAATTGATGCAAAAAACACATGAAAACACAAGGAGAAAATCAACATTAACAGACTATTAATGTATTTTAAATCAAGACAAAAATGATATCAAAATAAGGGCTCAAGCAGTTTGCATTTCTTAAATAGAATATTTAAATCATCACAAAAAATAGACTTTTTTGAAGTGCACAAAGAACAGTCTTGTATAAAGTACCTCAAAGTAATACCTGAGTGAAATTTGGTAAAAGTTCAAGTCTCCTCTAAGAGTATTTGAGTAAAAGTCTTAAAGTATCAAACTTTTACTTTACTTAAGTATCAAAAGTAAATTTCCTGATAAAAGTAAAAGCATTGAGTAAAAGTGAATGATTAGAATTTCCATAGGTGACCTCACTACAAACATTTTGCAAAAGGCCATAGAATGTTATATTAAAATGCTCACGTTGACAGTCATACATACAAGCTATCTGAAATGCTCTGCTGTAGTGTGACGTGACTCTACCGTGCAGGTGTGATGGATCACTTACAGAATGGTACAGATATATTCACACTTCATATCCAACCACAATTAAATTCCCTCTGTCTGAAGCATGCCATATACCTGGATAGGGTTTTATTTTTTTTCTAACAGTAACAAGCCAGGATAAAATAGGAGTAACAACTTTCTACTACATACATTTTTAGAACATATAATTGTAAAGTATAGATAACCAACATGTCTAATTAAGTAAAGTATCTACTGAACTGTCTTCAGCAGCAGCTGCAAAGATATCTATGCTTGCATTGAAGATTGGAAGATTTGTTTTTTAAGACTAACTGGAAGCTTTTGCTACATGTTCCCCAACAGTATGTATCACTCTCAGTTTTTCACTGTCATTGCATCAGCCTGGATCTGCATAACATTTCTTAGCAAGGAGAAAATTTAGTACAATTTCATGTTGTTTTCTTGATAAACCAATTATCACTATCTTACTAATATTGTTTTTTTACACACAGAAAAGACATGATACTCTAACTGTATGCAGCTCAGACTGTTTTCCTAGCATGAGGATAATTTGGGGGAAATTTCTTCCCACACATGGTGCATTTGGTGCTGCATGTGAGATTCATTCAGAGAGCCATCTGCTGAGCTTTATGGAGCTGTAGTTTCACTCGCTTTTGCTTTCAGAACCTCTCCTCAGCGTGACTCTCATTGGTATTTTTAGCAGACTGGATGTTAGATGCATTTCTAACAAAACTGACTGGGTTTGGTCTTTTTGTTTGCGTTTCAAAATAAAGCGTCGACTCTGGTGCTGCTTATTAAATTTTTGTAAGAGGTGAGACCCTGCCTCCAGTCATGACGCCATTCACAAAGCTGAGAGTCAGCAGATCTATGTGTGACAACAGCTGTGTTCTCCTGATGCTTTTTGATTGTTCTGTGTGTAGAATCCGTTCTTTGCCTGTGGGTGTTGCTTTTCAACTTAGCGTTTACCTTTTCGGTGTGTTTCAGACTCTTCACTGTTATCAAAGTCTTGCCTGAAATAAGAACCAGTACGAGGATCTGTTCAGCTCTGCATCTTGTGTGTCTCATCAAGTCAACAGAGAGGTCTTTACCTACAAACACAGTGTGTTTTTATTTTATTACACGAGACGGGGGATACATTTTTATAATTATTTTGGGATTTAGGATGTAGTTTGATTTTGAGACTTTTTTGCAACATGCTGCAACTTCTTTTATTAGCAAATTTTTATTGTTAATATTCGTATTGATTAATGTATTTATTTATTATCACTGTCAAAGGGTTTAATTGTTACTTAAAAAGGCTTCTCAGTGTCCAATTAAATCATCATCACAATATCTTTTCCATGTCCTTTTTAGTTTAATTTATGTGTTCACAAACAAAACTAGATAAGTACTATTTTTTGTTGTTTTTTACATCAAGTTTTGGCTTTGTTAGCAGAGGTAAAGTACTTGAAAAAAAAAAAGTAAATAAGTAAAAATACCGTAACAGAAAATGACTTTGGTAAAAATAAATTTCACTGATGAGAAAAGTACCCAAGTAAAAGTCATAAAAGTGTTCACAAAAACTGGAAAGTAAAAGTAAAATTGCTTTTACACACTCTCTAAAAAATAAGCTGCTGAATTTACTTAACCAAACTGGTTCCACTAAACCGTTAATTGAGCAATATACATATTTTCTTTAAAATAAAATATGTATATTGCTTCATATTACTCTACTAGGTTCAGTAGAACCAGTTTACTGCGCTGAAATCAGTTGTTGCCACTAGATGGCAGCATTGAGTCAGATTTTAAAACGAAAACAAGAAGCCCTGCAGTGAGAAGGCCTGCAACAGCTGCATCATTTAACATTTTGGATTCATTTGACTTGTTATAATACTAACATACAGAGTTGTGAAAATATATTCCCCTGACTGTACTCTGTATTTACTCAGGTTATCTTTTTCTTTTCCTAATATGTGTTTATTGATCTGAAACATTTCAGTGAGATAAAAAGAAGCAAAAACAAGAATCTGAAAGGATTTTCAAAGCATTTTAATCTACATGTATGGCAGTAATATGTAGAGTTATTTACTAATTCATTTAACCTGACAGACAGTCCACATGCTCAAGAAAATACTTCAAAATTTTCACCTTTATATTTTGTATTAGTTGTTTGTTTTTTTAATAAATTTTTTCTTTAATCAGAAATATTTATTATTATTATTTGTAATATTATCTTAAGTAAAACTTTGCAATTCTAATGAATAATGCCAGTAAACAATGATAAAATTGTACACATTGTTGAAAATGTTATTGATTTACATAGATTTTTTCTTGTTTTCATTGTAATTATCTGCATTTTTTTTTGGATAAACTATTAGAGCTGAAAGATATAACAACCAAAATGACACTGTCGATGATAAATCAGGGGAAACTGAACATGAATTTTAACAATATTGACAAATTACTTATCTGCCAGACAATTATTTAGATTAATAGAAGCATCTTACCCCAGTCCTGACACTCCATGACAATTTTCTGAATATGGCTTCAGTTAATGAGCTATATTTAAAATGTAAAGAAAGGATTCTATTGAAATGCACAAACTGTTTTTTTAAGGAACCAACTAGCAATGTCAGAAGAGAACACTTCTACCATGCTCTTAATTGTCTTTCAGCCTGTGTCGTGTAAATGTGATGCCATCTCACAAAGAGTAAGACGGGCAATAATACAGAGAGATAAAGACAGATGGGAAGAGACAGAGAGACACTGGAAGAATGGGAACAGCAGATTTGTAGTGACAGGCTGCTCGATCGGAAGTTGTAAGATCGCTTCACCCAAAACCTCCACCGCAGCCATGGAAACCAGTTCAAACCAGAATCCAAAAAATTAGATAACTGGAACAGCACAGCCACAATTTTTACATTTCTGTTCTGTAAGGGTTGTAGAATTCGGTTCATTTCCTGAAGTTTTGTCAAACAACTTCATTTTATATCATTGTCAGGCAGGATTGGCAGGATTACCTGAGTGTACAGGAAGAGATGCAGTGTATTGTGACATCCTATTTTTATCCATCTGAGCATATTTTATGCCGAGTCACAGAGTCACACTTTCTAACATTCTGTGGAGGTTCTCGTATAGAGTGAGCCAGGTGTTGTCTAATGTTTGTCATGTATTTGCTTAGGTTCAGGTTTTCAGGTAAGACTTGGTTTCTTCTTCAGCTATAAATATTTTAGTGAATTTTGGAATTCAGCTCTGACTGGGAGAAATAGTTTCACCGTATATCAAGCTAGATACCTGACATATGCATCATTTTTCTGTTGATCATAAAACCTGAACTCTTTGCAATCATCTTGTTGGTGTAAAAGTTGCATTTTATACCCCTAACTCTGGTTTGCAGGTTTTATAGATGCCATAAAAACAAAGAACAAAATGTATTTTTGCAACAGACTGCCAGTGACAAATTGTCTAAGATCAGTGTTTATGATTTAATGGTTGTTTCTCTATGTGCTTTTGGAATGCATTTATTATTTATAGATCAGCATTTAGTGGCTTTCAGGCACAAAACTGGGCTGCAAAAATGCATAAAATGGGTGCTAGTGTAAAAAAAAATTGGATCAGTATTTTTTAAATGCTACTTTGTAAAATTAAAAGTTTGGCTTTTTAATTCAAACTATAAAGAAATTGAAGTTTTTTTTAAGACATTTACACAATATTTTACGATTATTTGGGATAGGAGCCACTACTAAAGTATTTCCCTTGATCATCTTTGTTTTTTGCTTGATTGTTTTAATTGATCTAAACTACCATTATTTGGTGCACAAATGTTAATATTCACATTTTAATCCTAAATCCAGAACAAAACGAACCATACTCTATGCCCATGAGGCTCAACTACTTCACTGGATTTGATGACTTCGCCATGAAACTCACAATATCTGCTGAGTAACTCGTTTCACACACCTTTAAACAATATAGACCAGCTGTCACCATTTTTCGAGCAACAAGCTGTTTTGTCAGAACTAATGAAAGCGATTGTGACAGGGAGATGGAACAGACAAAACACAAGGCATGTAAACCTTTTTCTGTATTTTATTAGAACTTAAAATGACATTTTTACTTGTACATAAATTTCCCTTAGACACATTAGAGGGATCATGTCACTAATATCATTACAGCCAATATAAGTCTGTTGTTACAGATAATAAGCAGCCAGAATAAATAGGGGAAAAAAAGATTAATTAATTCATTCATTCTCATAACCTGCTTCACGTTTTTAAAGTTTCTCAAAGAACATCAGTTATGACCAGCTGATTAAATCTGACGCAGCTGTAACCACTGGGGTGGTATGACAGCAGTGCAATTATTTTTATTTTCTGCCAACAGATGATCTATTTGATCAGATTGTTGTAAGGTTTATCAGATAACAAACACTGGGCAACAGTACAGTATATGAAGAGCATAAAAATACAAAACAGCAACAACAAAAGGCCTTGGCTTGCATCCATTTTGATTTCCTTTGTTGTCCTCAGGCAGAATTTTGTGAATCAATGGCAGGAAGGGGGAAAGAGTATACAGAACTATCTTTTAAAAAAAAAAAACTGGTGGCACTTAAGGACACATATATGGTTGCCTTCTTGCTGCTGTAACATGCATCTTTTTTACAGGACATATGCTTTTGTTCCACTCATACATGGGTCATGTTGTTGTTGCTGTCATTTTGAATGGTGAAATACAGCATACAAGCAAAACTATATAATACTGTATATAGTTTTATGCTAATTTATTATATTAGCATGAAAGTGATGTTATAGTGGAATAGAGCCAAGACAAAATGCATGTATGTCTTCTGCAGAGACACTTTGCTCATAGTTTAACAACTAAAATAATTACAATTTCATTTTTACGATTAACCCTTTGACCCTTCTTAGGTGTATGTGTTTTTAGAGTGATTCTTTACACCAAAATGTCTGCAGCTGACTGCGCTGGGATGGGAGTAAATCTGTGTGCCTCGTTTCAGAAAGGACTTTGATGCCACTGGAATAAGCTGCAGCTTATTGTGGGAACATCAAAGATAGTCCCCCCTCCCCGCACACACACACACACACCACCCCAATCTTTTCAAGAGCACCCACCCACTCCAAGCCCATAATCATTCACTGCTCTGCAGGTGGTGTGTTTTATGTGGCCTAGGGTTCCTTATTCTCTCCATTATTAACGACTCATTAACAGGCCATTAATTTTGGCAATTAGTCCCAAAACAAGTGAGTTTTTGAATTTTCTGAAGGAAAAAAATTTTGTTTTTTTTTTCTCAGCTATAATTTAAGCATTGTGTTGTTCTATTAGGAATTTAAGTGTTTTTATTGTTTTTCATTAATATGAAGTGTTTGATCTTTCCTAACATTATGACAGAATATAAAAAAACACTACAATAGCAGAACAGTGATTTGCAGATTAGTGTGAGTTGGTTTTATTTGAGTTATGCCATTTGCACCGTGAACAAGTTTTCAATAGCTTGTTGTCTTGAACATGGAGAGGTATGCAGGATATAAAACAACTGCACTTCTGTTCTGCAGCTGAAGACGTTTCGCTTCCCATCCGGTGGGTTTTCTCAATTAAAAGAACCGGAGATTAAATTCTGGTTTAATCTGCATGTGAATCTAAGTTACATAACGGAGCTTCTCATACAGTTCAAAAAACTTAGAATTCCACACTCTGCAGATTTGTAAGTAAAGAAAGCACCCTGGTTGGAAAGCAAAATGTTTTTAACTTCCAAATAAAAGTCAAGTTGTTTTGTTTATTTATTTATTTTAAATATAAAAAATGGATGACTGTGAATTTACATCATCACACAAGTGTCCTGTCAATAAACCATTTTGTAGATAAAGATTGTTACAAATACATGCGCAGAGCAGCCACACTCACATTTTGGTGATACAAACACTGAGGTTGGAAACGCCAGTGGGACACATACAAATTAAACTGATGAATTTACACCACAAAACAGACCCAATGTATTGCACAATTGCACTAAACTGGTTTGTGTTATAGGCTACTTTCCTTTAAGATCATAGATGAAAAATGTTATAAATATTTTTAAGCTATAAATGGTTTTGAGCTTGTTAAATTTGCTCAAATCCAATGGTGTCTCCAGTTAAAACTCTTTGTATATTCAATGGTCTGTGTGTGTGTGTGTGTGTGTGTGTATATATATATGTTATATACATATAACAATTTAAATATATATACCAGGTCTTGTATAGTACTATATATATATATATATATGGTGGCTCAGTTGGTATGCTGTTGCCCGGCCATGTACCTTTATGAATAGAGTTTGTTCGTGTACCCCACCTCTTGCACAATGACTGGACATGGACACCATGACCCCTGTGACCATGAAAAGAAGAAGTAAAAGAAAATGGATGGATGGATGGATGGATAGTCACACCTGGCTGTGGAAGAATAAAGCCTACTTCACACTCCCTCCCAATCGCCAATATCGGCTCGGATAGTTGCAGTTTCATGATAAAAATTATGTCACCGTGTTCTCAGTGTCGACTCGGCTGCCCTTTTTGTCACATTCCGCCAGCAGAACTTTTTACCCCACTCCACGTAAGAACTTATTGTGTGATTGGTCAGAAGTTTGTGGGAGTGTTTGTTTATGCTGAAAGCGCTCGGACGCTGAATTTTGCTTCAACCACTTGCTTCAAAAAAAAAAAACATGACACGCTTCCAGAAGCCGACTGTTGTAGGCTACCTGGAAGCAGACGTTTATAAAGATAGTCAAATGGTCAAAAGCTCATGAGGAATCTATCTGAAAAAAACAGTGGAACTTTAACAGGGATAGATTTGTGGACAAGTAACGTTGGACAGGTCCCTGATTCTTTTTCCACATAGACTCCAGGGGGAAGAAGCCCCATGCAGTGATGTATGTCACAGTGGGAGGGGTTTCTCTTTCTCTCAGGAGCTATAAAACGTGTGTTCGAAAATGAACGCCGAACAACCGCATCGAGTGTTCACCTTCGGATGGAGTATGTTAAAGCCTTATAAGAAGAAAGAGGAGGGGGCGGGATACACTCACCTCTGACAAGGGAAAAGTCAACTTGAGGATTTTAAATCCATTTCACAATTAAAACTGCTGACAATTACAGTGGGGTTATATGATTGTATAATTTGTACCAGATGCAGTGAAATGTAAACCAAGGAGGGGCTCACCCAGGGCACCATTCACGCTAAAACCGCCCCTGCATTACACAACACGTAAATCCTCATCAAAATTCTGTTTTTGTTCTCTAATAGATCAGTACAAAAACTCTACTCAGCTGTTGTAATTGCGCCTTGAAGGAGAAACCAAGTGGCTGTGATGCGGTGCAGCTTGTTTAAAAAACAACGGGGTTAATGTGGACGCAACTTTTCCTCTGTCCTCGCAGCCTATTAGAGGAGCTCAGCGAGCAGCCAATCAGAGCGCAGCTCCGCTAATCGTGGATTAGCCACAACCGACTGCAGTCCACAGCTCCACGCAGGAGGAAGAGGGAGGCACTGCCATTCACCACTCTGCCTCCTTTTTTATTATTATTATTAGCTCTCTTGGATCTGTCAGCTGCGCTTTTTTCTCCCCACTAACACTGTAGCCGCAAAACCGAACAGGCTGCGCGTTTTTCGAATCTCAGGTAAAAAGAAGAAGGAAAAAAAAGGTGTTGGAATAAAATCTGACAGAACGATGGCCCTTTCGTAAAAACCGCCGCTCCATTTCCGCGTCCCCATCACCATCCTTATCCTTACTATGTTCAAGGCGGTGAACTACCCGGCCGTGGATCCTGCGCCCACCATCATCCACGGCGCCTGGCTCTCCGCCGCGGGCTGCCGAGAGAACGCGCCCGTGGCCGTGGAGAAGCCCAAGACGAAGAAGGCGTTCAGCCTGGTCAGAATCATGTCTCTGGGTAACAACAAGAAGGGCCCCGGCCAGAATCTGCAGCACAACAACAACAACAGCATGCCTTTCACCATCCACTGTCAGATCGGCAAAGAAATCAAGCACATTTGCAGCAACTGCAGCCGCGGGAATGACACGCAGGACGGTGAGTAGATGTGCTTGTGTGGGGGGGTTGCGCCCATATCTTTTATTTTATTTTATTTTATCCAAAGCTTCACCCAATGGTGACTGCATTTGGAGATGCCTGTGGCTCTTTATGTTTATGGTGCATGGAGCTCGATTTGCGCCTTTAATGTTGAAATATTGCAAATAAAAAAGATGCACTGTTTCTGGAGGAGAACTTCCCTCAGCACCCTGACTGCTGAACACTGGTTTGCACCAATTTGGAAAAAAATAAATAAAAAAATATGCAATTTCATTGAAGTATTATTACTATAAAGGGCTTTCTAAAACATTTGTATACCCTGTCCAGATATTTTGCAGTCTTTGTACAAAGCCACTTCCAATTACATCATCACTCAGCCATCTTGCAAACAATGTTTTTAATTAAAACCAGTCCTATTGTAGGCAGGGAGAATGCAGCATGAAGGGATACAAAAAAATGCCAGTGGAGGACATTCTAAATGGGTTTTCTTTTACTCTGCAGCTTCTCTCCTCTTCTGCATGATTCAAATCAAATTGCATAATCAGACAGCCTACTTGAGATATAAAGTGTGCCTCAGCTTTCTCTGCTTATGATTGATTGGTGACTATTAAACACAGAAATTGTTATTGTGCATTCATGGACCTCTTGGGTGTTCACTAAGCAGATTTTTTTTTTTCAAAAAAACTGACAATTTCATTATAAAAGCCTTTTTTGCTTTTAAAGTTTTAATAAACAGTATATCCAATCAATGCAGCATCCAAGGAGGTAGGCTGTTTCACAATTAAGGCCCTTATAAAGTTGTGTGTGACAAACAGCCATGATGCTATTCTCTGCTGAGAGTTGTTTCCTGTCTTTACATAACCTCTAGACCTCTAATGAAGGAATGTGATTCTCTGGCTGATTTATGCAGTGCTGACTGTAGGTTATTTATAGAATGATGTGCTGGGAAGATTGCAAGTAATTATCTGTAGGGCATAATGTCTGCACTGCATTAGTGTCACATTATTCATTCTGCTGTTCTTTTCATTTTTCTTCAGGGAGAAGGCCGTTGTGTTAGGTGGTCGTGTCTGTGTTGGCAAATATTGTGAATAGTGTGTGTGTGTTTGCCTTAGCAAGTTGTAGAAGACATCTGATCCTGTGACAGAGATAACAGATGCTGCTGGATCCCGGACTTCTAAAACTTTGTTTTTTGCCATGTTTTTGTACATTTTTCTTAAAGCAGCTCACTTTGTTTTTAAATACATTTTAATAACAAATTTAAAATATCCTCATAAGAATGTTGTATAAAACATTTAGGTCGAAGCTTCAAAAACTTTATGTTCTAATTTGTGATATAAACACAAGGTCTCACTCAGATTTGTGTTGGAAATAACTTTCAGCTATTTTAACTTCAACCTTTAGTTCATTATCGGCACCACTGTTTATGTTAAAGCCATGTTTATTTTTGCTAATGTTGATTGATTGTTGTGGCCGTCTTGACTCAAAATGTTAATTACCTAGACACATGCAGTAAGTTACTTTCTGAAAGTTTTATTAAAATTTGTTCATGTGTTCATGATATTTCGCTAACAGACTAACAAAGTTGACTCCAAATGCTCAAATTTTAAATAGAGATTTTTTGCAATCAATTGTTGTTGTTGTTGTTGTTATTATTAATAATATTATTATTGGTATTGTTGTTGAGTGTGTTAGGAATCAGTCTCAGTTACCACCACACCAAATTTTAGGTCAATATCTATAAAACTGATTTGTGAATGTTTTAAGTTTTAAATGTTTAATGGCCTGTGGCGGCTATCTTGAATTGAATTTACTTCAATTATAGATCCACATCCAGTGGTTACTTTGTGCAAGTTTCATTAAAATTTGCCCAATGGTGCATAAGATATTTTGCTAACAGATATAGATTAAAAACAGACGTGCCTAATTATCCATTTGAGGCAAACTGAATTTTTTACAATGTGAAAATAAAAACTTTGGTATTTCTAGTTCTGTTGATGCATTTAAAAAAAACATTTACTTAAATAGATAGTTAAGAATTAAAATTTTACAATCCAGTAAAATGTGTGTATTTCTCCAAAAAGTTAAACATGAAATAAACTACAGAAAACACAATGGAAAGAACTTTAATGATAATCTAAAACTGGTGTTAGGATCATGTTTGTTCAAATTAGGGTTTATTTTATCATCTAAAATGATTTATTTATATATTTATTTATTTCAATTATGTGTCTTGTTTGGCTTTTTGTTCTGTAAATGAAGTTGTTTGTAGCCTTTCGCATTTGCATCCCTTTTCCATCGTGTAATAGTTTGCACTGGGACATATTTCTGTGCGCGCTCCGCTTTTGATCTCCGACAGTGCGTTAAAGTCAAAAGGCTGGGCTTTGTGAATATTTCATGAAGAGTGGGAAGATTTCTCTTTAGAGGGGTGTTAATCAGTCTGTTTAGTGTATTTTGGCAAGACGCTCCGGCGGCTCGATGTGGAGCAGCCTCGTACTGTTTATACTCGGAGCGTATTCTGCATAATGATATCTGACGTGCAGGTTTGTTTATGCTCTTGGTTCGGTCCTATCCAGTTTGCTGCACATTTCAGGACATTTGGCACAGATTCGTGCTGCTGGGATCTCTGGAGAACCAAAGTGTGCCATTTTCACTGCTGATTCTCCAGCATAACAGTTTGCAAGAATATCACCTCCTCTTCTTCTTCACCTTGGTAGACCTTTCTTTTATCATTTTGTTTGTTTGCTTGTTTTTTTAACAGCTGAGGAAGTGGAGAGGCTGGCAGCCATGCGCTCTGAGTCCCTGGTTTCTGGCACCCACACTCCCCCCATCCGCCACAGGAGCAAGTTTGCTACTCTGGGTCGACTCCTCAAACCCTGGAAATGGAGAAAGAAGAAGAGCGAGAAGTTCAAGCAGACTTCTGCAGGTATGTGCAGATTTTTTAAAAAATTACTATTATTTTGGAGTGAATGCAGAAACGGCAACAGCAACAACAAAAAAATGTTGTGCAAGACTTGTTAGGACAATCATAATAAAAAATCATTACATAGTTGGAATTAAGGAGGTCCCGATCAAGATTGTTTGTCCTTTATCACCAATCTGAGTAATTTGATTGGCTGATACCAAGTCAACATTGTCAACATCACACTCAAACAAACCTTGGCTGTGACCAAATTCAGGGGCTGCATCCTTCGAAGGCTGAATTTGAAGGCCGATACATCACAGCGTCGTGCCAAAGTCTTTTCAAATTCGAAAGCTTGTCCAATTGCTGCCCACAATTGCATCCTCCTTTTCCCCGATTTAGGGATGGGTCTGGTGTATCCTACACAACTCATCCTATCCCAAGATGCATTGCAGAGGTGTTTTTTTTATATATATTTGTAATGGCAGACAAGGCGAGAGACAGGAGTACAGTAGAAAGTTGTGTTGTTAGATTTTTGCTATTTGTATAGACATGTTTGTTTAGTATTCTTGTTAGAAATCATCGTAAACAAGCTCATACTGCGGGTTCGTTAGTTCTTCATGCATTGCCTCTATGCTAGTTTTGTTAGTTTATAATACTAATATTTTACTAATTTTGAACAATTTTTGATCTTCATTGCTTCTATTTAGCGCCATCATGGTTGCTTGGCAACAGGACATATGAAGGGGTAAGGGTGGGAATACAGCTGAAGGCTAGACTGTCCAAATTCATAGCCACTTTCTTTTGGTCTTTGCAATCGACTAAGAACATGGCCCATGTAGGCCGGATCCTTCGAAGGACACTGCCTACCCTCCTCTGATTGTAGACACAGCCATGGTCTTCATATACTGTAGGCTGTGTCCAAATTCAGAGGTTGGGTCCTCTGAAGGACCCGGCCTACCCAGTCCAGGTGGGCAGGGTCCTTGGTAGACTGGGATGACTGGAAAAAGGTGGCTGTGAATTTGGACAGTCTAGCCTTCCGTTTTATCCCGGCGTACGTCCTGTCGCCTAGCAACCATGATGATGCATACATATTGATATTTTTTTAATTTTGAACTAATTTTGCATCTATTTGTGTTATTAATATTACAAAACAATAACATTAACTTAAAAGCATTATTTGAATAACTAATGGACCCGCCATAGGTGCATGTTTATTTCGCTATACCAGCTCGTTTTCTTCTGACAAAAATAATATTTAAAAACATGTCTACATAAATGACAAAAGTATTAACAACACAACCACTTGAAACTTTTAATTTTAATACCACCAGATTTTTATTTAAAACGTATTCCTTTCTCTCGCTTCGTCCGCCATTCCTAGCAGAACAAAATCTCTAGTCGGCCTGCAATGCATTATGGAATATGGTGGCTGAGAAGGATCCATCGGTCCAGTCCTTCAATTCAGGACAAAGGAAAGACGCATTTGTTGGCCTTATCGGAGAAGTCTTTGAATTTGGACATCCTTAGTTGCGGCACTGTGACGTAAGCGGCCGACAAATTCGGCCTTCGGAGGACCCGGCCTCTGGATTTGAACACAGCGATAATTTATTGAAATCCTTTGTGCTACTGAAGGATTTCTTTGTTTGTTTTTTATTTTTTAATTCTGTAGCCATGGAAACAGATTTTACAACCAATGAATTTGGGTATTCAGTGTATACAGTATCATGTTGTTCAATCCCTTTCAGCCCAGTGTTGACAGGGGCAGAAGGCGGACATGATGCCTTGTGTTTATTTCTGATGGGTGACACATCTTGAACTTGGCTGGACTGGAGGAGGCAGTTTGTCAGACTCTGTGTCCCAGGCTGGAAGCAAAATCGTTGCTTTTGCAGAGGATGAGCAATTACCTCCAAATCCAGTCTGAACAGGACGTGATGTTCTGGTTTGGTAATGTAAAAATAACAGTCCCCCCCCCCAAAAAAAAAGTGACTTTGCCTAGTGGCTCAGACTCTGTCTTGAAAAATGTTGCTATTTTTACTTATCAAAAACAGTCAACAACTATTTCTTGAATTTTGGGTTTATTCTACCTTTCAGCAAAGGTTTGTGTTTAAATTGAAGCGTTTTAGTCACACATTTAGTTGCTTGACTCGTTTATGTTGTTACAATGGAGAATCTACTTGATAAAACCCATCATGAAGTTGCTGAATCCTCATTGGCTCATTTTTTTGTATCTTTCATGATAACAGCATCTCCCTTTTGTGGTGAAGGACAATGATCAAGAGCTGAGGACAAAAGATGTATTTTTTTTTCCTGGCTGTTAATACACAGTGGAGTTGAGTGAAATGGCTCTTTTCATTGCTTTTGTTATCCACTTGTTTTTCAGAATGCTGCTGTCTCCAAATATTGCATTGTTTTAATAATTCCTTTTGAAAAAGCAGATGATGACGTCTGTATTTAACAGTTGCCTCAAAGCTGAGTTTACCTTGTTTTAAGTTACAAATGGTCTCCTGAGTAAAAGCTCAGACGGCCACTTCAACCGCTTGCCATGTTTTTGTGGTTTAGGTGGCACAATGCTCTGTCACATCCATTTTTCGCATGAAACCAACTTTTAAAGCTCCAAATGTAGGTTGGAGGACTGTGCCTCTGCAGAAAGTGGTGCCAGTGCAGTGAATTCAAATGGAAGAAAGTGGAGCATGCAGATACTGCGAACCATTCTGTTTAGAGTCAATGCAAATCAAGATGGCCACCACAGCCAACTGACCTCGGAGAACACCGTGTCTTTTACACATTAAATTTAAAGATAATCAGGTAAAATTTTGTGTTTGGTTGTAGCTAAGCATCATCCTAATTGCACATTTAGGGAATGCATCATGTGACATCTTGGCTGAAAACTTGGGCATTAACTGTTCAAGTCCCTGTTTGCAGGGCCGGCCTGTGAAATAGGCAGTATAGACAAATGCTAATGGCATCGTCCATTTAGGAGGCACCACAAATGGAGGACAAAAAAATAAAAACCTTTTATTATCTGGGTATAGTTGATTTTAGTCTGTAGAATAATCACTTGTTACTCAAGTTGCTCAGTGTGTAAACTGAAAATAAAATCAGGATAATGGAAGTTTCAGTTATAATCTCGGTAATGTTCAGGTTAAAGTCTGTTTTTTTAGTGGTCTACCTTCATAAAATACTGATTTCTGTTTTATTAATCCCAAGACTTTTGTAAAAGGCTCTTAAAAAGGCTTAGTTTTGAGCAGATCTTACCAGAATTTCCTTATATTGTTAACTATTTTAATAAGACAACCGGGTTTCTAAAGATGAAAAATATATAAAATACAAAACAATTTACTTTTGTATGTGAATGTATGTAAATTGGCAGTATAATATAGAAAACTGCACAAGGGGCACCACATAAAATCTTGCCTAGGGCGCCAAATTGGCTGGGGCCAGCCCTGCCTGTGTGCCTGTTAGCAAAATATCTCAGGAACCACTGAATGGATTTCAATGAAACTCTCAACTTTACATCTACCACTCATTAACATTTGGAGTCAACCCAATTCAAGATGTATGCCGCTGCTTTTTAACCTTAGTATTCTCAAAAATAGCTTTACCTCTGAATTTTACAGGTATGGAGCTGGAATTTGGTGTGGTAGTAGCTGACAGTCATTCCCAACACATATTCTAAGCAATAATTTAAAGCAGATAATGCAAAATTTCATGACATATTGCATGTGTTTATGATTGATTTTAGTCTCTTCAAACTAACATGAAAGGCGGTGGGTAATATGCAGTTCTTAAAGGAATACTTGGCCTTTAGCTTTGGCTTTTTTGGACCCTATTTGTTTCTTAAGCATTCACTTTGTTGTTGCATTTCACTTTAAACAACCTAAAGCACTCCTAACATCAGTGTCCTTTTCATAGCTTGAGCTCCTTTTATTTCAGACTTCAATGCCCTTTTTTTGTTTTTGCAAAACCAAAGTGTTGATTATGTTTGCTGCATCAGTAGGGAGCCGAGCAGCCACTGGGTATGCAGATGTTGTTCTGTATAATTGGACGTTAAGCACTATAGAAGATTACCAATGTGTATCCTATTAATCAGATCAGTTCCAGTTCTAAGGGGGTTGCACTCTCACCTTAGGGAAGATGAAGAGAAGCCCTCACAATTTGTGTGTGTTTTGTTGTATTTTTTTATCACGCAGTCTGACGGCTCTTTCTAAATTTTCACAGCGGGTGTATCAGGAGGGGGATCTATGCGCTTTGTATACTGATGCTATCTTGGTGTCTATTTTTAATCCAATTAGCACGCCTCCTTTCAAACTCCCGTCATCTAAGAGCTGTTTTCTTGTTGATTATTATGAAATATTTTTGTATCTAAATGTCAGATTTCATTCATGTTAATTCATTTTAAAGCACATGTCTGGTCACATGCCTGACATGTCCTTGCAAGGTGGCAAGACTTGAGCTCACATTGATACAAGTTCATAAAAGTTTTAATGTGTGTTTTTTTTTTTTTTTTTTGAGTCTCAAAGAATTTTCTCTGTAAAAGGCTTACTTTGAGCTCCTCAGCCTCAGGGCTGGTAGAATGTGTTCTGACTAACTGGGTCACTTCACAGTGGAATATCCTTCATTTTATACATTTTATTCCTTATAAAATAGACGGGGTAGACTTCCCAAATTGACAGAGGATGAGTTGGATTTTACAGTTGCATTTACGCTTTTAGATGAGTCTTTCTTAGATTTTAGAGTTTGGCTTATTTGACTGCAGACACCTTTCGGACCATCTAACTTCAAACTTGCTTTAGGACATTGAACTATATGCAGAGTTAACATAATATCCATTTACCAACTCTTTTATTACTCACCAACAATGGTAAAGAGATAATAGCCTGTTTGTTGGTGTCCATCTGTCTGTTAGCAAAATATCTCATGAATCGCTAAACTTGAAAAAAACTTTCAGAAAGTAATCATTGGGTTGACATCTGCTTAACTTTTGCTTAACATTCAAGATGACAGCCACATAAGCAAGTTTGGCCAAAACTGCTGTAACTTCAACTTACCTCAATGTAAGATAGTGTCAGTCTAAAACTCTGGCATGAAAGATGGTGGGCAATATGCATTCTTCAAAAAAAATGGTTAGGCCTTTAATTTATTTCATGAATGCGCATTGCTTTCCTTTTTAGATCTGAAGACAAAATATCCTCATTAAAGCTTTTGAGTTAATGGTATTGCATAAGTGTACACTTCTGGTGGCATGGCAGTTATGTCATAAAGCCTTGAATAATTATCTTTTCATTTAGAATAAAATGGCAGTATAATCCCTGAGCACATTATGGCACCGTCTGTCAGTTCTAGTGTTAGATTTTTTATTTGTTTTGGGGTTTTTTTTGTTTGCCCTGGTTCTACCCCTCTGGCAAAGACTTGGTGCTGATTTGTATGATTTTTTTTTTTTTATTTTTAAGATTTTAACACGATCACAGGATTTCAGACTTGGGATGTCAGATCATTAAAGGTTATATTTGTGTAGGAATTTGGTATCAAACTGGGATGAGTATTTGGATGCAAAGAAATTGAGCACATCAAACACAAATTATTATAAATTACCTGGGGAAAAAAAAAAAAAGAACTTTCTTGTATGTAACATGCCCAACAAATAAAAGAAAAAGGTACAGGAGAGTTGAGTCTTTATTTATGAAGGCTCTTCTTTTTTTTTTTTTTTTTAATTTATTAACAACTTTTTGTAAATAAAGAAAAGGTTACCCACAGTTTACTAGATGTGTGACATTTTACTGCCTGTGTTGTTTTGGAGAAACCATTAAATGAAGTTGTTGCGAACCCCGCCAGTCAGAAAAATGATGCTGTTGCTGTTGATTCTGGGTCAGCTCTTTGAAAACTCTGTTTACTATCCCCTTGATATACATGACCTAATGTTGAATTAGTTTTGCCTCAGAAGGGAGGAAAAAAATATAAAAAATCACTTTTGATGTGGCTGGCAACAGAAGTGTCCCAAAAATAGCATCTAACAGTTGGTACAATATATTTAGAATTTTTGCAATTTGTATTTAACTTCTTCCAGGGGGGTGATTCTGAATGCTATATTTAAATGATTGCTCTGCAGCTGTGTTGGTCTGACTTCAATGTGATGTGTGTGTGTGTAAGGGAGGTCTGTGCTTTTGATTTTGGTTTCACAGCTGCTTTAAAATGTCCAGTGCGAAGCTCAAAACTGGCCAAGATTGTCCCGAATCCTCTTGGAAGGTGAAATAACATTGACTTGCATCGCCCTCTGAAAGAGTAAGCGGGTGTTAGGACTCTTGGATCATGAAGCACAGATGGCAGAAGCTGTGCTGCAGAGGCCTGGTGGGAGTCTTCTGTGCTCAAGTGTTGTTACACGTCCTCGTTTCTCTTTCCAAGCAGGAACCTGTGCGCACGGTTCGGCTTCCAAATAACCAATGTGATTGTCGGCTGCTTTCAGTCAACCAGCTGATGGGACGAGTGCCTGAACTTTTGAAGCCTAAAAATAGAAACAAACTGTCGCTGTGGGACATTTGATCTGGTGCATAATGTATTACATGAACAGAGACCGTTTTTAGTTTCTTTTGAACTAAGTCTACTGTTCATCATTTAAGATCTAAAAATAAATGTAAGATTTATTATAGCTGCTTTATTTATTTTTCTGTCAAACTAATCCGCAGTAAAAACTATATTGCACGTAAAAATCAATCAACAAATAAACAAAAAAAATATTGGAACAAATGTGGAATATTTAACTTTGGTGTTGTTAGGAACTAAAAGATCTGTGACCCATGAGAGTTTACCTGCTGCTCTGCTGATTTTTTCTCTTTCATTACATTCTTTTTGAATATGTGCAGACAAAATCCTCAATTTTCAAATCAATTAAGGAGGCTGTATGCACTTGATTAAAGAGCACAGTCTACATTAAATTTATTTTGGAGGATTTTTTTTTGTAGATTATTGATGGCAGAGCCTCTCCATACTGCCTGTGTGATGGGGAAACTGTAAATATGTCCTGGGTTTTTAATTTATGTATATTTTCACAGACCCTGTGTGCTAGCATGTTTACCTATTAGGATTGTGTACATTTAGTTAGGTTGGTTGGCTCAAAATGTATTAGTGGTGTGATATATACCATCCTTTCATTGAGCTCTGCTGGTCAGGTCAGATCTATTTTTCTGCCTGCCAAGCTCTTTAAAAGCTCTGTGAAAGCATATTGTGTTACTATGACAACCAGCGACTATGAGCTGCTGCTGTTCTAGCATCTTTCAATATATCTAGTACAGTGATGTCTAGTGTTTTTTTGGGGGGGGAGGTCTCTTTTGATAATGCTTTCTAGCTTTATATTCCATCTTCATTGTGTCTTTACAAATAACAAACCTCAAAGCTTTATATTCTTGTCAAGTTTCAGGTATTCTCCTCTTTTGTCTGAATGGTGGGTTTCAGCTCTGAAAAAGCCAAGAAATTATTATTATTTAGGGTCAAATATAAATCTATTTGTGAACATCACAGTGTCTGTGTCCACATTTTGTATTTTGCATTATTTTGTTTGGCTGTTTTTTAACTTTAGTGTTTTTAGTCGCATAATCATCCACACAGAAACGCATAAAACAACTAAAAACGCTATAGTTACTATGCCAGATTTGTAAATGACACTTTAATGCTGCAGCAAAGAAATTAATTACAAAAATATAGAAACAGTGTGTGGAGCATGCATGCACATAAAGGTTGTTTGATGAGTGCAAAATGTAAACTCAAGAAGAAAAAGAAGAGGAGGAAACTGTCTCTTGTTAGTTTGGTTAGTGGGGCTGTCAAAAAAAGAAATACTAATGGTAATCACAGCAATGCAATTTCAAGAAATACTGCGGAAGAATGAACTGACCGAGGTTGAACAAATCATTAAACATTACCAATAGTGATATTTAATGGACTTACACAAGTTTCTTTAATCTTTTTTTTTTTTTTTTTTTCTTTCCACCTCCAGCTTTGGAGAGGAAGATGTCACTGCGACAGAGCAGAGACGAGCTCATCAAGCGAGGGGTGTTGAAGGAGATCTTTGAAAAAGGTGAGCTGATAACGCTCCATACTTCTAGTCTAATTTAACAAAGCGTGAAACTATCCCAGTTTTAAATAGAAAAACGACGTGCTGCATAGAATTTCAAGGTTTAATTATTTATCTTCCTTTTATATCGGTAGTCACTGAAGTTCTTTTTTTTTTAAAGATTTGACACAGTCCAGTTCAAGATAATCTTTCATCATAGGGACTTTTGGAGCATTTGGCTAAGTGAGATTTTTGCCTCGGGGTGTTGGAGAAAAAAGAAGCTGGCACTTGACAACATGTGGAAAGACAAGACAAGATTAGAAAATATGCAATGTTTTTTTTTTATATACTTCATTTAATAGTGTTACAAATTAGATCAAATTTAATATGGTAGATGCTGTACATTTTTTTTATCTCAGAGAGTGGTTTAAACTGGTTTAAACCAGACAGTATGACTCAAAATGAATGCTTTTCAGTGAATTCTGTCCACCTTTCACTCAGTTTTACAATCTGCTGTGAACCAAAATAAATGTTATTATTGTTTTATATCTTCTCAGAATCATTTTGTATAAACCTTAAAAGAACTAAGTATTTTTGTGCAGTTATGTCTGTCTGAGGTACGTTTGTTCCCTCCCTCTGCTTTAGCAACGGTTGAATTCCGATCCTCGATGGACGGCAGTGTCTGCACTCAGGAGCCCCCTGTTAAGACATCTATGGTCTTACCCACCAAGAAATCTGTCACTTATCAGAGTGACCATCAGGATGCTCCGGCCAAGCCACCGCTTTATCACAAACAGCCACCTGCTCTGCCTCCAAAACCTTTCTCTAGGATCCCAAACCATAACACAGGCAAGTTTTTTTTTTATTTTATTTTTTTCCTTTTTATATATATTCCCAAGATCAGCTGCAAACTGCTTCATTGTCTGAGTTGTTGGAAGCAGTTCACAAGCTGTGATTGCTTGTTGTTAATAATGTACCTGTAATGCCACACGTGTTCAAAGGATTAGTCTTACTAACCCCCCCGTGGTTAACTCAGCTGGCCTTTGTGTCATTATCAATCTGTCAGAACCGGCATCACCCTGTCCTAAATCTCACCCCTCTACATTGACATCTCAGTCATTATCGATGAGCTTGTATTTACCAGTTTGCACAGGCTCCAGTAAAAAAAATTATTCATCCCCCCCCCCTTATTACATTTCCTCAAGATTCTTGCCATCCTGTGAAGTTACCCTGCATGCCCGGAGGAAAGCACTCTCCACCCCTGCCACCCAAGAAAGTGATGATTTGTGTGCCTCCGGGGGGGCTGGACTCCTCCCCGTCGCCGTCTCCACTCAACACGCTTCCACCAAAGTGCGGCCCCCCGCAGGGCATGCCGCCTCACCACGGCGCGCTGCTGCCCTCTCAGATCAGCGGGTTGTCCGGGTTTCACCAGAGCCACGGCCACCCGCTCCAGCTCCAGTACGGCAGCCTGCACGCCCCCAGCCGCATCATCGAGGAGCTCAATAAAACCCTGGCGCTCTCTATGCAGAGGTTTGAAAGGTCAGCACTACTTCCATTACTTGTCCACTAAGTTTTCAGGGTTTTTTTTTTTCAAAAGCAACACAAATATGACTAATTATTTCAGAAAAGCCTTGAGTTTTTGGTGCACAGCAGTGTTCAAGTAGCAACTGACTTTCAAAATATTTTGTGCTTGTTATCGAGGTCGCATCCTGCCAGTTCCGTTGTGCTGCTGCACAGGTCTAAATCGGCACACTGCCTCACAGGGCAGCGTGGCCTAATTTTTTGTTTGAGTAAAAGTGTGTATGTGTGGGCAATGGAGTAGGCGTCCCTCCAGCAGTTGGCCTGACATAACATGACCAGCTGCTCTTGACAAGAGCTGCGTTTTTCTTCATGTTTAGGAGAAAAAGGGACACAGTAGTAGATTGGACATTATATAACCTCTTACATTAGGATCTCTTTTTCAACCAAAGCCATTTGGGCACGGATAAGGAGGTAATGCTCCTGTCAGAGCTCACAATTAGTCTGAAAGCTTAGACTGGTTGTGTAACCGTGGCTCATCATAAAAGGCTTCAACTGGACTGTTAAAAAAATTATTCCGTCAAGAATATTAGCAGTGCACCAGTGATACCTCCTAAACATGAAGCTTATTCTTTTTTTTTTTTTTTTTTTTTTTTTTTTTTTTTTTTTTTTTTACACTGTTTTGAATGTTGCAGGCTCCATAATCTGGTGCTGCTTTGTTGTGCAGAGAATTGCAGGGGATTGCGTGGGACTGCTCTAAATGTGTTTAGTTTGTATTTAGGCTCTCTCATTCATCGGGAGTTGCACAAAACATATCTCATTCCTTTGTGCCTGAATTAACACCCTTCTAAAGCTATCGTTGCACATTGTAGCAGAATCCTATTTTATGTTTTGAGCCACTTCCTGCATGGTTTGGGGAAGATTTTCTGGGATTATTCTATCAATAAAGAACTTTGTTAAAAAAAATAAAAAATAAATGCAAAATAAATGTTAACTTCATGTTTCCCCCCCCCCCCACTTCTGTAGCTCTGCTTTGCTTGGTAGCATTCAGTGTGCTCCCCTTGAAAGAAGAGACGTGCCCTCGGTGATAATTGACTATGAGGATGACAAGGAGAACATGCCCAACGAGTCTGATTATGAAGATCTGCCAAGCATGTATAAGGATGAGGAAGATGATGAGGACGATGATGACGACGATGAGGATGACGACTCTTTATTTACAAGTACGTGGCAGTGAGCACTGCGAGAAAAATATTAAAAAGACTTAAATTCATCATCAAAACAAGACAGTTTTTAATAAAATTTTCTAAGAGGCAAACAATTTACATTCATAGAATCTTTATTTAATTTTTTGGCACTGACAATCTCGTTTTTTGAGGCTGTGTAATAATTTGTGTTCCATTCATTATCTACCACTTGTTCCAAAGTCGGGTTGTGGGGGCAGCAGCTTGATCAGGGAGGCTCAGACCTCTCTTTTTCCAGCTCTTCTGGGAAAAATCTCAAGGTCAAACATAAGACATAGTCTCTCTAGCATGTTCTGGGTCTTTCTCTGGATCTTCTCCCAGTTGGACATGCCTGAAGCACCTTTCTAGTGAGGTGTCCAGGAGCATCCTTACTAGATGCCTGGACCACCTCAGATAACTGAACTTCTCACCCGATCTCTCAGGGAGAGTTCAGCTACCCTGCTGAGAAAACTCATTTCGACCATCTTTATGTCACTACCCTACATTCGTGGCCATAATTGAGGGTAGAAGTGTAGACCGACAGGTAAATATAGAAAACTTACAGCTCAGCTCCTTCTTCATCACAACAGATCAGTACAGAGTCTGCAATACTGCAGAAGCACCAGTTCATCTGTCAATCTCTTGCTTGGTAACGAAACCCCAAGATACTTGAACTCTTCCATTTGAGGTAGAACTTCGTCCCCCAAGCCCAGAGAGCACAATCCACCCTTTTTCCAACTGAGAACAATGGCCTCAGATTTGGAGGTGCTGATCCTCATCACAACCGCTTCACACTCGACTGTGAACCGCTCCAGTGAAAGCTGAAGATCACAGCAGGATGAGACCAACAGGACCACGTCATCTGCAAATAGCAGAGCTGGAATCCTGAGTCCACTGAAACTGGGCAGCCCTGGTGGAGTCCAACTCCCCACCCTGAAGGGGTCCAACTTACTGCCTGCAATGCAAACTCTTAGACCCCTTGTATGAGAAGAAGACTGAAAGGCCTGTAACAACAGACCCACGATTGTGTACTACCCAAGCACCCCTCCCAGTGTACCACGAGGAACACAGTTGAATGCCTTCTCCAAATCCTCAAAACATGTAGAATTTCTAATATTTTGTCTTCCCTCTTTGTTTGTTTTTTATTTTTGAGCACCAAACACCAAAGTTGTTGCTTTAATCAGTCAGAGCACATCTGTCATTTCAGGCTTTTGATAGCTCCTCAGATGTTTTGACAACCCCTGTTTCTGTTTTCAGGTACCTTGGCGAAGAAGGTGCTACGAAAAGACTCTCTAGCCATCAAGCTGAGTAACCGTCCGTCCAAGCGAGAGCTGGAGGAAAAAAACATCCTGCCCATGCAGACGGACGAGGAGAGGCTGGAGTCAAGGCAGCAGATAGGCACCAAACTCACAAGGTGAGACATGTGCAACCCGAACGCATTTACATTTGCATTTCCTGAGTGTTTTCAGACTACCTGATTGGTAGTTATGACTACCGGGAAGACCTTAACTTTAGAACCTTGTGGGTTCGTACCACCATGAAGAGAATGTGCATTTCAGTC
>JARVJO010000431.1:9468797-9509930 GCA_031762555.1 Cynodonichthys magdalenae | reverse complement strand
ACTTATTGGAAACTCAAGACAGCCATGACATTATGTTTTTTACAAGTGTATGTAAACTTTTGACCACAACTGTATGTAGTTATGGAAACCAAGCTTCTTACATCAGCAAGGTTGCCTGTGATGGGCTCACATGTCCACGCGTCAAAGCCAAATGTTATTAGGTGTAACAATTATGCAAAATGTCCATCTAATGAAGAGGTTTTACAGGAACAATTCATTTTGTAGACATATGGGATTGCAGACAGGACTGATGGATTGTTTTCTCCATCAGGAATCTGTTTGGATCTTTGTGACTTAATGATAGGAAAAGCACAAACTTTCTACATAGTAAGACCAACAGAGAACTGTTTATCATATTAAGGCTCTTAGTTGCTTCGAGGGGGAAATTTTAGTTTCTTCAAGTCAGAAGGGAACTTGGCAAAATCATACACGGCCTTGAGATGAGCGTAAATAATGCAGAAAGCAAAAAAAAAAAAGATAGTAAAGTCAGGACTGCAGTTTTAAGTGTTGCAGCTTATCTCTATTTTTTTTCCTCTGCAGGCAGCCATCAGGAAAGAACTCAATGATTTCAAGAGCAATGAAATGGAAGTGCACGAGTCAAGTCGTCATTTAACCAGGTAATGAGTAGAAGATTTAGTTTGGATGTGACCATGCATGATTAAATGCTTCCATTGCTATTCAGATATTGTAGGTTTTTGTGCAATGATTCACAATTTTTTATTTATTTTTTTCATTATAACTTTAGGTTTCACAGACCATAGTAGACCACAACTGTCTCCGGACCCAAGCCGTCTGGTCCGCTGAGAACCTTAAGTGCTGGATTGTAAAATGGTGCCGTCTCTACAAAAAAAAGGCCATGGCTTCTGAAATGACTTTTCAGGACTTACACATCTGAGTCAGCACTACACACAATGCAGTCCCTTGTAGTAGCACAAAATGACTCTAGTTAATTTCCATCGCCCCTATAATGAATTCACTCAGCTGTCTCTTAAACCTCTCTGCTGACTGGCTGGCGTTCAGTTCTGTAGAGACCGGACAGTGGAAGAGTTCTGATTGAGACTCGTGGCACATTGTTTTTTTGGGTTTTTTTTGTTCATCAGTAACACCCTTGGACTTGTCTCAGAGGACATGTTTTTGCTCCTTTCTATATCATTATGAGCTCCGGGTTCTTTTTGGACAAACCCTGTGCGAGGATGGAGGGTTGATTTGTTCCGAGCCAGAAGCTCCATCTTTAAAGCACCTGCTGGGATTTTACAGACAGCCAAGAAGGAGGGAGGACTCCAACACTGGAATCATGTGCAATGTTCTTTTTTTTTTCTTAGACTATAGCACCCCCTGGAGTTCTCTTTGTGTGATTGATTTTATATTTTCCATCCCTCTCCTCGTATGTGCAATTCAAACTGTACCAGCAATGCTGACATCAAGTTGCTAACTGTGAATTTGAGAGTTTGGATAATCCCTGCACTCTCTCCAAATGTACATTGTGTTTATACCGGAGAAGTAAAAGTACGTTTAAAAGAAGAAAAAAAAATAATAAATCATGTTTTAAAATTTTATTCATGTCTTATGCATTTAAATGTAGAAACTGCAGATCTTTGATATATAATTTTAGAGTGTGCACATTTTATTTGTTATATAATAATGTCTTTTTTTTTATCTTCTAATAGAGGCATTTGAGTCGTAATCACTCAACTTAATGTGTTTATGCATTCCAAAGTTTTGAATTGTGTTACATTGAAAGAGAATATTAAGAGATGCCTCGCTACTTGTGTATGTGTGCGCGTGCGTGCGTATGTGTTGAACAGGATGTTGATCTGAACTCAGAACGTACACTGTATTTCACGCTTTACTTTTCTACTTTCGTTGAAGCTTTTTATGAAGCAATACCCTCTGTTTGTAGAAAACAGCAGCTGAATTTCCCTACCATTTGTCCCCACTGTGCATATGTCTGTGTTTCAGTATTTTACATTTTCTTTCATGTTTGTTCATTAAGGCTTTATTCTGGAGGGGGCTCGTCCAGCAATTTTTAATGTTTTTATTTTCTTTTTTTTTTTTTGCCTCTAGAGCTTTAGCATCACATTCAAACCAGATCTGATGAAACTTTTCATTAAATGTGATGCATTTTTATTTTTTTGTTTAAGAGGGTGGGCACTTAGGCAACTTTAGTGCAATCCTCTGAGTGACCATTTGAACAGCTTAAATGCTTTGCACTGTTAAAACTTTGGCTTTATTAGTTATTTTTTTTCCACAAATGTGTAAATTATTGTTTTTTTTGTTTGTTTGTTTTGTTTTTTTTTCAGCTGTAAGCACCTGACAATGGATCCCACACCAGTATTTCAGTGCACATGTGCACAGAATGTTTTCATCATTTATTTTTACTATTTTTAAAGAATGAATGTGAATGAAATCCTTTTCTGATAAGGAAATACAGAAATTGGGGTTCTCCTTTTATTCTCAGTGATAAACGACTTTGAAATCTGGGAGAGGAAAAGCACTTTTTTTTATGTTTGCGGTGCATGGTTTGTATGTGCCAAAAAAGGGGTGTCATTAGTGTTCTGGTCAGTTTTTCGGAATAAGTACCATTTCAAGAGAAAAATGTTTATTTTGGGGGGGTCATCAAATCGTCAAGACATATGCAGTGTTTTTTGTTAAAACCAATTTCTGTAGGAGTCATTGCTTTTTTTTTTTTGTATTGATTCACAAGTTTACTTGGGGTTTATACAAATGTGATTTTCAGGTTGTCAGTAACCACCTGTGCAAGTGGACTTCAAGAATGAGCTTTTTCATTTTGCTGGAATCAGTGAACATGAATTCAGCAATAATCAGTTTCCTGGAACTAATTGACAAAGCAACTGAAAGTGGTCTATTATTTGTTTGTGTAATGCAGATTTCCATGTAAGGAACACATGCCAATTAAAGTTTTTTTCTGAATGCATTTGAATTGGATGCATGATTTATTTTTGAAGAGTTTAACACGTTTGTGTTTTTTATAAGGCATTTGCTTTTTTGCCGTGATTGTGCATCTTGTGCTTAAAGCTACAAGGCTCTTTGGCACCGTTTGAACTCAACTTACAAGTAATTTCCCAACAGCGATGCAAATGCAACAAATATTTTACTCATGCTAAAGTTGTTACTGAGTTAATCTGCAGAACCTACAAGCTATGGAACCACCAGAGAGTTGGAGGAAGGCCAAATCTTTGAATCTGGAAAACATTGGATCGTTTTAATGAGATGACAATTTGTGCAATATTTGAACAAATTATGGTTTAAATCAAAAAGCCAATATTCCATTGCTTTTAGTAATTTTTTCTTGTTCATCTATCCCCTTAGAGATTTAACTCCATATTTTCCATACAGTTCCTCCTATAATAGTGTATTTTACAATGCCGAAAAGTTCTGAGCCAATGTAGCCTGACTGCAGATGAGGACAGACTCTCCAGTGGGTTGTCAGGCGGCTATAAAAAGATTTAGAGCTAGGTGAAAACTAGGTATGGCTGTGAAAAATGTGCCCTAACTTGGCTGAAGAATGTCAAAGACTGTTAAAGTTAACTTGGGATGTGAAGAGGCACTGGCGAGGTGCAGTGAACCTGCTGAAACACAGAGGAAAGAGGGAGTCCATGTGTGATGACCCCGGTGATGCAATTATTGCAGCCTCCACATAAGATGATGCAGAGAGCTGCTTGTTATGAGCAGGTACACATAAATGTGTCAGCTCAAATAAAGATTTTTTTTTAATGAGACAAGTTTAGAGAAAACAGTCTTAAAAATGTATTTTCAAAATAAATTGTTGCCATCCTATTTTTTAATAAAAAACATTATCAAAGAAATGTGCTGATCCTGACAAACAGCTGCTACATTGGGCGACCTGGCCAGAGTTGATGATCCTAACTTGTGATATTTTTCAAAGTTTTATATCGGATGGTGGCGATGCACACAAGCACCCAAAATCACTTACATTTATTTCCTCATAACGCATGTCTTGAGCGTAATGACTCTGTTCCTTTGGTTCAGTCAAGTGTAAAACTGTCCAAACGTGAAGAAGAAAATACAGGTCTCTTAGAAGTCTTGTATAAAAAGGAGTTAGCAGGTTTGAAAAAATAAAATAAAGTAAAAACAACTGTTTTGAGTTCAATTCAATTGAGTTTATTTATACAGCACCAAATCACAACAATTGTCTCAGGTCACTGTACAAAAAACAAACAAAACAAACAAAAAAAGAAAATCTAAAGATGCCAACAGATTATGTTGAATCTTCATTTCATCACAGTCTCCCATCTAGAGCAGCACAGTAGTGACAGTGGAGAGGAAAAACTCCCTTTTAACAGGAAGAAACCTCCTGCAAAACCAGGCTCAGGACAGATGGCCAATCTGGGTTTGAGGGACAGGAGGAGAGACATGGACAAACACAGAAGGACTGGTCCAGGTGTATTTTCTTCGAGAAGAGAGACAAAGAAAACATGGTATTGATAGAAGTACTTAAAACAAACATATAGAGGAGAGTGACTAAAGACAGCAGCAGAGTGAGGAAATGTGGTCAGTCGGTTTGACGCACTAGAGCCCGGCATGGAGGCGGAATGAGAGAGGCATAAATGAATGGATCAGGTTTTCTGCATCATTTTTGGTCAAGATGTTTCTGATTTTAGTGATATTAATACAGGTGGAAGAAAGCAGTCTTATTAACATTTTAATGTGGGGGTTAAAAATAACACCAAGGTTCTTTACATTAGAACTGGAGGCCAGATTAATGCCATCCAGAGGAAGTGAAAGGCTGCAATACTAGGATATGTAAGTCCTGTTTTATGTCAGACATTAACCCATTTCCCCCTCCTTGGTGTAAATGTGCTGAACTTCCATGTATCACAAAAGCCCACATAATGAAGAGCTATACATGTAGCAATAACTGAATTGGGTCTGTTTATTAATGCTGTACATCAGTGATCCAGACGGCACAATATTTTTTTTTCAGTGTTTGTTTCAACCTTTTTTGTGTGTGATTTTTGAAAATCAACAAACATTTAAACTTCAATCAGGTAGACAAAACTTAGGCAAATGATTGCAAGAAATTGGACTCTTTTTATTGCCTCCTCATATTTTTCCCCACTAGATGGGAGTAAATACAAAAAAACAGGCACGTGTACAGTGGCCTTGTGAAATGGCGTCCTGATGAGATGGTGCCGAAGTTATATTTCCCTCGTCGCCACTCGCTTAAAGTAATAAGACCTAGAGCTAAGTTTAATCCAAGCTTGTAGGTTAAGTTAGGTGAATTTTCTAAAAGGAAACAACCGCCATGTTTGGACTTAGCTAAAAACGGAACACGTAAATACAAGTTACGTTTTTTAACTACATATACAACAGTTGACGTATATCTTTATATATATATAATGATGCCATTTATATATAAAACACCAAAAATAGTTGTATTTAAAACTATTGTACACGCAACAATCTTACAAAACGTGACAGCAACGAGCGGAGCGGACGTACTTCAACAGCTTAACATTTTATAGGAGCTATGTTTACGCCTATTGCTTTTTCACCGCCCAGTTGAACTGACATTCACGAAAAGGGTTTTGGGAAATGTAGTTCTTACTACTTGTACACCAAGACGGAGAACTAGAACGATACAAGTCCGGTAATACACTTCCCACAATGCACCGCGTTGTTGTTAGCTGCCCCATCTTGTGCCCTCCTCATGAATATAAATCAGCAAGGATTTGCGTAGGAGGTCGGCCGACGTTCATTTCATATCCGAGTACTGTATTTTTGGGGACGAGCAGCACAGTCACGTCTCCGCCCTGATCTGCCCCTCAGCGCATTTAACCAGTAAAATGTTTTTTTGGAGCAGCGGGGGACACTTCGACAGGGAGAAGAAGGCGATAAGTGAATGACAACTAGAGGAACAACTAAGCTTCGCCACTCAGTTGGCGGACATTTATCACGGTGGGCACGTATTAAGGCTTTTAAATGTAGAGGTTTTAGGAATAACCAACTGCGCACCGATATCTATTAAGAGTAGGGGGACTTCTCTCGTCGGTAGAGATGGAAAGTGTGCAGGCTGTCGCTGAGGATGGAGCGTCGGATGGAGGCGCGACCAAGTTAATGAAGAAGCCCAGCGGACTGTCTGTCGCCCGGGGGACTCCCGCGGACGATGGCGGTGGACGGTTGGCACCCTCCCGCGCAGAGACGAAGAACGGGATTCGCCTCTCTCATTCCGCCTCCATGCCGGGCTCTAGTGCGTCAAACCGAACCGCGGCGTCTAATGGCCGGGGCTCATCCGGCAACTCCAGCTCCCTCCTGTTGAGACGGCGTCGCTTGAAGAGGAACCTCTCCGCCGCAGCTGCAGCCACCGCCACCTCAGCTGTCACTACCGCCTGCGGCGCGAAGATGAGCTCGGCCCTGTCCTCTGCGTCTCTGCACACTCGGAGTCTGGATCGGAAGACTCTGCTGAAGCACCGACAGAACATGCAGCTGCAGTCCGCGGACCGCGAGTGGGTGAGAGCCGACCTCCACCGGGGCTGCATACATGTCCACGATAGACTGACGCCGTCATATCCCAGGCCGGTCCTTTGCACTATGGACACCACCGCCGGCGAGGTGGCGCTCCGAATGAGTAAACTCAGCAGCAAGTCCAACTCCGTCATGCGCATTTTTTGTAAAGATAGCACCAAGACTGACCAAAATGGCAACGTGAAATATGAATATAACGATAATCCCTGCCAAGTGAAAGAGGACTCGAGTATACAACGCAGCCACCTGACCTCCTTGGAATCAGCAGAATTAAGGGGTCATCCCGGTGACAGATTGAGGCTCCTGCTCATGGAGAATGTAGATGACATGCAAAAGCAACAGGAAGTTGATGGGAAACTTTTCTCTCCAGAATCAGAGTCACAGGACAACATCACCTGCTCTTTGTCAGACTTAACCTCTAACATGGACACCCCTAATGATGATGATTCTGAGCATAGGAATGGCCTAGACAGCTATGGATTAAATTCTGGCTCAGATGTGGAGAGCAGTGCATTTGATGATCTAAGCTCTGGGGCCCGGCTCAGTGAGCACAGAGACTCTCTGAGTGATGACATGATTCTGGGGACAGAAGCATCCATCCTCAGCCCCTCGTTTGACAGTGCCACAGAAGGTCATGACATGTATGGAAGCTCTTCGGATGAGCTGGAGCTGGACTGCTCTATGTCCATCACAGCCGTGGACCCTGCTTCCGAACACCACACCAATGGCGTTACTGCTGTCACTGCCAACTACAACATGGGACATTTAAATGACATGACAAAAAATGGACTCACCACTCACAGCCTGGGCAGCCTACCTTCCAGCAACAGTGCCAGCTCATTGTCAAGAGTCTGTTCTAAAAATAATTCACCTGATGTCCAAAATCCTGACTGTGGTCAAGGTGCTGTAACACTCGGACTACCAGAAAACCAAAATGGAGAGTCTTGTGATTCTAGCCCTATGCTCTATGTTCAGCTTCATGGTGAAGCTGTAAGGCGGCTTAGCCCAGATGAGAGGCCTCTGCAGATCCAGAATGACTTTCTCTTTAAGCTTGGATTTAAGGACCCTTGGAGAGTTCAAGAAGAAGGGCTTAACACAGAAATTGGCTCCTTGTTACGTTTTTATGCAGGTAAACTAAAAAAAAAACTTATTTGGATCACCCATGATTTATGTTTCTGATCATCTTGTATCATGTTGAAGTAGTTTTCTTTTTAGCTTAATCTAGTTTAAAGTTCAGCTTTTTTTAAGTAGAGTTAATAACATGTTGCAGAACTGTATCAGAGTGAGACGGGCTTTGATGCAGGTGTGTAATGTGACATATATAGAACTAATAAAAAAAAAACTCCTTTTGTTTAGATGATGATACTTTCTCACAGAAGATGAGCTTGTCCTTTAATGATTGTTGCACAAGAGCAATACTGCAGTACAATTTAGGGAGTTAATATTTAAGGTATGCTTGACTGAACCAGCTTTTTATTTATGGTTGCTGTGTTCAATTTTTAACCGCGGTGACATTGAGTAGGATCGTGATCCAAAGGCTGTTAGTACTTGCACAAAACCTACCTAGCCTTAAGGATGCCATTTAGTTAGTTAATTTATTTATTTTTTATGTCTTTCGGCTTTTAATTGTCTTTGTTGGCCCGTGGCAGTACACACTTTGTTCCCATGGGCACCCGTGACATTGGCACAAAGCATTCACCACAACTTATAGTCCACAAACGTGGGGGCCCTTTCCGGCTTTTGGCCCATTATCATCCCCAAAAAAAGATTGAATGCGATTGTGGTTGGATAGAGAACAGGGGAGGAAGCAGTATGGCTGGAAGAACCACAAACCCCCTCTCTGGACTCAGTGGATTTTGGTCATTGAGATGCTACACAGTGGCTGTCCCATTGGCATCCAGCACAGCTACTGTCACACTAACTGCCTGCCAAGCTGGGTTAATGTGCTTCTCCAAAGCTCAGGAAGCCCCTTTCTTCACCAGTGGCACTGTCTTTATCAATGCTGCTGTAGGAAGTAAAATTGAGGATTGTTATTAAACATTTAATTGTAGTATGGGTGTTTGATTTGCACCTGTTGAAAAAGTTAAAACTTACTATGTGAGAAACTTACTACTGAGTTTATTAAACAAGAAGCTGAAAATGAATACAACCTATGGTCTTTAAGGATGGGCTTTCTGGAGGTTAGGGCTGTGGCTTGTGCTGCTAGATAACACTGGAATGACTGTGCTTGATTAAATGTTATTAATAGATATCAGTGATATAATGAGGTAACACATTTTTGTTTTCAAACAACTTGAGACATTTAACTTACTGAAAAAATACCTGAGCAGCGTTGGCTCAAACAATCCAGTACCTAAAAACAATCTATTTCAGAATGTAGTTTGTTTACAAGCAGACAGATTTACAACACAGCACAATATGTTGCAAAATATGCCAGAAAAGTTTTACTGCGAAAGGCAGAAATGCGACAAACTTGTCTCATTTAAAATAATAACACACAAGTGTACACACACTGAAAGCACTTGAATAAACGACAAGCAGCTACAAACATAAGGTCCAAAAGTAAATAAATGACTCAATCAACCATTGCTAGCCTACACACTTGTATTCCATCCGGTATGACAGCAAAGATTGATGCTTTTATGATTTGTTTGGCCAAGAATGTCAGCATTTGTATTGTTGCATTTTTATTTGGTATTTACTTGTACTTTGAATTTAATTAGGTGATAGTATTGTGCAAGATGCTGAAGAGTTGCAACTTTTTTTGACTAATATAATTATTGTCATCTCCCTGAAATAATGTTTTTGCACATGTTCATGTTCATTTGTAGCATTAGCAGAAGAAAAAATATTGGTTGACTTTGAAAGAAATTTAGCATATCTAAATTATGAAAATAAAACTGATTAACTTTTGGAGTCAGCTCCATTAAAGATGGCTGCCACAATTGCGTGACCTTAATGAACACAAAATTGACTATAACTAAACCAGTTTTACAGAGACTGAGCTCAGATTTATCTTAGTAGCTGAGAATTATTGTCAACGCTTACTTTGGGCACTAGACATTATACTTTACTTCTGTTAGATAATTATGTCCTATATTTACAAAAGATTCTTGAGAAATGCTTCACGATGTCTCATGTTGCACGGCATGGTTGTTGCAGATGCCTTGGTAATAGATTCACACTGTCATCATGCTCAGTAGGTCATAGGAAAAAAAAATGGGCACTAAAAATGCTTCTACCTGCAAGCTGCAGTTACAAATTAAAGGATCAGTGCTTCTTTTATTTATTAAATTATTATAAATTTGCTTGGGATATCATGGTATAATTTCAAAGTTATAACTCCCACGTCTGCTTGAGGTTTTTGCTCCAGTGATTTAACTCAAATGGCATCATATGGCAGGCTGTGTAAGCGTTCACACTGGGGCTCATGTGGATGGATGTGCATTTAGAGGAGAAAAATGAAATCACATGAGTCTGTGCAGTCAGCTGAGATGTTGCAGTAGCAGCTGCTAAAGGCATGCACAAAAAAAAGCTATGATGCCTTTCTTATGGCAATGCCTCTACATCCCATGTGAGACGGCTTAACAGTGGTCACCTGAGCTACTCTCCAGCTCTCCCACAGCCAAGAGCACCACTTAGCTGCAGTCTCCACAAGCCACATGTGTGATAGGCCAAAGAAGAACACTTCCACACACACACAGACATGCTCTATACCGTGAAAGCAGTGCTAATGGCCTTGTGACAAGTCTGTGTGCTCCTCTTCCATTTCCTTATGCGATGGAAGAATGTAAGGAATGTACGCTGGCTCTTCGAAAATGTTAGGCACGTCTGCTGAGCAGGAAGTTGAGGAAGGGGGCTTGCAGGGGCAGGGTGTATGAAGGGTTAGTATGCTGACACATGTTGAGCTGACTTGGGATTGTTGCACTGCACAGAAAGGGGAGATAGCACCAGTCTCAGCTGACTTTCTGCCTGACAGCTGCCGCAGCTCCAGCCCTCAGTCACTCTAAAGGCCTTTTTGTCTGCATAGCTGTGCATGCCGGGTAGCCTTTGATACAAAAAGTCCAATGTCCAAACCGTGCTTTATTACTTAGTTGCTCAATAAAATAGAAATTTTAAACCCTACTGTAAGCTCATCAGCAAGGCAGTGCTCTGTAATAGACTGTTAATATTGGTGACAGATGAGGCGCTCAGCATGATCAGGCAAACAGGACAATGATGTGAAGAGGCTGTTAAGTTGAGAAGTTGCCATGGTGCATCATGCCAGATCAGCTGGCCTATCCAAAGACCAGTTTGACTTTGAAAGGGTCAGGTCAGGCTTTGAGCAAGCTGCAGCGAGCAGACGAGAAAGCACACTTTGCCCCACACACATTCACATGTACAGAAGGGCGCCCAGATCAAGGGGGCTGCTGTCCTCTTTGACAGGCTGATGAGGGATCCTTTCAGGACTGTTCACACAGGAGTCTCTTGTAATGGCTGGCTGGCCTTTATTAGAAGAGAAGAGAAGCATGTTAAAAGAAATGTATTCATAAAAAAAAAATCTATACACAGTAAAAACACAATCTGTTGCAGATAAGCACTAAAAGTTACAACTTAGACACAGCTTAGTTTTTCAGAAGACTTCAGGTTTAGAGAGGATTTTTAGCTGTGTATTGAGTCACGGCTATGGTTTAATCACCCATCTTTGAAAATAAATAAATAAATACAGGCTGCATGTTTTCACTCTGGTGAAAGGAGATCCTTAGCTCCCAAAGTAATGAAGGCACCCCCTGCTTGGATGGTTGTATTCGTTTACCCAGAGGGAGCTTGTAAATTGTAAAAACGGAAATTATTTTTGCAATTCTACTTTAAGAACAATGCTTCTCGAGTTTTTCGTTGTTTAGATTGTGTTCAATTCTCTACTAAACATCAGTGCTATTTTAAAGAATAACTTCTTCTAAACAAAAGCTGTTTTAACAATAATCAAATAAATAGCATGAAACAAATCTCCTCATTTTTAAAATGTAAAAACCTTCACATCCTAATTAATTGCATTACTTGGTTTTATTTCTTTGTGATTTTTTTTTGTTAATTGCATTTAGAGATTTTTATTTAATGCAAAAGGTTTCTGTTTTTGTATGGAACCTAATTTTGTCGGCAACTTGGCGAATGCTTAGGCAACCTAATTTCACCTATTTCTTTGTTACCATGGAGTTTTCTTGGTCTTCCATCCGTAAAAAACTCATTTGGTTATCAGCTGGACTTCAGTTTCAGATAAAAAAGAATAGTAGAATTACCAGTATTTTGACTTACAAGGAGAAATTGCAAGTTAAAAAAAATATACTTTTCATTAGTTTAAAGGTAACGACCACAGGCATACATTGGCATAGAAACCGTAAAGGTAGTTTTTTATTTGTAGATTAAAACTGACTGCATGCTGTATGTAATTGCTGGTTTATTACAATTACTGTCACTATCTACCAGTGAAGGGAACATAGCAGGAATAATTGAGAGCCAAATGATAATGCACATCATGATTCAAGCTTTAGACAAATAAATGCACTACTAAATATCTATAACTTTGTACAAAAAAATCCTGTTATGAATTGGTTGTGACAACATTTTGTTTCTATAAGTTGGATTTCTTAGAGCACATACCCAGACAATTTTGCTTTTCATTCACTGATCTAAGCTCAGTTCGTAACTCCTTAGCTAGTATTTGTTACCAGATGCTTCTCTAAGCGGCAAGTTATTTTATAATTCTGTATAGTTCTGTTTAGCTTTTGTTCTGCCTGCTTTTCCATTATATTTTTGAATTAATGCATAGCTGCCATACAAATGGACAGCTTCAAGATATAGCAAGTGTTCAAGTATTTCACTGATTTTTTTTTTACTTTCAATTTGGTTTTCAAGAAAACTGCAACTATGAGCACACTTCACCTTAGTATGATTAGAAAAACATCTCAGAGTCACGATTGATAGCTAGCCAGTTGACTTCTACTGATCTAGTTTGCGCAAAATGTTTTTAAAAGACAGCATTTAAGATAGTTACATAATTGCTTTGTAGAATCTCTGTTTAGGACTATATCTTTCCTGTCTTACCTCAGAGACTGGTTGAGGAGTCAGCGGCCTGTAGCGTGATGACTTAAAAGGACTCTGCAGGGTTTAAAGGCTTAATGAAGCTCCCAGCTTTCTCCAGCAGCCTCCATGGCAGCTATTAAGCACCGAACCACTCACTCTGTCTTGACTGTGCCACGTCGCTCCCTCCGTACAGTCAGCGTGCGCCAGATTTCTCCCACACTCTCTTTCCAATTTCTATGAAAATAATTTTCCGAAGCACAAGAACAGGCTGTGCATATTCTTATTCTCATTGTTTTCTTGTAGTCATGAATAGTTGTGCAGCCCCAGAAAATGAATACCCTTCTGTTGGTTCACTTTGAGACAAATTTGGTATTCAAATGATGTTTTAATGATAATATTATGAAACCTAATATTTAAATGCTACTTTTGCTTGGATTTTTTTTTCTAAACTTGGCTAATTATAATATCTCCCTGCAGATCTTGTTGAAATCAGGCTTAAAGCTGCCACATTCACACTTACATCCATGTCAGCTAATGATCTTTCTAAATGGCCTGTTCCAGTCATTATGTAATTGTCTTAACCAAATTTCTCACATTCCACAGCTGAAGTCTAATCTGCATGTGCCACTGTACCTAGTTGATGTTTATTTGCATGTTTTCTTGAAAAAGAAAGAAAATAATACATCAGGAATTCCATATATTTTTACATGTAAGTCACACATGCAAGTTGAATTCAACATGGCTACATTTGACTTTTGCTTTTGCTGGATTGGTACATATGAAGTTTTTTCACTTATGTGTCCTCTGAGGCTGCTGTTGAGAGGATGGCAGTGTCAGTTTGTTGCAGTTAAAACCAAGTGAACTGTTTGCTGTCTAATATGAATTGCTTTCATGGCTGACATCTCCTTCCCTTCTCTTCCCTCACATCAAATCTTCCTCCCTCTCTCAATTTCTTTTCTGATCGATATTCCTGCCTCTATCTTTTCTTGCATCTTGTACTTCATCACACCATCTGACAGATTCCATTTATCTTCCCAAATCTCTATCTTTCCATTAGTTTTTTTCTTTTTACTTCCTATTCTTTGAATTACTGGTCACTGAAAATTCTTTTCTAAGTACATATGAGCAGCTTTGGTGTTAGCACTGCTTCAAACAGCCAGGTTCGCTTCTTTTTAGATGTGCCTTTAAAGTATTGCAGTATTTTAGTTGAGGAAGTTCGTAAAAATTAAATAAAAATGGGCTGCAGTTAAAATCCTCTTTGCTTTGTGGCAGGCGACTGAATCCAAGCTGTGTGATGTCAGGCTCAGCAGGCGGCTTTTAGGAAATTTGGAGAGGGGGCTAGGAGGGGCGGTGGCTTTTTCTGCCTTATGGGAGATTCCTGACTTCTCAGCTGTCTGTCACATTTCTCCTTGCCGACTGCACCCCACAAATGCTACCGGGGTTGGGGTCACTGGCAGTGGTACCTACCAGCAAAAGCAGCAAAAAGGTTCTGCCTTCAGTTAGGTCGTACAGTGGGCAGACTGTCCTCGAGTAGAGTGCCTGTCCCAGCTCTGTGCATGCATGAGGGAGGATTAGAGGTATGCCAGCAGGGGCTCACTATCCACAGCTTTGATCAGCAGCAGCACAGCCTAATACCAGACAACATCTGCAACTCTCAGCATTAAAGAGGCCCAAAAATTCCGATTAGGGAACATGGGGCCTTCATGTCTGCTAGTGTACTGGATAGACCTGTCAGTTCCTGGATGGGAGATTTTAAATACCACTAGGTCAGTGATGCTTACACTGATTTGTGTGAAGCCAGTGTTTCTAGAGAAGTGATTTGTTGTTTTGAATCTTCGCATTTAATTTTCTTTACACGGTCTCTGAGCAGTGGTAAATTACTTTAAATTTTGGGCTTTTCGGTATGAAATGTTGTCACCAAAACCAAAAAAAGCCATCTTACTTTCTAATGGAGACAAAAGCCAAACAAAAAATGGAGTTTTGCAAATGATAATGCCAGTGTGAATCGAAGTGTTGGGAAATATTTTTCTCATCTGGTTATAGCATGCTTAGTTTGAGCTTGAGTTGTTTTTCCAAAGACGGAGGTAAAGTGGCTGGTATAAAATGACTTAGTTTAGAGTTCACCCCTTTCAGAAAAGGCTGAAGTGCAATAGCAATGCTTCCTTGTTGGCAAGCGAGAATAAGATAAAGGGTTCAAAAGTACCTGACAGCCACATCCCAGTAATGCAGATTTGTGAGTTTTAAAGCTGCAGGACGCTTTGCATGCATTGCATGTTTTGATATGAAATAATTCCACTGTACATTATTTTCATTATACATTATATATTAAAAGCAAGCATCCAGTGTTATATTGATATATCAGATGATGCACAGGCAATTTACTTATTACTTACTTAGGGGTGGCCCATTCTAGCTGTTTCAGTCATTGTGTCCTCGGTCAAGATACTTTACCCGCCTTGCCTACTGATGGTGGTCAGAGGGTCGGTGGTGCCGGTGCATGGCAGCCCCGCCTCTGTCAGTGTTCCCCAGGGCAGCTGTGGATGTAGCTTACTATCATGTGTGTGTAAATGGGTGAATGACTGTTAGGCGCTTTGGGGTCCGGAGGGACTTGATAAAGCACTATATAAGTTCAGTCCATTTACCATTTATTATTTCTCACTGTTGAGGCAGAGGGATTAAAAAAGTGGTCCAACACAGTTGTTAAATGCTACATCCATAAGTTGTACCATCATAATAATTTTTTTTCAGTCCAAGCAGGTGTTCTGCAACCCACTGCATGCCACCTGCCTATGCAACAAACAATGTTGCAACTAGATTTTAAGGACTGATTACTCAGCAGCTACAACCACAGATTTACTCAAGGAAAAGGGAAAACAAATTCATGATCAGATTCATTAGGTGGCTGAAAACACAACACCAGATGATAATGTCTCACTGGATTCATTAACAAGTTAGGTATGGTAGCTTAAATATATAAAAAGACTGTTTTAATTGTAGTTTGGTGTCATAGGTGCTAAGAAAATCACCTTTTGCAGTTTTAAAAATTGGAAGCATCAAACATAAAATATGTCTCCTTTAAGTTATATTATCACATGATGCTTTTTGTTACAATTTTCTAGTGGGCTTCAAAATTGAACAGATTTGTAAAAAAAAAAACAAAAAAAAAACTGCATACACACCAAAAAACAGGCCTGAGTGAAAGAGCTTCACAAAAATAAGATTAAAAGCAAGGCCGCTTCCTTGTATTAAATTACACAGGTGTTCCCAATAAGTCAGTGAGTCAGCATGTATAATGTCAATGTGTCATGCTGAAAGCTCACTTTCAGTCCAGGGAGACTCGAAGAGACAACTGTCCTGGTGGCCTCAATCATTAACATGGCAGGTCTCTTGCCGTTAGCTGTGCAGTTTGGAAATTACTCAGCTCAGAAATAAAAAAAAAAGTTCTGTGACCTGTTGTACCAGGAATTTACGTGTCATGTTCTGTCTGCATGAGCTTCTCCTTTGGACTGTGTTTCACTGAAGCAGGTTTATTCCGTTTCTAGCCTGTACTTCTTGTTTTCTGAATAGAGCTTGCTTTCTAAATGCTGTAGTTCATTTATCACGTTATCTTGCAGTGCTTCCTAGTACTTCTGGTTAAAGGCTTTTTCCTTTTTCGTTTTCTCACTGTCGCTCCCTCTCGCTGCCCCTCGTCCGCCCCCCTTCCCACCTCTCCCACAGTGGCACTTTGTTCACATGGCCCCTGCATGTGACACCAAGCTGAGCCAGAACACCCCGGATGCCCGTTTCAGCCCTCCTCTGTTTCAGACCTTGTTAAAATTTAAACAAAAGAAAAGGGGCGGCGGGGCAGTGGACAGAGCTGTTGCCTTTGAGCGAGAAGGTTGCAGGATTGTCTCCCAGCCCAGGGCCTTTCTGTGTGGATGTTCTCCATGTGCAATCATGAGTTTCCTCCTAAAACCAAGTGCATGCATGTCAGGTTAATTGGTAACTGTAAATTGTCCCTAGGTGTGTGTGAGAGCATGAATTTTTTTCGTTGCTTTTGTCTCCTTGTTGTCTTGTGATGGAGTTGAGTGTAGCACACCTCTCACAGTGACTACTGGAGATTGGCACCACCTCCCCTTGACCCAAAAAAGAGACTTGGTCAAAGAAAATAGATGGATAAAAGGAAAGGGAAGGTGGAAGATCAAAATATTTCATTAATTCACTTTTTCTGTCCACGTGCATCATCAGAACACAACACTTTGATTTTTTCTGTCTTTTTTTCTCCCTTTCCTCCTCCTGTCTAACACCCTACCTCTACCCCTTGCTGCTTTTGATTGTGGCCTTAAACACAAATCCAGGGTTTGATTACATCATACTTTGTGTTTTGATGAAGTTAAAGAACCCTTTCTGTAGCTTCCAGGGCTCAATCTCAGTTACACCAGACATATTTTTAATGCAGTAATAAAAAAGCCAAAACAATAATCAATATTCTTCTTGCCTATGCTTTAGTCGTATAAAGTAAAGTCTTTACTGTTAATTTTCATCCTTAATGGAAAACCATTGATTGGCAGCCTTGAATATAAAGCACGCTGGAACACTTCGGATGTCTGCAGTTGGTTTGATGCCAGATTTGGCTAAGCTATAGGAGTCATTTATAGCTTCTGGTTGTGAATAGTGCTCAGGGTTAAATACAAGCAACAAATGATGTGCTTAAATGTGCCTGTGGTCTACCCACAGGAAATGTGACACTGAGTGAGGTTTGACTGCTTTGTACCATGAATTAGAGGCTAATCGATCAGGGATAACATGTCTGTTGTCTCTGCCCAATGCTGATCCAAAGAAAGTTTCCTTCCTTCATGCATGATGCATTATGATGGATGAACACAAGATCTGTTAACAAGAGTCCAGCAACAACATGTGTTGTCACATGAGTTCATTGACTTGGTTGCAATTTCTGAAGCAATTTGTTTTCCAAAACAGTAATTAAATAAAAAAAATTATTTTTTTCTCTAAGGCCATTGCAAATTATTATTATTAGGGTCATGGTGTCATAAGTAACATAACTTTAGCTCAATGATGTATTGTTTTGATGACAGTTAAGTAGCATCTGAAATTTTAGATCTGATCCTAATAAGAACATGTCACCTTGATTTCAAATGGCACAAATGCTTCCCTTTTCATATCATCACACACAAAGCAAAACAAGTTCAGACAGGACCTTCGGGCGGGATTGAGCTTTTCGTTCACCCAGCACATTATCTATTTCACAAGTCACACACGTTTTTCTTGTGATTTGACAGCACTGTACACCATGCTCATATTTACACACGCTCTTGTTCACTCCAGCACTTTACTACTTCTGCATCTATGAAAATGTTGCTGCTGCCTACTTAAATCCAAATCCCCTTTCCCTCAGGAATCTGTCTGCTCTGTGATTGGCAGCACATGCTCAGTGCGCATGCAGCACATAAAATCACATCTGCTCACTGTGATCATCACTCTGTCATCTATTCAAAACAAAATTAATCCCACAACAATGCAAACAGTTTAGTTTGCTCTGCTACTATCCTATGGGATCCTACAACCAACTTCAGTGTACCATACTGGAAATTAGTGTGTAATACAAACAGAGTAGCACTTTGTTTCACTTGCTCTTTGAACTAATGCTGGCGCAAGAAAAAATGGGATCAAAGAAAGGAGATTCTGACTTTTTGACTTCTTGTTTGACATTGTTTTTACCTTTGATCCGTTGACATGTGACTGCATTGCTTCTGTTTATTAAAACCTCAGACTTGACTGACTGGCTGGCTGACAGGTATACACGCACAAGCATATTATGCAACGTTTATTACAACAACATTGGAAACAGGAAACTGGGTTATTTGGTGGAAGGATAGCAGTTAAACTGGGGATGATTGTAGTCAGGGTTTTTTAGTTGTGTCTCCGGTTGTCAGATCTGATTTTCCCATAATTGCTGACATCCTTTTACTAAAGGGTGTCAGTAAATTTAACTTGAACTTGTCCTAATTTAAAATGGATACAGAATAAAAATCCTCAGTATTTGAGCTGATTTAGGTCTGGTAACCTGAATTATTTATTTTGATCACAAAATAACCAATTGCCATACTCACATTTTACAGTAAACAACTAAGAAAACAGACTACATTTGACAATTTTTATTAAAAATTTAATCTCATAATTTTAAACAGCATTCTGAACAGTTCAGTTTTGTTCCTTCCTATGAGTTTAGGATAATGGGACAATTGTGCTGAGCAATATTTCAGAACTAAAGGCTACTTTATATGATCTGTCCCTGCTTTGTTTTTCATCAGTGGCAGGCTTTATTATTATTGCTGTGGTACAAACAAAAGAAGGGTGACGGATACACACAAACTAATTAAACTCTAATTTAAACATGTTCACAGATTTGTGTATGCATGTGCTCTCTGCTACAATTGGCTTCAACCTTTTACATCAAACCTTCACTGGCTTACCAATTAGCCTTCTCATCTCACCTCTTTAGCCTGGGTATCAGAGGGAGGTGTTGTCAGCCTGCTTCTTATCGCTGCTCTCCCGTCACTTCTGCTCTCATGTTACACCCTCCCCTGATGTACTTCACAGGGGGGTGGGGGGTGACTGAATGCTAGTTGGGTGAGCCTAATATTGGTGTTTGTAAGGGTGTTATTGTACAGTACTTAAATGACAATATCTCATTCGTCTCTCTTTCTCACTCGCTTTAAACTCCCCCATGCATTATGAGGTGCTGCACTTTATTAAAGCTGTATGCTGAGGAATCCATCCTGCAGACAGGCTCCTGCTGTATGCAGGCTATTAGCAACTTCTGAGTGACAGAATGCGGAGGCTGAAGTGACACAGTGACGGTGCTGATGAGCAACCAGTGTCCTGAGTGAAAAGATAATATGCCTGTAGTTTGAAGAATGTCTTACATAAATTCAAGAACTCTTGAAACAAATATGCAGAATTTTTTTTTTCCAATCACTACTTTCAAAACAAGTTTTTTCACTATTATTCCCTACAGTTGTGCAAAATAACTGGACTAATTTTATTTGTTATTTCTCTAGAATGGCAACACATTTTTTTAGTATTTCATTTGTGCCACTAGTAGTTTGATTATGTTGTCGCAGTAAAACATGATCATCTATCAGAGACCTTGAAGGAATGCATATTGTCTGCCACCTTTCTTGCCAGAGATCAACCCGTGTTGACAAATTGCAAAGTTGTAGACGTTCTTGTCAAACCTTGAAAATAATTATATAAAATCTCATGCATTAATGCGAAATGGCATGCCAAGGGTATGTGTTGTGAATAACTCTGCAGCAACTACAATACATTTTTGCTCAATATCTGTAAAATTATTTGAAATACAGCCATCTTTGTGTTGGTTATTGTTGATCAGCTGTGGCAACTGTCTTGAGCTGGATTGGCTCCAAAAGTTAATGAGTTGTAGATATACACTGAATACTGAAAGTTTAATTGAAATTCATCCAGTGGTTCATGACAGATTTTTCTAAGTAGGTGTCTCTGTGGTACATAAGGGGAGTTTCTTGGCTGTGTGGACAGAGTTTGTTCTAACTGTGATTGACAGAGTTCTTCAGTGTGGGTGGAGTTTTGCAACACAGGGTAGTTTTTTGGCTGTTTGGGCGAAGTCTCTTCTAACCATTATTGGCGAAGTTTGGCAATGTAGTGATGTTTCTTGGGTGTGGGCATAGTTTGGAAAAAATTATTGTTCGAATTGATTTGTGTTGTGGGGCACATTAAAAGAGAAAGTTATGTTCATAGTACAGTTATTGTGAACTTGCAAATATAATTTATTGACTTAAAATTTGGTGTGACTAGCACCTTCCTGTCTTGAGTTATAACTAATGTTAATATTCATATTCAAAAATGCTGATCTTTATCCAGGTTGGGTTTGTTTTAACCAAGCTGAATTGTTTCACGTCCCTCCACATGTAAGGCATTGGAATTTTGTGTGGCTAGCACTTTCCTGTCTTGAGTTCTGACTAAAATTATTATTAATATTTAAAGTTTCTGGACGTTTTGACCGAGTTACATGTCCCCCCAGCAGCGCAGCATTCATCCAACTGAATCGTTATGGCTTCTTCGAACCCCACCAAACATAGTTAATCCGACCAATCATGTCTTTATCAAAATCCTCTCACAAAAGTTAAACGGACCAATCATATCTTTAACAAAGTCCACCCACCACCAAGAACCTCCCACTTAGTGACGCCACAGATCCCCTTCTTGATTTTTCTAACAGGCAAAGTGGACTCCAGACAGTTAATGGGAAATTTTAAACAATTATCTTGTACAACCTCTAGCATTCAGATTATCTTTTCGAAATAAGTGTCAATTACAACCACAGCAAATTTTAGTTTAATACCTGTAGAATTGACCGAGATGCAGCCATGTATTGTTTTTTTTGTAAGGTCAGCTGGTTGTGGCAGCGATCTTGTGTTGGATTGACTCCAAAAGTTGATCAGTTGAAGATGTACATCCATTGACTGCTGTTAGATCTTTTTGGATCCATCCGTGCCAAAATCCTGCCTTCATGTCTCTGTGAATGCCTGGCAGTTTGTAAAGCCTGATTGTGTGTCCATGTGTGTTAGTAAGAGGGGCTGTTAAAATAAAGGCGAGCGCTGCATCATTCATGAGTGTGTGTCACCCTGTGCCTGGACTGCAGTGACCCAGAGCTGTCAGCAGTGTATCCTTGATCATGATGGCACAGGCTGTGCTGAGGACACACTGCAGGCCTGTGGGTGGGACCGGTGGGTGGGCCGGCAGGCCTGCGGTGAGAAAAGAACATGTGGATGCAAGGAAACCACCATAGTTCATGATTTATCCATTGGGGTTTTGTCACTGATTGTCATTTTGCTGCTTTCTTTTTTCTTTCTTTTTCAGGAAACAATATGTTCCTGAGAACAGTTGAGTACCTCAATAAAAGACTAGAGCTTTGAGAGACTATCAGCAAAAAAATAAAACACTAAGATTTTCAATCTAAAGCTGAAAAAGTAAGAAGAAAACATAGTGTGAATCACAGCTGTGGATGCTAAAGCCATGTACTCCAGGGAGTGATTACAGAAGAGGGAGAATAAGCAAGAAAAACTCAACAATTTACTGCTGCTGAGACCTTTTCTGGTCCCTGAAACATTGAAAAATGAACACATAAAGTTAAAAACTTGAGTCTGTTTATGTGCAAGAAAGAGAGTAAGAAAGTAAAACAGACATATTATATAACCTAACACAGCACCTCTGATGCTAGTTTAGTAGCACACAGTAACTCGGCTCACACGTGAGCAGACTTGTACTGTAACTTGTGCGTGAAGGTAAAATCTTTTATTTGTTCCTCAGATGGTCATGACCTGCTGTTATATTAATTCCCTTTCATGCACTAGCCATCAACCTCCACACTAGTGAATGAGCTTATTGTGGATTTTAATGGTATTATAAAGAATTAAAGAGCTGGGTGGAAACCATATCTGTGGCCTTTCTTCGACCAGATATAAAAGCTCAACAGAAGTGGCTTCAAAGACCTTTCTGACGTGATAACAAACAGGAACAAAAAATAAAAGCTTATCATTACTTAAAGGGATTCATACTGCACAGTATATGTGGAGGAATAATGTATTTGTAGCCATTTTGGTCCCAGTCTTATGCAGTATTATAAGCTACCACACTCAGAGTATGTGTTGTGAATGACTCATTTCCTACCATATAAAATTTTAGTAATAAATTTCACGAGATTAACTAAGTTATAGTCTTTCTGTCATGACTAATCTCAATCAGTTGTGGCAGCAATCCAAAATTATATTAATTCCAAAAATTAATCAGTTGTAGATGTACATACAGTGATTACTTTCTGAAGGTTTCATTAAAATTTTGCTAGCAGACACAAAGGCTGCCTAAAACAGTTAATGCCAATGTTTTAAACAAAGATCTGCAATGTGCAGCACATGTGTTGTGAATGACCAACAGCCATGGCTCCATATTTTAGCACAAAATCCATAAACAACACCCCTCCCCACACACAAACACACACACACTGAAGAAAAAAAACTATTTTCCACCCAAGTAATTACCTAGCCTCGAACAAATTTAAGGCTTTTTATGAAGGTGTGCTTAGTTTTGTCTTTAATATGCTTTCGAAATAAATTAAACAAATTTAGCTTTTGTTTGAAAAAAAATCTACAATGACAAGACTGTGTGCATGCCTTTTTAAAAAGAAGAAAAAAAAAGTATAATCTCCGTGTTTTAAAACATGAGTCACTATCATCTGGTTTATTTTATTTTTGGCCATCGCTGATGTCAACAACATCAGTTAAGACATTATGTTAATTTATGAGATTAGCCTAGAGCTCACTTTGAAATGGCACATTCATCTGTCACTAGAGGCATGAAAACAAACTTTTTGTACACACATAAAATGAAACATCACAAACTGTGCTAATGGTATAGGTTTCTGCCTGAGTGGGTGCAGTTAAAGGGTTTGCATGTTGTGACAAAAGCTGACTAATGTCAAAATACCTTTCAATTTAAGCAGCATGTTTTAACACAAAATGTGAAAATTACAAGTTTTTAGTCTTTATTTGAAATGTTTTATAATATTTATATTAGCTAGGAATAATTTAGGTTGCAAGATCCTGTCAAAGTGTCTAGCTCAGATCTCAAACAATTATAATTATTTTTCTTTTATTTATTATTTTTTTAAGTTAAAGGATGACAATCATTTTGTCAGCATTTTAGGGGGTGGGGTGTATTATGTATTTTTCAGGCACATAGTTTAATTCTATACCACACTCAAGTAACTATGTCAAATACAGTTATGGAAATGCTGTATATAGCAAAAATAAGTTTGACTTTGCATCATAGCCTATCTAAACACTTTGAAATTGGTCTCTGTCTCGTTACAAACTAGCTACCGTTTCTGACACTCCCACTTCAACTTACCTTCACAACAATGCTCCGGGGGAGCGGTGCTCTGTGGGGCAGAAGCCTGGCTGGGGCTTGAGCTCCAGGGCGGTGTTTGTGTAAATAAGAAGTACTTTGTGTAAATGGGTAATGTTTTGTACCAGAAAACATTTAAGCAGCTCCAAATGGCTATATCACGGGAGATTCAAGGATTTCTGAAACATGCATGAATGAGTCAATGAGTATGTATTTGATGAGGGAATGACATAAAGCCCAAAAAAGTTGATTTTGAATAATACCGTTTATTAAAGGTTTTTGACTTTGGACAAAACTATGAAGTTGACCATACATTTGGAGAGAAAAGAAGGCAAAATTATTGGAATAATACAGAACATAATCAGAAATCAGTTCTGTACGTAGATTGTAAATAGCAAAAATATGATTAATGTCTGTATGAATTAAAATGTGTTCAATTTGCCCCATATTTTGTCCTGCTAGGGCTGATTACATTTGGCAGACATCTTGAATTGGTTTGACTTTAAAATTTGATATTCTGCATACAGTGATTACTTTCAGAAACTTTATCAAAACTTGTCTATCTCTGTATGAAATATTTTTCCAACACAACGGGCAAACATGCACACTGGCAGTACGCAAAACATTATCATCCTTTTGCCTCCAGCAGCAGCCAATAATAAGACATTAAAAACTGTAGCTAACTGAGAGTTAACGTTTGTGGCCTGATTACAATTTTCACCTTAATGCCTTTGAGGTTCAAGCAGTACCATTCTTTCTATTTTTTAATAAACAGAAGGATAGATCTTTATTTCTATAAACCAGCCAGAATCTGTTCTTTTTATATATACAAGTTCAGCTATGTGTCATTATGGACTCACTGATTCATTTGGGACCACTCTGTATTTTCTCATTCCTTCAATTACAATCAGTTTTACCCCTGTGCATTTAATTAAATTGTGGGATATCCTAATGCTAACAAATAATATAAAGTATTTGCATTCCTTCACATGCAAACAAAGAGCTTTAAAACAATCCCCAGAGCTTCTTGTGTGTCTGTGCGAGCTCTGATCAACGGGTCTGTGTGTTCCAGTGCAAGGTTTCATAACACACACTCATTACATAACAGCAGCAGGAAAGGAGATGGGGAGAGAAGGCAGGAGAGAGGGGGATACACAGCCATGTACGTCAGATTCCAATGGACTGAGAATCACTTGAGAAATTTCTTTATTTTTCTTCTTTTTTTTACACATTGATAAGGTGTGTTTTAAATGCATCAGTATCAGATCTTGTTTGTACCATACTAGCTCTATTTTTGGCCTAGACCTTTGCAACCTTAAGACCCCCACATACTTGTGCGTACTTCGCTCCGCGGAGGTTCGCGCAGACTCAATGCGGACTCGAAGCGGCCGTCCACCGGACTGATCCGCGCAGAGATCAATTTTTTGCGTCCCCCAATAAACTGAGTTTATGTCGAACTGTTTTAAATGCGACACCTAGCTTATAAAGTTGAGAATCGGTGTCATTTGTAAACAAAATGGAGTCAAAATCTGAAAAGCGTCTCATGGAAAAGATTAGAAAACTTTATGATACATCAATGAAGGAATCTAAAGACTTTCAGCGAGCAACAGATTTGTGGGAGGAAATAGCTCAGACCCTGGGTTAGGCAAGTTTGTTTCTTTTGTTGTTTTAAAGCTAAAATGCAAACTCTCTTGTCCTTGACGCCGTAACTGAAACAAGAAATTAAAGATTTTGTCAGTCAGTAAGCGAGTATGAAGTCACAAACATCCGCGGACAATATGCGCAGAGTCCGCGCGGCTCACGGACAGCACACAGTACACTCGAGTATGTGGGAGCCTTAAGTCTTTTGCTACTTCTACATAACATTTAATTACTTCTAGCTTTTAGCCAGTGTTCTACTTAGTGCTGGGTGGTATACTGGTTTGTACAGAAAACTTTTTTATTTTTGTTATGATCTGAATTTTCTGAATACCAGATATACCGGTTTAAATAGCACGTTTATAACGATATGTCGCTCCAGCCTTTAAACTGTTTCACAGGGGACACTTTTCCTCACAGCACCGCTATGCGCATTAGCAAGCTAATGTTATTGGTGGAGCAGCTTCTCAATAACTGGCTGCAGGTGGCGATTGCGCTGCTTATATTGACTGACGTTAAAAAAAGCTCTCCCATTTTTGCTATTGCTGAATGTAGTATACACCTCTTCAGTGACGTGCATGGGTAGATTTAATGCACAATGTAATATAAGTGTATGTAGACGTTAATGTGCTTCTATTGTGAAAAGTCCGGGGGGGGGGGGGTTGTTGTGTACTGAGATTAGTAAAGTGGTGCATGGAGGCTGAGTCATCTCATTAAGTTTTACTAAATAACACAAAACAAAAGACCCGATAATGATATTTGCTCAACCCTCCTCCTTCACGACCGTACCAAAATGAATGACTACTGTCTACAACCAGGCAAAGAAAAAGAGACGTGTAGAGGAGGGAAACAGTGGTGCAGACAGAGGTACAGTAAAAGAAAAAAGTCAAGAAATAATTTCTGTGTTGCAGAAAGAGAGTAACATCAGCTGTCTGTGGTTTGTTAATCAATAGGCAATGTTTGTACATTTTATTAATAGCTGAGCTGTGATGAAAAGAGAAATACAGTCAAATACCGTGATACCGGTATAATTGTTGAAAATACCACGATATAAAATTTGGGTCGTACCACCCAGGACTAGTTCTACTTCCTTAGCAATTTTTAGTCAATTAGCAGCAGGCATTCACGCTACATTTATAGTAAATGCAATTGATCTCATTTGTTTTTAACTGCATTTAAGTATTTAAAATAATTATTTTCACACATATTATTCATCATTCAGTAATAAACATTTGTACAGTAGATCCCTATTCACATTGTCAGACTTGTGGTTGCATACATTCTTTGCCTATGTTTTCCTGCTTTGACCGTTAAACAAAAAATTTGTTAGGTTAAGGATTATTAAAAGGATAAGTTTTGCTGTGTGTGGAATTAAATATTCATAAATTTAAAACTAGATGTTCAAGAAGACAAAATTTAAGTCAAGAACCACCAGAAATTAAAAGAATAATTCCGCACTTAAAGCACTAAATTTTCTTTTTCAGTACCTTCTGTCACTATCCTTCCTATGCTGCCCCTACTGGTTGTTCGCAGTAATGTCATGACCTGAAAATAGTACTGTACTATATGCTGCCTTTCATAGAGGAGGACTGCGCAGTCCTCCCTTCCTTGGGGCAGAGAGTAATAATTGTGTGATAAGGAAGATACTGCATGCTGTGACCTCCTTTTGATTCCGGATTTGTTCACTGGACTGAGAGAGGAAGTTCCATGCTAATGTTGGCACACGGGTCTGTGTGTGCACACTCATGCATCCTTCATAGTAGCATGCTTTAAAGAGATGAGCCATCAGAATCTAATCACCCATCAAACTAAAAATTGTCCACTTGATTCCCTGTCTGGGAACAGAGGGGTGCATCAAAAACTCATTGGGTCAATAGTCTTCCTGGAAATGCTCTTTCATGTTGGAGGTTGGCTGGAGGATCATCCTGCTTGTGCTTAACTATGTCCACTGTCTCACTGCAGCATGTAAAGCATCGGTGTCGCTCAGATGCTTCTGAAGAGATCAAAAGCACTCTTTATCTCTCTTGTGATAACACAACGAAAGCACACCTGATTGTGACTGACTGGTTGGTAAATTGGAATGATCAGAGGCTCTACAATGGATAATTTATGCATTCTGATTTAACACCGTCCAAACAAGCACAGATAAATGCCTTTTACTTTTTATTCATTTTGGTATTGACATTTTTTAAAAACATTATTTTAAAAGTTTTTTTTTAAAGAAAAAACATGGACCTCAGTTGTTTTATGTGTGGATAGCATCTCAAAGATGTGATTGCAAATTATGCAGTTGTGAAAAGGAAAATGTCGCTTACTGAAATCTGTGTGAGCGTGTGTCATATTGAAACAATAGCATTGTTGCTTGATATGCCCATCTTTGCTTTGACATGACAGCACATAAAATGGAGTGTTTCACAGACAGAAATTGACTATAGGGAGCTATAAAAATATAATGCACAAGCAGAATCTTTTCTCGAACATGAAAGCACATGAAATTCTTGTCCAAAATATGATTCACCTAATGCATGAGAATCATGTAGAATGTTTAATGTTTAGGTTTATCTATTTGTCATGCTAACATTTTTTTATCAATCACAATGAAAGCAAAGGTAGAATATCACGTAATGTTTCAGAATAGTCTCAAGTAATTAAGTGTCAAACCTAACAAAATATCAGTCACACCACTTTGTGTTCTGCACATTTTTGACACAAAATAAAGCTATTAAAACTCTCTCCAACTTGGCCTTGAATAGTATTTTGACGGCTGAATATTTTGTTAAACTCATCCTTTCAAGTAGTCACAATATTAAAACACATTTTAAAATTCCTAAGCAACACTACAGCCTGCACATACAGTACAGACCAAAAGTTTGGACACACCTTCTCATTCAAAGAGTTTTTTTTATTTTTATGACTATGAAAATTGTAGATTCACACTGAAGGCATCAAAACTATGAATTAACACATGTGGAATTATATTCTTAACAAAAAAGTGTGAAACAACTGAAAATGTCTTATATTCTAGGTTCTTCAAAAAAGCCACTTTTTGCTTTGATTACTGTGTCGCACACTCTTGGCATTATCTTGATGAGCTTCAAGAGGTAACACCTGAAATAGTCTTCCAATAGTCTTGAAGGCGTTCCCAGATATGCTTAGCACTTGTTGGCCCCTTTTGCCTTCACTCTGCGGTCCAGCTCACCCCAAACCATCTCGATTGGGTTCAGTTCCTGTGACTGTGGAGGCCAGGTCATCTAGCGCCGTACCCGATCACTCTCCTTCTTGGTCAAATAGCCCTTACACAGCCTGGGGGTGTATTTGGGGTCATTGTCCTGTTGAAAAATAAATGATGGTCCAACCAAATGCAAACCGGATGGAATAGCATGCTGCTGCAAGATGCTGTGGTAGCCATGTTGGTTCAGTATGCCTTCAATTATGAATAAATTCCCAACAGTGTCACCAGCAAAGCTCCCCCACACAATCACACCTCCTCCTCCATGCTTCACGGTGGGAACCAGACATGTAGTATCCGTCCATTCACCTTTTCTGCATCGCACAAAGACACGGTGGTTGGAACCAGAGATCTAATATTTGAACCTAGACCAAAGCACAGATTTCTACTGGTCTAATGTCCATTCCTTGTGTTCTTTAGCCCAAACAAGTCTCTTCTGCTTGTTGCCTGTCCTTAGCAGTGGTTTCCTAGCAGCTATTTTACCATGAAAGCCTGATGCACACAGTCTCCTCTTAACAGTTGTTCCAGAGATGTGTCTGCTGCTAGAACTCTGTGTGGCATTGACCTGGTCTCTAATCTGAGCTGCTGTTAACCTGCGATTTCTGAGGCTGATGACTTGGTTGAACTTATCCTCCGCAGCAGAGGTGACTCTTGGTCTTCCTTTCATGGGGCGGTCCTCATGTCCTTTGTAGCGCTTGATGATTTTTGCGACTGCACTTTGGGACACTTTCAAAGTTTTCCCAATTTTTCGGACTTACTGACCTTAATTTCTTAAAGTAATGATGGTGACTCGTTTTTCTTTACTTAGCTGCTTTTTTCTTGCCATAATAATTCTAACAGTCTATTCAGCAGGACTATCAGCTGTGTATCCACCTGACTTATGCACAACACAACTAATGGTCCCAACCCCATTTATAAGGCAAGAAATCCCACATATTAAACCTGACAGGGCACACCTGTGAAGTGAAAACCATTTCCGGTGACTACCTCTTGAAGCTCATCAAGAGAATGCCAAGAGTGTGTGAAGCAGTAATCAAAGCAAAAGGTGGCTGCTTTGAAGAACCTAGAATAAAAGACATACTTTCAGTTGTTTCACACTTTTGTTAGGTATATAATTCCACGTGTTAATTCATAGTTTTGATGCCTTCAGTGTGAATCTACAATTTCATAGTCATGAAAATAAAGAAAACTCTTTGAATGAGAAGGTATGTCCAAACTTTTTGGTCTGTACTGTAAATGCTGATCACAAGCCAAAGTAAGAACACCCTGATACATGTGTAATAAGTGTTTTGTGCAAATGTGATGTCACAGTTTGATAATGCAGGAACATTTCACTTATTTCCCATGCAAATGTGCCTCAGCTCCTTATCATTTTTACACAAAGTACAGCTTGATACATTTCAAACATCAGCACATCCTCTGTCCCAAAGGGGTGAGACGGCCCTCTCTAACTCTATTGACCTGTTTTTGTGTGGGAACATCAGTGGATTTTTAAAGAGACCTTGTAGGATTAAATATCACTAATTTCAGAAACTGTACCTTTATTGGGTTTAAGACACTTCTAAAAGATATATATTTTTGTGTCAGTCCCACACATCCTTGATTAAGCATGTACATCTTAAAGGTGCAGAAGAAAAAATAAAATGTGGAGCACTTTAGTTGAGTGCAGGGAGTAGCCTGTCATCCGTGATAGCCTTTGCCACCTTCGAACAAGTCCTGTCAACCACTGCCAGGCAGACGGCCCAGCATGGCCTGTCACTTTGAATCTATGCAATCACCTCAAATCAACTACAGAAACAATCAGAGAATTCAGAGCAATAAAATATGAAATAAAGGAATGACACAGTCCAGGAAGCATGTCCTTTTCCTTCCAACAAACACTCAGTGGTAAGAAAATTCATTCTTGCATGACTTGTGCTTGTATGTATGTATTTTAAATCAGAAGGACAGAGCAGGTGCTTGTGTCCCAGCAGGCCCAAGTCTTACTTCTTTGTCCAAATTCTTTCTCCAACACCTATCCTCAACTGAAGTTTGCTTGTTATGCATGTTATCTTATTTTTGTCCAACTATGCCTTACCTGCCATTATTGCCTGCTGTTAAAAAGTGAAGGCGGATGATGATGATGTTTTTGCCCATGTGTTTGTGTGCCAAAAAATATCATGATCTGGACAAATTATAATGAGTCTCACTAAAAGTATTCATTGAAAATGCATCTATAACTTGATTTTTGGAGTAAACCAAATTCTAGATGGCTGCTGTGGCCAACTGATCTTAAAAAGAAAAAAAACACTCAATTGATTTTATAGACATAAGGCTAAAATTTGGTGTGGTAGTAAATAGCTATAATTTGGTCAAGTTTGGTGTGATGGGAAGTCATTCACAACAAATACTCCAAGAGCATGACGTTGTGCGATATTGCATAAAATTGTGCCTAACATTATTTTCAACGTTTGACTAAAACAGCTGAAGTTTCATCATTTTCAAGACAATTTTATCCTAAAAGTCTGATATGAGAATGTGACAAGCAACATGCCTTCCTTCAAGGAATGGTAGTCATTTTAATTTGATCTGTCTTTGTGCTGTGTGAAACGGATGTTCAAGATCCAAAAGCTTAATCCGAGCTTAAAAGAATTTCTAAGTTATTGAGTCTTGACATCATGCACATCTGCCACCATCTATAGAGGAAACAACGTCTCTGTATGTTTGTGTTCTATTGTGACTTATGTGGGTCATTAATGCCCTACGGAACAACATGCCCCGTCCTGAAGTGTAGGTGTGCTCATGTCAGGTTGCATTTAGCAAGGGCACCATGATTAACAAGGAATGTGCACTTGTTATTACAGTGAAAATCCAGTGGAAAGAAAGAAAGTGTTGAACTGTTAAATAAAAAATGGACAAAGCAGTCTTGGGTGTTGTTTACCACAGGGAGGGAAACAAAAGGTGGCAGCAGGACATCTGGCAGCCAGTTTTATAGTGTGGCACTAATAATATCAGCATGCTGCACTAATATTAAACAACCAGGAGTTGTTTGCCTAATTTGAGCCTGATTATCTTTTTGAAAATACACAGAGTAGCAGCTGTTGCACATGTGCATGCACCTTTATCCCTTACACAGAAAAGTGCCACTGTAGAGTTTAGCAATAAGAGGGTTTCTATTATGCCAGATTTTATTTTTTGAAGGTTATGTAAGGGTGAACATGAATTTGAAAAAGTTATTTATTGGTCATATAAGGACTGCTAAAAGCCTTAGATAAATAAGCTTGTTCTGAATGTAAAATACATATTTTATATTTTGGACACTGGTAGTTTAACTGAAATGATTTTATAATTGGTTAACTTGTCAGTCAAAAAATAAAGCTAAAACAGTTAAAGTTTAGCCACATGTGCGTTATTCAATAGCGCATTTTATTGGTTTTATTTGAAATCCCAAATTATGTTGGTTTTTAATGTACCCCAAAGTATTTAAAAAAACTTTAAAGATTTTTGTTATTATTTTGTTAACAAGTTTGAAAGAACAAGAAATTGAATGTACCGTCAGGTTTAATGGCTGCAATGGAAGTCTAAAACTAAGTTAAATCTTTTTATTTTGTAACCATAAAATAAGTTTTTCAAACAAGTGATCAAATTGCATTGAGTCGATTTAATTGTAGTTTAGGTCACATTATTAATTTGGGTTGCTTGTTCATTGATAGTGCGTGAATACATTATTTTGTTACCTGGTGGGGATGATTTTGGACCATTTTCACGGTACACACAGCCTGGTGAGGATCCACTGTTCCTTATAGGGACAAAAGCCCGGTCCACATTGGGGGAAATACCATTGGTGGTTCAGGGGTTAGCTTTAGGACCAATATGTGAATTGTGAATAATATAATATGTGAATTTAGGTTAGTTTTAGGGTACAGTGATTAGGTTTAGGCTATAGAAATGTCCAGCAAATGAATGGAATCAAACATGTGTGTGTGTTAGCAGAGGGGCAGATGCGTAGAAACTGGAGCCCAATGTGGAAGGGAAGCCGTCATTTCCTCAGCCTCGGGGAAAGGAAGGAAACTATCTTTAGTTACAAACACACACACACACACACTGTACTCTTGCTCCTTAATACTGTAGGTCTAGGAATAGACAGGCTTTTGCACATGAGCACTTCCACCTTGCAGGCTCTAACTATTTTTAAGCTCACATCTTCTTCATTCCCCATAGATTATGGGATGACTGACCACCATGACTAACATTACTGCTGCTCAAAATATGTCCAGCGTAGGTGGCCTATGGTTTATACATTTGGAATGTGTCTCGTAATTTTTTATATCCATATCACAGGGTTACTGAGAGATCCTGCAGCTCTCTGGCCCTCTCCTAGAGAACAATATGGGATTCCCACCTTTTTTTTATTGCTGTTTCCTCCTTTGTGCGTTCCCACGACCAGACTGAAAAGTATGTCTGCACAGTTGTCCCACATCCAGATAGTTGTGAGATCCAACATTTGCACAGGAGCAGTTCCACTTAAGCCTTTTTTTTATTGTTTTGCTTTTTTTTTTGTCCGTCAACATTTTAAAGGATGGTGGCAGCAGCAGTTAGATGGATACACACACATGGAGATGGTTAATTACTGTCATTGTAATAGTGTCTGAATGTGTGGGTGTGAGGAGAAGATGTGTGTTTGTGCATATACGCTTGTGTGGGAGAGAGAGGGCGCCGACAAAAGGCCTAAAAATAGTAGGAATGTGCCCATGTGACATATTGAGGCTAAAAGCTTGTGAATAATTTGCCTAATGCAACACATTCCCGCTTCCTAAGATCTGTCATGCAAATGTGCTCCCGCTGGTAACCTATGGCATCCAGCAATTGGAGGAGGGAGGTGGGGTGGAACAGTCTGTTCTGTTACCCCCAGTGTGTTTGTTAGGGAGATAGCACATGGATTTGCATGGCATTTTGTGGTCAGATAGCTCTTCTTGATAAAGTTTAGTTTTATCAGAACTAATCATTTGCCTAATCGAAGAAGACATTAAGTGCTAGTTTTGTTTTCTGTTGCAAGCAAAATTTGAAGGGAAACTTGTGAGGATAGCAATTTTTCTGTGCGGAGTTAATTTTTTTCTTTTAAAATTCACTTCCTCATTTAATAATCATTTTTACTTCTTTGTGTTGACAGATTTACCTCATTGAGTCACGTTTTAGGAACTAAAAATGGAAACGGATGATGGTTAGGGTTTGTACAATAGCTTCTGTAGCTGTTTGTCTGTCCTTCTTGGTGCGTATAGTCAGTTATTTCAACATTTTCATTTCCTAAAATGAAATCAATTTGATTGTGGCAATTTAATGGCTGCCATACGAAAGTTGACAAATTGTCTTACATCATCTATGACTTAAATATAAAATATTCAATCTTTTCAAAAAGTAGCGATTATGATCTGAACTTGTGAAAAAAGATGGGTTGTTAAAATCAAGCTTTTCCAGCCAGAACCTCTACCTCTGTGTAAACATCATAATAACACAAATACTCTGTCCCTTAATTGCTTTTTTTCTCAAGTAGATGGTGGTAATAAAGTCTCTTTAAAAAGAGATAAAAACCTGGGGTTTCATTTGCTTTCTGCACACTTGACTTGTTTCAGAAGGCTGGTAAATGAGTGTGGAGATTAACAGTAGAACGGAAGAGGGCCGCGGTTTTATGAAAGCAATTAAGGCAAACAAAAAAAAAAGAGTTCTTTCTTCTTAGGTGCATACTGAGATGATTTTGCTAACAGGCTCTTTTTCATATTATAACTCTTGTATATTCATCTAAGTTTACTTATAGATTACTATGGCTTCTGCACTGATTGAGGCCCAATGCAAGAGCGAAACAACAAAATATGGCAGCAAAAAAGGGCTTTCAACCTGTTTATGTAAAATTTGATGATACAGGCAGTTTTAAATATTTAAATGTTTATAGAAAACTTTAACTTTGGGACAATCCTCACATGGTCTGAGAGGTGAAGGCATCATGATAATGGTTTTGCCCATGACTTTGTGTTATGTTCAGGTGTCTATCTCAAAATATCTCATGAACTGTGGAACAAATTTTGATGAAACTATGAGAAAGTTATTTGATAGAAGATAGTGGCCACAACTCAGTCAGTTTTGATAATAATGACCTTCATTTTGGTGTGACAGTGACTAATCCTCATCTTGTTATAGGTAATCTAATCCAAGATGGGTACCACATGTTTTCAAACTTAGCCAACATACAAAATGTATGATGTCAATTTTACAGATAGTGAGCTAAAATTTGATGTGATTGAAGTTTGGAGTCATTTGCAACATGTACTTTTAGCCAGACATCTCATAAAATTCAGAGAGTATGCCAAGTGTTTTTATATTGGACCAAAACCATTACAACTCTGTATTTTCTCAAAGAAATGTGATCCTAGCTTTAAAGTGGGGGGATATTATGCAAAATCAACTTTTTGAGCTTTATATCATGTTATAAGGTCATTTCCTCATCAAAAACATACCCAGAGTGTTGCTTTTGCACATTCAGTCGTACATGTTTGAGAAATCCTTGAATCTACTGGTTGCCATAAGAAACTGCCTAAACACTTTCTCATACAAAACGTCACCTATTTAACCAAAGCTCTATCCTGGAGCTCAGTCCCCAGCCAAGCTCCCACCCCACTAACTTCTCCCCCTCGCCTTCCTCACACAGCTCCACCAGACTAGCAAAACGTATCTAAAAGCTGGTGAATGATTTCATTACAAAATAGTAGCTTCATACTGATCTATATTTATAGTTTCTTTGAAAACAGTAGCTTAACATTGATGTGTATGTATGAAAGGATGACTGGGAGATAAATTACCAAGCTGAAACGTCTTTTAAGAGCCTCTGTCCTCGCTCTGGTTCTTCAGAAAACATACTTTCTGGGTCCGTTGTGGCATCATTCGAGTAAGGTTCAACTGTATCCAGAGTTGCCATTTTCCATAACCAGTACTATACACTGTTGCTTCTTTTTACAACAAAAACGCACCCCGAGAGGTTGTAAACGGCATAAGGCATTGTGTGAAGATGTGCTGAAGTGGGACCGATGGAAACGGCAGGAGGATCTTAAAGAGACAGAGTCCAATAAAAAGATGCTTGCATACAGCTATGATCTCAAGTCAAATTTATTTTTGATATACAGCATTTTCACAACTGAAGGTAACATAGTTACTTGATTGGGGTATACATAATATCCTTTTAATACTCTATCATACTGTAAATCTAGCATTCAATGAATGCTAGGATTTATTTAGTCAAATTTCCATTTTATCGGGATTAAAAGCCAACTGTGGGTTGCAGTATTATTTAATTCAGGCAGTTTGTTTAGTTTGATGTGCTTTTCTCTAATCTGTAAATTTATATTCAGCTGCCAATCTGTGAGAAGGTTGCATCTTTGTACAAATTCAGAAACTTGTGCTGTTATGTTTGCCTTCTTTGTTATGCTGAAACTTACAAAGCAAGCTTACCACTGTGCATAAGCATCAATATTTACCAAAAGGTTTTCAGGCCACATGCTCAGCATTTTGTCAAGTATTCTTTTGTAAAATAACTGAATCTGCTGGAAATACAAAATAGTTTTTGTGCAAACAAAAAGAGGGATCAAGGCTTTATCGCTGTTTATGCTAGAACCTCCTTAGTCTAAAAGGTATTACTTTTTAAATGTGTATTCATTAAATGATCTCTGGTTTAAGCAGACATCAGCTCATACAAAATCTAATTAGAATGTTTTTTAAACCCTGTGTTTGTGTTGGAGGAAGTTTTGCTCTCGGTTCACTACCACGCTTAATTATTTGCCTTACAGTTGTCACGTGAAAGACCGGATTATAAAAAGCTGCTATGAGAGTGAATGCAAGTTCACACTTGCTCTTTCACCCTTTCTCTACCATCATTTTTAGAGTGAAGCGAAATGCGTGAGTTGACAACATAAGAAAGACAATCCAGTTTACTGTAAACCCCATAATGAGAGTTATTAGTGGTTTTTCATTTTTCTGAAACTGATAAACACCCTACAGCATGGCGTGATAAACTCAGCTGAAAAGCAGTGAGGTTAAGCAAGCTGCAAACACTAAACACCTATAGATAGAAGAGGGAAACTGAAAGCCAAGCAGGCGGACAGATAGAGGTGGGGGGAAATGATAGAGGGGAGGAGGACAGTGAGTGCCAGCCCCAGGAAGTTTATGCGGAGGTGGAGGTAGTCAGAGAGCAGTTGGATGTTTCGACAGAATGATAACAGGCTGGCTGACAGAATGCCTGATAAGCAGCCTGAATGTCAGCTTTTTGGCGGGGTGGCAGTGAAGTGGGTGAACCAGGCTAAGGGGACGGACAGACAGATGTGTAAAACTGGAGAAAAGGTGTGCAGAATTTATAAGATCATAACTTTAAAAACATATGCCTGGAATTAAATCTGAAGTGTTACCTGATGCAGGCCGTCTGGGGCTGAATGCAAATCTGGGATATTGTATTTCATCTTAGAACATCTAAGGACTGACATTTTATCTGTTCTTCATGCCATTCTTCTATTATGATAGCGTGTTAGTTTGAACCTGACTTCAATTCACTGTTCTGTGAAAAATAAAGTTTAAGACTGACTAGATTGATGCACAGCTAGTTGTTACCTTTAAACAACTTTAATCTTAAAATTTTCCACAATTTATATGAATGCTATTTCATAATTGTTTACACTTTTGTCAGTTTTTGCATTAGACTCATATTCCAGTAAAAATGTTACAGTGTTTCCTCTATTAGCCTTGAGAACACAGAATGATTATCAACAGCAGGAACATTGCTAGCATTTATTAAAAAGAAATGTCAGCATTTTTTAAATAAAAATTAAAAAACATGAAAAAGTCAAATCATATACTACATTTAAGATATCTTGAATTGGAGCCCCCATACAACTTAATAGTAAATCTGACATAATTTCTACTAGTCAGAATGTCATTAGAGACTATTCAAATTGGTATTTTGCCTAGTCAAAAAAAAAAAATCCAAAAATATCTTAAATTATTAATATGTCTAATCATATACCAATTTCAGATATCTGGAATAAAGTGAACGATGGTTGGGGAAACACTGATATTTTAAAAAATAAGTTGCACTGCAAGTGCTGCAGTTAGCTGCTTTAAAAAAACACAGCATTTTATGTTAATAGCGATGTAATGTGAAATATATGGTGGTGTAAAAGTTAGTAAAGTAGTTTTTGCATTTCAATAAATTTGAGATGACAGTTGTTTTAGGATGCAAGAGTCCTTTTTGGACTAGGGCCAGTGGGGCCCGATCCTGATCCTCGAGGGCCACGTTCCTGCATGCTTGAGTTGTTTTCCTGCTCAGCATGTCTTCAAGTTCTGCGGAAGTCTGTTAATCGCTCATTCATTCAAATCAGGTGTGTCAGAGCAGAGAAACATCTAAAACATGCAAGATAGTGGCCTGTGAGGCACCATTGGTCTAGGGCCTGGTTAAACTAGCTGTTAGTTTGTCACTTCAGTCAGACTTTAACTCTTAATTAAAGCTGTTCATCTACATCAAGTAAGACAATAATTTAACTTTAACTTTCCATAAACCCCACTTTAAAAGATCAAAACTATCTATTTAGGATGATGTGGCATTCTTATCTTGACTATGTTAATGTTCTGTCATTGGGTTATTATTAAATTATTAAACAGAGTTTGCATAACTTGTCTTCTGGAAACCTGTTAGTTATTTTGAGATAACTTTATCTTTATGGGCAACAAGCTGGGCTTTAGCTACTGACATTATATATCCAAATAAATCCAGATAAGCAATATCTAATTCAAGACATTCTGGTTTGTGTGCTGGTTTGTACGTGACTGTAAATAAAAATAAATATTTTATTGTCATCATATAATACACTGTTAATAACCGTCTGTATCAATTAATATGTACCACTAAAAAGCAAGCAGCCCAAGTGTGCTTGAATGTGATTGGTCAGTTCCACTTAATGTGCAAAAGAACCAATTATGTGCAAACAGAGCTGTAGTTTGACTCAGTGTATTTGTTTGCAGATATATTTTTATAGTCAAACAATCTGTTTTTTAATTTTTTTGTTACAGGTAAGCCCCAAAGTATTGAAAACTCAGAGCGGGTACAGCTGTCTGGGACCTACAATGTTCGGAAAGGGAAGCTCCAGCTGCCAGTCAACCGCTGGACCAAACGGCAGGTCATCCTCTGCGGCACCTGCCTCATCGTCTCCTCTGTCAAGGAGAGCCAGACCGGGAAGATGCACATCCTGCCTCTCATCGGGGGAAAAGTATGTAAAAGGTCCACAACAGGCTGTCTCTGCATCATAAAGCCATAAAGTCATTTTACCTGTACAATGACCTGATAAGTCTGTATTTTAACCCTCAGGACACGTGGCCATGTGTACTAATACACGTCACCTTAAATGACTGGGATGCTGCATGCTTTGTTTCCTTTAGTTTAAACCTAGATAGTAGAGAAATTATAAATGCAAATGCAGAATGTTTTTGTGCTTCCAGGAGAAATTTTTTGTTCAGTTCTAATCCAAAGTCATGACATGCTGTAATCATTATATGTAATAGAGTTCATTTTTTTAAAATCTAGCTAGCCCAATGTCTGTCTTGTTTTATTTGACCTTTATCTGTTGACTGATTTATGTGCATGCATGCAAAATAAGCTCCTAGGGGTTTGTGGAAAAAGGCATTATCTAGTTGTATGCCTGGCACAAAGGACACTCTACCACACCCAGCTTCTAAACATTTCACACTCGCCACCACGTGACAATGCATGTGCGTGTGTTTGTACGGGGTGAGCTTGTGTGCTTGTGTTCTATTTAATCTCCATAACTGAACAGCCATCATTCACCGAGTGTGACTCTGAAATATTTTTTTTTGTTGTTTTGCTCATATTTGTCGCTGCTCATGTTACACGCTTATCATATGATCATGCATGCCTTGCATAATTTTCATAACTTCAGTGGTGACTAAATGTTTTTACCCAGTTGACATTTAATGACTTATTGCTTCCACAGAAACAATTAAACATGATCTCTCAAGGCACCTATGTGTCAGCCTTCCCTCTCCGTTTTATTTAGGTTTATTTTCTGATTTTGTTGTTTTAGAGATCTTTATTTATACTCCGTGTGTGATCAAATATGTCAGAATTTGAAACTCCAGCGTCAATCTCTTGTCTGTCTTGTTGAAGGTGGAGGAGGTGAAGAAGCACAATCACTGTTTGGCCTTCAGCTCAGCAGGACCTCAAAGTCAGACCTACTACGTCAGCTTTGACAGCTTCACGGAGCACCTGCGCTGGCACAGACATGCTGCCAAGGTATTGTACGTTTGTGAAAGAGTTAGAGAAGTGAGGAAGAACAAAAGCATATGGTTCTCGGGCACTTCTTGATTGTCAGTTGGACATTCAGTTGTGCTACACACATTGCAATCCTACTGCTGTAAGGCTAAGAAGACAGACTACTGCAGCTAAGTTCGCCAAGAAAACATTGTGTAAACATAAACAGGAGTTGTTTATTCACTAAATGTGAGCTGATATTAAATTGGAAGCAACACAAACTCAACTTTTTTAACTTAATCAAACAAAGTGGTGTCCTGACACCAGTTTTACTCAAACCGAGTATGAGTACTTCAGTTTGGGTACCTGCTGATTATCGAGTACTGATACAAAGTACTTAAAAGAACCTAAACATTACACAATGATTTTAAAAACACATTTCTTTTATTTAGCTCAAGGTGGCTCTCCTTCCTTATAGGCCTACAGTCCCTCTGACTGTGTGAAATCAGATATACAGCAAATATACATATTGTACATATACGATTGCAAATTTCAAAATAAATTAAAAAACAAATATGATGTTTGTATAAATTTCCTAAACATGAAACTGACAAACTTTTCACTTGAAATATAAACTGTAACACATTCAATGGAGTATCATTACCAGTATCACAGTATTGATACTGGTATTGGTATCAATTTTGGTTATCAGGGCATTTTGTAGTACTTGTACTTGTATCGGTATTGGGACACCACTAATCAAATTATCATTATTTAAGCTAACAACTTCCCCAAAAGCTGTTGCATTCCAAATACTAACACAATAACAACAGACGTTGTAATAGTAGTAGAACCAGTTTCTATGAGTAAAGGCCTGGAGAATGTCATTTCTGAGAGCTCAGAACTTTTTGGAAGCATAATAAAGATACATACTGTATACTGTAGTTTAAAAAATGCTACATGAAAATTTTTAAAATTCCATGTTATTCAAAATAAGTTAAAGTATTCGTAAATGAAAAAAAAAATCTGGTATTTTACTTTGCATGTTTTATCTTCTTGACTATTCTACCTTCTAATATTTAACTTGTGTATCTACTATTAAAAAATACGTAAGGCAAATACTGATAAAACAAAGACATAAAAATGCTGCTTCCAAAGTTCATAAATAAATATTCTAAAACCCATTACTAACATAAACAACAAATAAAAATAGTTAAATTCAGGTTTGCTTAAGGTCAGTGGTTCCCAACCTATTTTCCTCAAAGCCCCCTTCTTACTTCCTAGTCAATCTGGAGAAACCTCCAGCAGAACCAGGCTCAGGACAGGCGGCCATCTGCCTCGACCGGCTGAGTTTGGGGACAAGAAAGAGACACAGACAAACAAACACACTCTGGAAGAGAGACAAGAAAACACGTTATTGATAGAAGTGATTACAGCAAACATGTAGAGGAGAGAGACTAAAGACAGCAGCAGAGTGAGG
>JARVJO010000431.1:9448640-9460760 GCA_031762555.1 Cynodonichthys magdalenae | reverse complement strand
ATAGGAATATGTATTGGTGGTAACTCAACTTCAAATAATCCTTTAAAAATAAATAACCAAGTTGCTTTTTTCACACTTCAGTGCTGGTACTGAACTTCTCACAACAATAACAACAAAAAAAGACTGCAAAGAGTGCAAAATACAGAGAACAATACATACTATTTGGAAAAACTGTAAAACCCTGTCTTAAATTCTGGAAAACTGGATCGGCCCGATCACATGACTAAAATCTGATTCGACCCGATTTTCAAAAAATGGCCGTATCTGCCACCGATACCGAATCCAGAGTATCTGATCGGGACATCCCTACTCACTGGAGGGATTATGTATCCTCATGGTCCCGCAGGACAAACTGGAAAATGTTGCTGGGGAAAGGGATGTCTGAGTTTCTTTCCTAGACCTGTTGCCTTCACGATCTGACTACGAATAAGTGTCAGAAGATGGATGGATGGGTCTTTTTTGGACACTTCTGAGTTCAGACGTTATAACACAGGCTCTGAATACTTACACTACTGCCATATTTAAACATTATTTTCAGATTTTGTTCTGAGTGCTGTGTGTATATATTATTGATGGTTAAAAAAAAATGACCTGAACAGGAACGTGAAACATAAAGCTTAGAAAATTTCAAAACATTTTAAAATGTCTTATTATTTCTATAATTCTCTTTTAGATCTTACTGATGAACCTGTTTCCAGTTGATTCCAGTTTCCAAAAGTCAGACACAGAGTTAGAAGACAGGTTTACATTTGCTTAACAGTCTGAAGAGGTCAATTTAATGGAAAAATATTTCCCTGCTGATGGCTGGGGTCACCCTCAGTTGGAATTACTTGGCCAACCCTAATCAATAACCCTGACATCTTGGTTATCTCCATCATCATAATCCACTGTTCGAATGTGCTTAACTTGTGTACAGTGACAAAAATGAAATAAAAAAAATCAAGAGTTTGCATCAGCAGCTGCTCCAGTGTGGAGCACTGCACTGCTCTCCCAGTGACAGATGAGAAAAGGTTGTGCGTGTAGATGGATAAATAAAGAAAGAGTTGTTTCGCACGGTTCACTTTGTTTTCTGCTCTCCCTCCTCCCTGAGGGTCCAGCTCCTGTGAAGGTTGGTATTATGCCATAGGAGGCTGAATGCCACTGGCTCTTGGTGTTTTAATGAACAACACAGGTGCACACGCACTTCTTGTTTGCTCAACAACCAAATATGACGGCATCACCCGGACAGCTTTGACTCCTTGTGGGCTGAATCCAGCTACATGTTTTTCCCTTAACTAAATATATTTAAGCTGCACTTTGCTTCAGTGCTCATGAATATATTAATGAGTATGTTATACTCGTTTGCAGTATTAATGTTTACAAGATGTGAGCGTGCTCTATAATCACCCTGCCTGATTTCAAACCCTCTCTCTGTCTGTTTCCAGGTTTTCTCGCCTTCGCAGCCTCAACCTGTCCAATAACCACCTCGGTCAGTTCCCGCTGGTCATTAGTGACATCCCTACCCTGACGGAGGTCAACCTCAGCTGTAACTACCTGGCTTCAGTCCCCAGTTCTGTGGGAGCCATGACAAAGTATGTAGCAACAACAATAAGCGCAGAAGTAAAAGATTTAAGTAATCAACAACGTGTAGATTTTTCATTGAGTCAGATGTACTGTATACTGTGATATGTCAGGTTATAATGGCCTGTTTTACTTTTTGTTTTGCTTCGTGTGCTTGTGTTTACCTTCTACTTTCTGTTTTTACCTGCTTGAAATGCAGGTAATTTCTAAACTCTTTCCCCGATCCTTTCTGCTAACAAGAATAGGTTCTTGTTTGTGTTGATGTAGATTCAGGGCCAGTTGACCGCAAAGTCTTCCGAACAACTAACCACATGATTCCCTGTTTCAGTGACAAAAATTTAGTCAAATGTGGGAGTTCCCTCAGAGAAAGAAAAAAAAAACTACTTTGCTTGTTCCAGCTTATAAACAAACAACAGCATAGTTTATGAATAGTGAAAGTGACAGTATACCTCATGGAGTGTTTCTTTGTTCTTCCTATCTACACAAAAATATACAGTTGTATTTTCTATATGAAAGCATTCTCTGATACAGTTTAACAGTTCTTTCTTCTGTGTTATTGAACTGAAAGCTTTGAGAGAATGCAGCTTTGTATGAGAAAGCATTTAGGCACCTCTGGATGGCTACCACAGGAGATCCAAGGATTTCTCAAACATGTATGACTGAGTCAAAGCAACACTCTGGGTGTGTTTTTGATGAGGGAAGGACATTATAAAATGATATAAAGCTCAAAACAGTTGATTTTGCATAATATCCCCTCGCTTTAAACTAGGATCAAATTATGTTGAGAAAATACAGAGTTGTAATGGTTTTGCTCCAATATAATAACACTTGGCATAATCTCGGACACCCCCCTTAAAATATCATCTTTATAAAGTCTGTACTGTTTGGTTCTTTTTACTCCATTGGGTATTATTGGAGTTATTTAGTATTTAAATCAGTGCTATTTGTAAAGTACATGTCCTTGAAATTTAGACCTTATTTGAAACCAAACGCACTGGTATGCAAGGTTGAGAGTGGTCAAGATGAGAAGATAATCTGCACGACTGATCTGGCATGCCTGTAAATTCCTGAAGTGGCCAGTAGGGTATCAGTTCTGCTGCTGCCATCTGCTGGGTGTTAATTTTACTGACTACAGATGCAGAAAGTGTTGTGAAACGTGACTTTAGGAAACTATTTTAAAACAACGACTCCTTAATAAGGACGATTATTCTGTTCTCAGTTTGCAGACGTTTCTGTTGGATGGAAACAGTTTAAGCGACCTACCTTCTGAGCTGGGTTCCCTGCAGAGGCTGAGCTATTTAGGCCTGTCCTTCAACCAGTTCAACCACGTGCCCCAGGTGCTCGAGCGGCTGTCCTCCATGGAGAAGCTTTGCATGGCTGGAAACCATCTAGAGACGCTCACCTTGCAGAATTTCAGGCTGCTTCACGTCAAACACATTGATCTAAGGTACGGCACTGCCAAAATTATTGTTAGCTCAGCTGGATTTTTGTGAATGAACTCGGACAACTTTGTCTTTAGAACACTGAAATCACCCAGTCATGCTGATATGGTCCGCTGCACACACTGACATACTTTATTTCACTAATTGTGGAAACAATAACACTCGGAGGAGGCCGTCACACAAACCAGACAGTTAAACAGCAAAGAATCAAGAAATCATTTGCCTGCAGTGGCTCCATCAGGTGTCTTCTCATTGTCTGGGAAAACACTGAGCTGGAATGACTTGCACTATTTTACGGTTAATGCTTCCCTTTGTTCCACTTTGCTTTAAAAATATAACAGTTTGGTTTGGGAAAAAAAACAAATTTTGAGCTTTTATTTTTGTCTTAACAGGTGTCATTTGGTAACTGTAATAGGATTTTCTTAAGAAATGTGTTTTTTTTGTAAAAAAATGTTTGAAGAAATGAAAATACCTGAGGTGAAAACTAAAACCAAAAATGTGTTACAAGAAATACCACAGTCGGATCTCCTTGGAGTTGACCCTTTTCTCCACACCCTGCCTACTCTGCTAGGTTGAATAAGATCTCTGTCATGGTGCCAGACGAGCCCGACCTGCTGAGGCACGTCACCCAGCTGGATGTGAGGGATAACAGGCTGACAGAGCTGGACGCCTCTGTCTTTCCCCGGCTGGAGGTTCTTCACTGCGAGAGGAACCACATCACCACTCTCAAAGTCAAGGGTTGCTTGCTCAAAGGCATCTACACCTCCAATAACGGTGGGTGTTTGGCGCAGGATGTCATAGCATCTGCAGCATCATTCAAGGGCTAAAAATAGGAACATAATTGTACCATTCATTTCACCTGTAATTGACTTTCTCTTCTATAAACCTGGGAGGTTCAGTCCTCTCAAATGTCCCTCTCATGCTCCTCCGTTCGAATATGTCAATAAATCTCATCAACGCAGCCGTCTAATTGTGTCGCTCTATCATTCAGCTCTAACTTGTCATCCCTCGTTTTCCCATTTTAAATGCTTTCCTTCATTTTCTGTTCTCCTGCTTCTGTATTAGTTCGTCCTTGCTGTAGGTTAATTTGTTTGGATTTCTCCCCACAGAGGTACGACAGCTGGATATCAACCCTGTGCCCTCCAATCTTAGTTACATGGATATATCGAGGTAGGAACAACTCCTAAAACATTTTTGTGCATTCACCTTCACACAGACACATGAATTATTAAGCTTCATTTACAAGTGATGACTAACCAAATGTAGTTTGTTTACAGTAAACACTTTTTTTGTGTGTGTGTTGATCACACTTTTCCCTCAGAATCCATCCTAAAAATAAAATGAAAGAAAGGTTTCTGGTTCAGATTCATTAATAGTTAGAATGGAAAGAGTGCATATTTTTAAAAGCTGCACTTATTTTAAAAGGTTATACTTAACCTAAGTGGCATTAGAAAAGTCACATAAAGAATAATTTTTAAGGAAGTATAAAGTATGTGACTGTAGCACAGCACTGCTGTGACCTCAATTATCTGAAGCTGAACCGTTACATAATACAGAAAAGAAGCCCTTTTGTTTTCAGTGCATTATATTCCGTTTTAGGTAATTCAGTTTGCAAACTGCACATAATTCATCATCATCATCACCCTCTCTGCAGGAACCTCATGGAGTCGTTGCCAGACTGGCTGTGCGAAGCTAAGAAACTGGAAGTCCTGGACGTGAGCCACAATCTCATCAGTGAGCTCCCGGCGAGGTGAGTCTCCCTCACGGCGAACATGCTTGTAAATGCAGAACAACGCAGCTTTATTCTCCCTGCCCTTTGTCAGGCATCCTATCTATCCCCCATAGAGCCTCATAAATCACACTGATAGCCTGTAACCTCCCGATCTTTTGCACATTCTTCTTCCCTTTGTGTGGCATTTTAGAAGGTCACTTCAGGTGCACCTTTTCCTCTTTTTCTGTGTTCTGCATCGACTCTGTCAACCTTGCTCTCTTGGATTTTTTCCCTCTCTACCTCTGGTTCCCCTCATTGCTTGGAGATTTATTTTTTACCCAATAGGTGTCAAGATGATAAATTTCGCTTACAGGTTCCACTAGAGGCGCTGCTACTGTGTGATTCCTATACTTCCTCATCTACAACCCCGTCGTTGTCCTTCACTTTCCCCATTTTTATCTACCTGCCTACTTACTTACCTATTCTTACCATTTTGTAATTTATTTATTTTTTTCTATTTAGTCCATCTTTTTGACTACATTTTACTTATTTATCACTTATCTTGATTATCTGTTCATTGTGCCATCTGTATTTTCCCCTATGCTGCAGGTTGTTTTGCAGCAACAGTCTGAGGAAGCTCAGTGCAGGACACAACCAGTTGCAGAAGCTGCCTGAAAGAGTGGAGCGCCCTCTGCTGGAGGTTTTAGATGTTCAACATAATCAACTGGTGGAACTTCCCTGCAACCTGTTCCTCAAATCCGACAGGTAGCATAACTCATTACTGGGAAGTGATGACTTTCTAATCAAATGAAACAAAAAGCCAAACAATGTATTATTATTAGTATTATTATTATTTTTTAAAAAACATGATAATTAAAGACAAACTATCTGGACATTATTTTGATGGTGGTTTATCTGATGCATTTAGAACTAATGTGATTTATCTCAGTTTTTTGCATCCTAGCGTGGAAGAAAACCTAAACTAAAATGATATATTTTTTTTTGTCAGCCTACGATGTGTAAATGCATCAGCCAATAAGCTGGAGCATCTGCCACCATCCAGTCTGTCAGAGGAGAGCCACAGTATCCTGCAGGAACTCTACTTGACAAATAACTGGCTGACAGACAAGTGTGTGCCCATGCTTACAGGCCACACACACCTGCGCGTTTTGCACATGGCCTACAACCACCTCCAGACCTTCCCAGCCAGGTAAACATCTAATTTTTAATCTTAAGAAAAGCTAGGATTTCCTTAAAGTTTGCGTCAGCATCCTCGACTTTCAAACAGCTCGATCACTATCCAGCTCACTCGTTTCTTCTGCATCTTTCAGTAAAATGGCCAAGTTGGAGGAGCTGGAGGAGGTTGACCTAAGTGGAAACATGCTGAAGACCGTTCCCACCACCATCATGAACTGTCGGCGAATGCACACGCTCATCGCCCACTCAAACGCCATTGAGGTTTTTCCTGAGGTCATGCAGCTGATGGAGATGAAAGTAAGTCAGCAGCAGAAAGGCGTCTCTCAGGTCATGCAGCTCCCCGTATGGATTTGTGACTCCTTGTCTTTTTTTGTTGTCAGTGTGTGGATTTGAGCTGTAACGAGCTGAGTGAGATCACCCTGCCGGAGAGTCTGCCCCCAAAGCTCCAGGAGCTGGACCTCACTGGGAACCCACGTCTGAACCTGGACCACAAGACCCTCGAGCAGCTTAAGTATGCTTTTTTGTTTTGCTGCTGTAGACATATAGTGTGTGACAAAAACATGTTCAGCATTTTATTTAGTATGTCGGTTAAATTAGTTTGTCTTTTGTAGAAAGCTAGTTTGAGCTATTCTCTGTGGATTATCTTATGTTTTTTGCCTCAACATCAGGCAGTGGTTTTGATCCATTTCATTTTTTTTTTTGTATTCCAGTAATATCCGCTGTTTCCGTATTGATCCACCTCCAACCTTTTCATCGAGCGAGGCATCTGGTGGGCCTGCTGTGTGGAGTCATGGTTACACAGAGGCCTCGGGCGTAAAGAACAAGTAAGTTCAACTCAGTGAACAGAGGAAAAAAACAAACTCCATCTCGTTTGTCCTTCCAAACCTTAATAATATAAACCTCTGGGGAATATCAAAGCTACATGACTCTCATAAAGAAAGTAGTGCTCTTTCTAAAACACATTTGCATACTTTCACTAAGAAATCATAACTAGACAACACAAATTTGTGAGTAGATGCTTTTGTTTAGCAACAATTTTCATGTAGGTGATCCTCAATGAGCTAATTTCCTCTGCCAAATGAATTATGAAATACATTGTGGTCGATCAGAGCCCATATGTCTTTAAGGCTAAGAGCGCGTTCCTTTTTTTTTTTTCCTCAGACTCTGTGTCGCAGCTCTCTCAGTGAACAGTTTCTGTGGGAGTCGTGAAGCCCTGTACGGCGTGTTTGATGGAGACAAGAATGTGGAAGTGCCCTACCTCCTGCAGTGCACAATGAACGACGTGCTGGCTGAAGAGCTACACAAGACGAAAAGCGAAGAGGATTACATGACCAACACCTTCCTTGTCATGCAAAGGTAAACAACAGATTTGCCTTTTTTAATTAAAATTATCAGCTGTCAAATATTTTAGAAAAAAAAACTAAAGTCTGCTATATAAAATTCTAAATAAGTGTAAACATGTATATACTACTACTTATTTAATACTTCTGTTGTTTATATGCATAAAAACCTGTGATTGTTTATTATATATATATTTTTTTTTTCTTTTCTTTCTTTAGCACCTATAGCTGTTTTCATGTTGAAATGGAAAATTAATGCTTGATGGAAATACCACTATGCTATTATTTACAATTTTCTTACAAGTTTTAAATACCGATCATCTAAACCCCCTCCACCTGTATCCCCTCTTCTTTCCCTCTGCAGGAAACTTGGAACTGCAGGACAGAAACTCGGGGGATCGGCGGCTCTGTGTCACATTCGACATGACCCCACTGATCCCGACGGCTGCTTCACCCTCACAGCTGCTAATGTGGGAAAGTGCCAGGCCATCTTGTGTCGGGATGGAAAGCCAATGTCCCTGTCACTGCTTCACAACGTGGGGCTCGAAGACGAATACCGTCGGATCAGGCAGTACAGAGCCATCATCACAGAGGTAGAGATTATAAAAACAAATATATATGTTCACTGGAGTAATATGATTTAAACACTGATTTATTTGTATCTTTTTCTTAAGGACAACAAGGTGAATGGGGTGACCGATTCAACGCGGATTATGGGCTACTCCTTTCTGTACCCCTCTGTCATCCCATGTCCCTACATTCAGACCGTCACTCTGACCCCTCAGGATGAGTTCTTCATACTGGGTAGCCGTGGCCTGTGGGATGCCGTGTCGCCCACTGAAGCCGTGGAAGCCGTTCGCAACGTCCCCGACGGCCTGGCCGCTGCTAAAAAGCTTTGCACTCTGGCGCAGGGCTACGGCTGCACCGACAGCCTGAGCGCCGTCGTCGTCCAGCTCAGCGTGAGCGAAGACTGCTGCTCCTGTTGCTGCTCCGAACCTCCTCAGCCTCCTCCCAGCCCCGGTTTGGGCCCCTTTCCCCCGTCGTCCTCTGCCATGAAAGATCGCCCCTCTGACGGCTCCCTCGCCGTCCCGCCGTCCTCTTGCAGTGAAATTAGCAGCGAGATCAGCACCAGCGAGATGAGCAGCGAGGTGGGCTCCACAGCCTCATCCGACGAGCCCCCACAGAGCTCCTTGGTGCTGCTGCAGGAGCAACCGCATCACTCCCACCTCCATCTGCACCAGCAGGCTCATTTGCTGTCCTTGCAGCACCAGCAAGCCCAAACAACCACGCAGCCCTGCCAGTATCTGCTTCCAGGTTCAGAGCTGCCTTCTGCTCGCAGCTGCTGTGCTCTCCATCCCGCCTGCATGGTAGGGGCCTTTCAGAGGCAGCTGTCTAGTGCCACCTTCTCCAGTGCCCTGTCTGACAACGGGCTGGACAGCGAGGACGAGGAGCCCATCGCTGGCGTTTTTTCCAACGGGAGTAGAGTAGAGGTGGAGGCAGACGTTCACTTCCTAAGAGCAGAGCTGTCTTTGTTGTCATCACCCCAAACATCTGCGCCTCCCACCACCAGCCAGGAACGCACCTTGCTCACTCTCCCTCCTCCACCTCCACCTCCACCACCAAGCACCCCAGAGCCCCTAGAGGAAGACACAAACCAGGGGGCTGAAAACGGGCTCGATCGAGATGAGTTGTGGCAAATTGCCGGAGCAGGAGGCAGCGATGGCGGAAAGCTGACGGGCAAGCCGAGAGTAAATGGTTCTGTGGCACGCCAGGAAAAAAGTCATAACCTTATTGAGGTGGCGGCTGACGCTCCCTCCAAGAAGTCTGGTGGTTACTTCACTGCTCCCGCCCAGCCCGACCCCGATGACCAGTTCATCATACCGCCCGAGCTGGAAGAAGAGGTGAAGGAGATTATGAAGCAGCATCAACAGAAACAGCAGAAATCCAATGGAACAGATCAACCCATGGACTACTACGACACGCCTCTTTGAACAGCAACACCTACAGCCTTGTCTCATTCCGTGACCCCCGTCGTTCACAAACAAGTGGGTTTTCCTCAGGAGGCTGTAAATTGCACATAAAATAGTTTCACCCTTCCATACCCCTGCACAGCCTAGTCTTTGAAGAACCATGCACTGCAGCACTCAGAGAGAGAAACAAGCAAATGAGCCCTTTAACGATATTCAACCTTAATGAATCGACACAGATCCTGCCTGTCTGTGGTCGTGCCCTTCACACAGACTGGAACTTTTTTTGTTTTTATTGTAGACAACCAGCCGAGTATGTAATCAACACTAGTTTATTTGCATTATCTTGCCCCAGTACCTAACATGGGTAACACTTCTATGTTTTCTTTGTTTTGTAAAAACTTACCATATCTTTTAATGTGAAAGCAGTGAAGTTTTTGAAAGTACCTTTTGAACGCTGAGACGCATTATCTTTTTATTATTATCAGTGCGCAATGGTGAATGCTACACCATTACTACCACACTTACCTGTTGTAGATAGGGCACCTAAATACTGTATTTCTTCAGTAAATCATGGCTCTTGGCCTGTAAAATGACCTAGAAATTTTTTGTAGAAATTTCCAATACTAACTCCTAGGAGTTGCATACTCTTTTATGGTGGCTCAGTCACTTTTACTAATCTTCTCTGAGAGAAATGATGATTCTTTTTTTTTTTTTTTTTCCAATGATTGTAAATAAGAGAAATGTTGTATACTGATGCTTTTAAAGGAACTGCAAACCTGTATGTCGGTGAAGGTTTTAGTGGTTGGGAGGATGTATCATTTGACGTTATGGAGGTGTCATCCCCCCTCCCCCCTTATCTTACAGTGTAGACCCACAAATACACACACACACAAATAAATGTAAAAGTGCAGTTGCAGGATAGAAATCAACATTCCGTACAATGTTTCTGCATAAGTTGCTATGGTTTGTTTCACTTTGTTTAATTGTAATGTTCTGTAGTCATCACTTTATCTATTTAACACTAAAAAAATTTGCATGCACGCACACACACACACATACACACTCCGACATAACACACTCACACACGGACAGACATGGATTCTCACAGGTTATTAGTCACACCTCCCTCCTACAGTAACTGTTATCACCGGCATGACTGTGTCTAGTTCAGTAATACCAACAAATATATCCACATGGAAAAGAAACAACACAAATGTTCCTGTCTTTGGTATAATAAATTTTAAATTTGTGAATTTTAAGTGAAGTTGTCTGAGACTACTTTTTTCCAAAGCATTTAGAAACATCACTTTATCTTAGTATATTTAATTTACATAATGAACGTCATGATTTTACTTGAAGTGACCAGCAGATGGCAATCAATTGTAATGCTGAACTCAGTCCAGTTTGTAAAGTTTGCTGTGTTCTTTTCTTTTCTCACTCAGAAGTTCAGCTTCTTTTTAGAAGCTTTCAGCAGCCTGCACATTTTCCTGAACTACACCGTTCTCAATGGCTTGTTTCTTGAACTTCTTCCTCACACAGACGACGCTGACTACTGTAACCACCAGCATTACTCCCAGTACAGACAGAGAAGAGGCCAGCGCCAAAGTGGTTTTGTCTTGTGTGGACCCTTTGTGCTGACAGCTGTCCCCGTAGTACCACCAGTCATTGCCTACAACACATCTGGAGCGAGGAGGGAAAAGAACAAGAATGAAGAAAAACATTTTTAAGAAGAATTTACAGCTTCTAGCAAAAACACACTGAGTAATAATTACGCACTTTAATACTTGTGTGGATTCCTGTGCACGACCTCTGAAATCATTTGCGTGCTACCCAACGTTAAAAATAACATAATGACTTAAATGTTAGCTTTTGACATATTGATGACCTTATTTTAACTGGAGCCAAGTTTGAGTGGCTGTAAAAGTTAACTAGCTGCTAGCTGATGGTGTGCAATAATGAGCTTATTTTTGTACCAATATTCTACATTTCATAAAAACAGACATTTTGCATTCTTCGCATATCATTGATCTCACCTGCAAGCTGCTTTGCCTTTGCTCTTGAAGCAGATGCCATCATTCTCACACCGCACATTTTGGCACGAGTCGGAGGGGACTGTGGTTTTGGGAGGTTTTGTGGAAGGCACTGGTTGGGTCTCTGTCAAATGGGACACATCTAGGAGAACAGAAAAATATAAAGAATGAATCCAACAGGAGCCAATTGGTTCAATAATTGGTCTGATGATTGCAACAAGGTGCATGTTTTCACAAACAGCTAAGATAAGAATTAGCGTTTAAAGCAAGTCTTTATCTGACTGTCTTTTTGTAGATGTCTGTGGAATTTAAACTGTAATTAGTTACTTTTACCTTCCATGCTGAGGAGGAAGATGGCATCTCCTCCCTTTATAAAATCTCTGCTTTTGGCTCTGAGGTGGGTGAGATACGCCGCAGTACCTAAACCGGGCCCACGGAAGTACTTGGATCCATCAGTATCTGTGACCTCAACACCAATCTTACGAGGATCATCCCAGAAAAAATTAGAGTCTGGTGGTAAAAATGTCATCATTTAGATTAAAAAAGACTACATTGTGTGTGTATATATATATATATATATATATATACACATACACAGTACAGACCAAAAGTTTGGACACACCTCATTCAAAGAGTTTTCTTTATTTTCATGACTGAAAATTGTAGATTCACACTGAAGGCATCAAAACTATGAATTACCGTGGAAATTTTTCAGATTGACTGACCTTTATTTCTTAAAGTAATGATGGCCACTCGTTTTTTCTTTATTTAGCTGCTTTTTTCTTGCCAAAAAACAAATTCTAACAGTCTATTCAGCAGGACTATCAGCTGTGTATCCACCTGACTTCTGCACAACACAACTGATGGTCC
>JARVJO010000431.1:9414572-9448540 GCA_031762555.1 Cynodonichthys magdalenae | reverse complement strand
TCACACTTTTTTGTTAAGTATATAATTCCACATGTGTTAATTCATAGTTTTGATGCCTTCAGTGTGAATCTACAATTGTCATAGTCATGAAAATAAAGAAAACTCTTTGAATGAGAAGGTGTGTCCAAACTTTTGGTCTGTACTGTATATATTATTAATTCACTTTAAAATAACTAAATATTTTTTGATTGTGTGACAGAAAAGCTGCACCTGATGTCATCATGTTGGGGTCAGTTGTGACACTACGCTGATTGGACATGCGTTTTTGAATGTGTGGGTATTGATCCATTAACATCATGGTGATCTGTTTCCAAGGACAAGGCCATGTCTGTCCTGTGTCCCCTTCACGAGCCACAAGATTAGCGTAGGCCGACAACTCCCCAGGGTAACCCTCTTTTCCGTTGGGGTAAAGCTTCATTTGGAAGGAATAACCTTCCTTAGAGGTGAATGGAGGGCTAAAAATAAATGAATCTGTTGGGGTGTTTTCCAAAAGATGAATGAAGTTTTTCACTCGCCAAATAAATTCTGGACAGGTGGTTTCAGAAAGGTTGATGTCATCCAGGGACAGTCCCCCAGCCGCAGACCCAGAGCCCTCCCTGGTTCCTTGAAAAACAACACGGAATTTTGTTTTGACATCTAGACTCACGTGATGCAGCTGCCAAAAATTCTGAGGAGATCCTGTCACAGAAATAAGAACCATCACTGAGTTTAGCAAGTACATGATGTTCAAATTTTATCTGTAGAACTTTAAAAACAACAAAATAGCCTTTCTTTTTCAAAAACAATGTGAACACTGAGTGCTGAATGACTGCTAAAATTTGCTGAAGAAACTGAAACTAAGTTGACAGAAACAAGAACATTATGAGCAAAATACTAGGTAAAATAAAAAAGTTAAATGTTTGCTAAAGGCGAAGTACTAAAATAGGCTTAAAGTAGCAAACTGGTAGCTACAAGTTGCAAAACAATCTGAAAATAGCAAAAGGCAAGCTGAAATTGAAAAACAGGAAAAGGCTAGCAAAAAGCTTAAAGATTTAATGGAAGCAAAAAGTTGAAAAAGGTTAGCCAAAAGCTAAAAGTTGAAAAAAAGGTAGCTGAAACTAATAACAACAAAAAGGAAACTAAAATCAGCAAAGAGCTAGTTAATAGTAGCAAAAGGCTAATTTGGTGCTAATAAGATTAAAAGGCTTGCTAAGCAAAACTATAAAGCTAAATGTGCCAAGCAGAGGTTTGCTAAAACTAAAAGTATCTAAGGCTGCCTAAGAGCTAAAAGCAGCAAATAGCTAAAAGTAGCCTAACGGTAACTAAAATTAGCATTAGGACAAAAACATTGTACATAAAACAGCAATTTATGAATTAAGAGACATCAGTGTACTGCTAAGAGGAAAATATGCCTATTTCTGATTAAAAATTTGAAAAAATTAAAAACAAAATGCCATAGCACCTATCTGCTGAATGAACTGAATGTTTAATATACAGCAGGTTTTAAATGGCTAAAATAACACAAACTATGTAGAATTAGACTGAAAAAATGAACAAAAAATGAAAAGTAATAGTGTGAATGCTGAAAAAGACTTTAGTCACCATCTATAGTTGTTATAAAGCGCAGAGTTCCTTTAGGGTTGGCTTTGTCATACTCCCTGACAAAGATCTTCAGTGTGTCACTGGCACCAGCACTGTTGTAGTAGAAGAACTGCAGACACTGGTAATCTCTTTTGGGATAAAGGATCCTGCTCTCCAGCACAGCTGTGTCTCCAGTGTTGGCTGTGCCAGTGCTGAAGTGCATGAAGTACCCCGAGCCTAAACAGATAAATTACATGAATTAAGGATGCAGCTATTCATTATTGCATTGTAGATGTTTTGATGTTGCTAATTGGTGACATGAAACTAAATTAAGAGCCCATGATGTTCATAAGTACAGATTTGTAATTACATTTGAGAGTTTATTGAAAAATAAAAAAAACTGTTTTTCTGTTTAACATAATGTACATGACTTGGATAGAATAGGAAAAAAAACAATTCTGGCACCATTCTATGTTTTCGAAACAACAACAGAAAACCTTGCACAAAGTTGCTAAAACTGCTAAAATGTAGCCAAAAAACACATTTTAAAAGTAAATTAAAGAATTCCATTATGGCTTCAATTCTGTAACATATTTCTGTTTGACACGCTGTCCTTCAGTTTCAATAAGCAACTTTTTTCACATCCATCATGAAAACAGGAGAGAAATCAGTGATTTCTGACCTCACATGTAGGAATATGACTTGTACAAAATTACAAATCAATTCTTTAACAAACCTCCAAGTTTTATACTACCTGTGCATTTGCCCATGTTGGAATAGTCTACGTTTGGCCCTCCGGCAGCTTCAGATACCCTGACCCAGTCAGCCTTATCCTCTTGCCCCTGAATCATTCCGCAGATGTTCTCCCGTTCAAAGTCACAGGAGTCCAAAAAGGTGGAGCCTTGAGCTAGAGGACATTTCATAAACACAAGTGAAATTCTTAGAACGGCAATAAACTGATTAAACTACTGCAGGCGTTTTACAGCATCTATAAAATTTCAGCCACTTTCTTCACAAACTATAGAATAACTGTATTGTTCCAGCTGAGCTGCAGTGTGACCATCTTGGAGTCATTTTTATGATGCAAAACTAAAGCCCAGGCTACATACTGACTGTTGAAGCTTACTGCAGTTGTAGAGACGGTTCAGCTTGAGCAGGTCACTGTCACTGAACTCCATACGCTGGCCAATGACGTCGCTGAAAGCAGGGATCTTTGTGATGATGGTGGGCTCGGTGCCATTACGGAAAGCATTTTTACTGTAGTGCATCATGGAGCTGTAGTCGTAGGGTATGCCCAAAGAGCTGGAGGTGGTGTCATTGTAGGTGTTAAAGTTGTGTTCCTTGCCTGCAGATCAGACATACAGGACATTAGAAAATGATCCATCATATATTGTACAATATATCATATGGTATTGTATAGTGTGTTATGTATATGGTATATTGTATTATATTGCATTCTATCATAATGTATTAGTCATATTTTGCTCAGTATGTTAGTATGAAATAACATATTAAAGAGAGGATACATAATAAATTGTTCGTTACCCTCCGTGATGCGATCCCACATAATTTTGACATAATCATCTCTGTCAGATCTGGACTGCTCATGCCAGAACCCCAGAGCATGAAGGAACTCATGTTCTATGGTGGCGATACGGTCACAGTTGGTTCCTATCGACAACCTCTGCTTTCCCACTCGCCGATTACCAACAGAGGAGAAGCAGCTTTTGAAGGGAAAAGTGATGCTTTTATGAACATCGAATAAAATCAGCAGTGTCTTATCTCGATGGTTTTACTTCTGTACAGGATTTACAATGCTTTAACCCCTCACTTAGTTTGTCCTCTCATATAAAAATATCATAAAACCTGAGCTCTTCTTGGTCTCACCCGTTCCCTTTAAAGATGGAAATGTAGTTCTCTTCTCCGCCCCACGGCTTGAAGTCAATGCAGGTCTTGAGGCGGTACTGCTCAAAGGCCTTCAGAATCACACCTTTTGCATTGATCTCTTCAAAGAAAATTAAAATTTTAATATTATGTCTCATCTTCCTATTTAAGGTTAGGTTAAGTTAATTATAATCCTGTGTAAGTTCCCAATTAGACCTCAATGAATGATTTTGGCATGAGATTAAATCTGATTGTGTAAATCTCACTTTTGTGGTCTCGGGATTAGCTGTCAATGTCAGGACATCAATCATTAAACAATGCTGCCCTGTACTTTGACATGACTCTGAACTAAACACTAGTTAATGATTGGGAAATAATGTAAGATTAATTGTTTACTGCAGCGTCAAACAAAAATGCTTTTTTTCCTTCTGAACAAAATAAAAAGTCAGAGGTTAGGTTTGAACGTTTGACATCTGTGAGATTATTACAACGCATAAATGGTCTGATTAAGATTGTATGAAGAAGCAAAGTTAACTAAAAAAATTAACTATTTTAAATGGCGACCAGATTATTTGCATCTTTTACAGGAACATTTTATGATCTTTTGCTACTATTTATTTTTATTTGTTTTACCTAAGTCATCTTCCATGTAGTAAGGAATGGTTTTTGGCCACCTGTACTCCTCCCCTATGATGGAATTTCGAATTTGATCCTAGAGTAGCAAATACAACAATCACAAAGCTATATGTCCACACTCAAATCTACAAAAATGAAACTGTGTGGGATGAAAACAAAAGGCATTTAGGCGAACATACCCCATCAATCACAATGTCCCCCTCCACTAGATTCAACCCTGCCGCTGCGGGGGACAAAGAATGCAACATTTAGAACAGTAAGATAACTCTGAGATCTGCAGAAAAAAAAAAAAACTTCAACACTACTAATTCCCGCACCTTCATTTATGTTAAAAATTTCAAGGTCTCGTCCACCGTCTACATCCAAATCTATAAAAACAAATGCATCTTAATAAGCTGAAGTGAAAGATTGGAATCTGCAGATTGGATGAGATAATCACTAACCTGGTATCTTCAGAGTGGGCTGTAGCATAGCAAATAAACAGATATAAAGTTTTCATAAAAAAAATTATTATAAAGTTTTGTTTTTATAAAGTTTATGAATCAAGTTTATAGTTTCAGCATCACTGAATATAAATCATTCCTTACCAAGCAAAGAGTAGAAACACATAGGAGGCTTCCAATGTGAAGCAAAAGCACAGCTGTAGGTTTTCTTTCAGTCATGTTCCAATATCTCTCTGTTTACAGATGAAACATACTGAGCTTGCAATCATTGGTAATGAAGGATTTATCTTCACAAGTCAATAACTGACAGAGTCGTAAAGGTTGTTGGTTATACAGCAACTTTAACGCTCTACTATTCTTTAACAAATCTTTACACCTTGTGAGGAAGACACAAAAAAAGTCATTCAAAGTACGTGAAAAACAGGTTTTTTCTGATGAACTATGCATAATAATGACCCCTCCTGATGAATGGTAAATGAAAAAAGAAAGTTTTATTGTGCTCGTAATCCTTCAGATAGGCTCAAAGGCTGTGCAACAACCTGCTCATTCTCCTCTCTGTCGTCCATCCAGGACTCTACAACCTGTTTTATCCAATCTCACAAAAGTTTTATCTTTGAAAACTCATGCTACATTTGCCGATATTTGAGCTTCATTTATTTTCCCCGTCCTGTTGGTTTTCAGAACACGAGAATGGTTTATGGTTTATATCTAAAAAGACACACTTGCAGTGAAGAGCTCAGATGGAGTTCAGACATGTATCATTAGGTTACATCTGTCTGTGCGTTATTTTGAAGAGGTAAAATAAAAGCTGGAAATTTATATGAAGTGTAGAAATCTGCATTAAAACACAGAAGAGAAGGTTGCTGGGCTTTGAGTTTTTCTTCTTGTCTTCTGTTCTATTTTGAAATGTTGTTGCCATAATGTGCAGCATTTTTTTTCATGTAATTGTGAACTTTTCTTTTTACATTTTTGTCATAAAATTAGTTTTCTCACTGTGGCAGTGAGGTATTATTATTATTATTATTTATACTATTATTATTATCACTTCAATATTAAGTCTTAAATGTCAAGTTTCTGTGTTTAGCAGGACTCTTGTTTGACCTGCTTCATCCTCCTCACTCCTCCTCTCGCTCCACTCCTGCCCTCTCTCTGTCAAACTGATCATTGCTGGCTGAGGTGAAATTTTGTTTTCTTAATGTGTTGATTTGCTCAGCCATGTAATCATGTGTAGAAAAATATTTTTTTTCTTTAATATTGTATCTGTCTTTAGTGGAAGTTGAAGAAGGATAACTCTGATGTGTCCCAGCTTAGAAGTTTTTGAATATTGTGTCCCAATTGTCTGTTTGGATTTTAGCTCTTTAATACTGTTAATACAATGTTGTCATATCTCCTCTCATTTTGCTGACTGTGGTGGAAGAAGGAGAAATCAGAGCAACAGTATGGGACAATTTTCCTACAAGTGCGCTTATTTATTTTATTTTATTTTGTCGTCTAGCAGTGTCATAATTCCAACTTTGGTGATTAGTTATTGATGTTTTCTTGCTTCTGCTTTATATTACTTAAAGTGTACGTTCACAAGACAAATGGAACTAATGGAGCTGAACTGATGCAACTCTGAGACTTGACCTGCATGCAGCTGTGAAGTTTTTTGCTCAAAAGATTTTCCTAAAATAAATAAACTAGATTGGGATTTTCTGGGCTATATGCAGGTATATTTTTCTTTAAAGGGGACAGGTGTATTATGTATATTACCTTCAGTTGTTATGAAAAGGCTGTATATATCAAAAATAAATTTCAATCTTAACACACGTCTTCACAACAATGCTTTGGGGGAAGGGTGCTATGTGGGGCTGGAGTTCTGCTGCAGATTGAGCTCTAGGGAGGTGCTAAATACAAATAGGCGGTGCTTTGTACCAGGAAGTGTTTAGGCAGCTCCTGTGGCTACCACAAGAAATTCAAGGATTTCTCAAACATGCATGAATGAGTCAAAGCAACACTCTGGGTATATTTTGATGAGGGAACATTGATTTTCCATGATCCCCCCTTTAAAAAGCCAGTTACATCTATTTTAAACTCGTTATAATGCTGTAAAAAACTGAATAATTAATTATATTACAAAATTATGGAGGGTTGTGACTTTTTCTCATCAAGTGAATTTCTTTGAAACACTTCTCCGAATTCTCTCTTTGATGTTCACCCTGTGTTTTATCTAATCATATTCATTCATGTCTTATACCTTCTGTGGCTGTGACAATTAATTCTTTGATAACGCTGTTACACCTTGCATGGTTCTTTCATCTCAAACTTTAACTCAGTCTGTTCCAGCCTCATCTGTGGCTCGGTGTACGTGTGTGTCCATGCAATTGGTACGCGAGGCGATATTTTCACAGTGCAGTTCCACTAAAGTTAATTCTTGTTTTTAATGTGTGGGGAAAAAAGCTGGATTTTTTTTCAATTTTCGCACTTTCCAGCAAATGTTCAAATTTAATTTTCAGATGCCACCGCATGTGCTTCTGACCCCCTTTGATTGATTTGAAGTCATGTGGAGAACATCCAGCTTTGACTTCTAATTAAACGAAACACATCCGTGCTGCCGTGACCAGCCTGTACTTTTTAAAAAGTAAATATTCAAAGGGATAAAAGTATTAATCATCTCACAATAATAGTAGATGAGTCAAAACTGCATTTTTTTTACCTTGGAATTTAGGGCAAGGTTGCAAAAGCTTTATAGATAAGTGGAAAAACAGCATAACCAACTTCCATTTTCTTTACAAAACAGAGGAAGAAGCTTAGATTGAACTTTTTTTATTTGGCACGTCAGAGGTGGATAAAGTAATGCACCATTATTGTTTGCAAGGGCAACAAATTTAAATAGTTGGCATGCTTTCTTTTCTTACTCAGTGAAAGTTTTCTCAAATGATTTATTGGGAGGACAATTTTCATTTTTCCCTAAATGTTGAAATGTTGCCATAATTAAATTCAGGTTTCATTTCTTGTTTGTTTTGTGGCCAGGCAAAAAAAAAAATAAAGCATTACAGGTATTTAATACAAAGTATGTAATTAAAAATTAAAAATATCATGAACTTTATTAAATGGTGCAGTTTGAAAGCGTTTCTCTTGTATAATTTGCAATTTACAACTGCGGTCCACACTAATGTGAGCAAAGAACTTGGCTGATTCTGCCAACAACAATATGAAAGCTTGAGTCATGTGACTGACCTACAATAAGCTGGCTGTAGTCAGTGTAGCTGAACAATTATGGCCAGAAAGTTTAGTGTTTGAACTCTTTTCCATACCTTAAATAGCTGATCTTGTCACAAATTTTGCTTACCATTTTTTTAAAAGACACATTGACCATAAATTTGTGGAAAATAATGTGCAAGTTTTGTTTCTTGCTTTATTTATTTATTTATTTATTTATTTATTTATTTATTTATTTATTTATTTATTTATTTATTTTGTCTGGTCTTTGTGACTGTGAGTACCTTTAATATGAGTTGCTGTGTTTATTCCAATAAATTGATTTTTTTATATTTTTATTTTAATAGTTCTTTATGCTTACATTTCAATTACAAAGATTATTATAGGCTACTAAAACGTATAGAAAATAAACTCCAAATACATATTTAAGCAAATTTTATGGTTGTGTCCTACATATTTATATAATTAAAATGTATTTTTTTAATTCCGACCTGCTGTTTGACACCTAAAGCCATTTTGATTATTTCAGTCTTGACTCATAGCTCGAAGTTTGGACTGTTTTTAAACATTAAACATCTGTAAAATGTGAACATATTGAAGGTTGATGAGTCACTGTGCAGATTTTTATTCGCTATTGTTTTTTAGAGGGATGCTATTTTAGAGAGATATGTTTTCAGAGCCTCAAGCCCCCAGCAGCACGAGCCCGCCCACGCGCATTTAATAAATTATCCGTATGACGTCATTAATTGATCCGAGCAGTTTGCAATTTGAAGCATCGGGATCTGCAGCTCCTTATAGAAAATCGGGGCGTACAGTGGGAGCCCATCTCTTTTGCTTTCTGCTGAGAGGAGACATCTGACATTTGGCACCAAGAACCATTGGTTCATTTTGAAATGTTATCTGAGAAGGTAAGGCCATTTTTTAGAATTATTTAAGCAAAGTTTTTGCATCTACAACTTGGAGCACCTTTTGTAGAAACCGAAATGTGTTATTTTCTTTGCAAAAATGACAATATGTGCATTCTTGTTCTACCAAAATCTACACGCATCAAAAGACAATTTCGATAGTGAAATAAAGTGACTGAAAATATGTCAACAATTGGAATAAAATAAAGTTATTAATTATTCCAATCTTAGCTGAGGTAATTTTAGCCTTTCACTCTCCATCATCAGTTATGATGATTGACCGACTTTATTCTTCAGCTATGTTTTTATTAATCATCTCCTCTCCAAGAGGCGGATTTTTATCTTTCATCTCACCTTCGAACACTATCGCCCTGCTGCGCAGGAAGCGCAAACGTTAGCCATATCTTTGACCTATATCTGAGTGTTCTTTCCTTCAAATGACGTGTTCCATTTGTTGTTAAATTGCTACGTTTGCTCGCAGTGTTTTGGCACAACTTGTTACAACTTGTCGGATTATGAATCAGAAACACCCCAGGAGGTGGCCACGGATGCGCATTCCGTGCGTAAAGGCGCGTCTGTCCAAAACTGGAAGCGTTGCGCGTGGAGGGATCATTCACATATAAATACAATGCACTATTGTCTATCCATCCGCACCTGAAAGAAATAAAAATGAATTCAGTCACACAGCATTTAAATCCACAGGGGACTTGTGGATGCTTATATTTATTTTACTAATATGATTTTAGATTAAAGGGTGTTAGATGTTTTACATACAATGTTTAATTTGGACGGTTTACTTGTGTATGCAATACTAATGAATGCATATCCCCTAAACCATTTTTCAACATGAAAAACGAGAGTGCACACAATATTTTTTAAAGACTAGGGGTTACAAGAGTGGTTACAGCTCACCTTTTCTTTAACAAAACTTACATTTACTGCTCATAATTTTGCAATCATCCATTTAAGTTTTTCAGTGTTCAGTTAAACAAAAGTTATATAATGAGAGCAAATGAAATCCTAAAAACTGACAAGTGCAGTTGTTTCCTATTGTATTAAAACATTCTGTTTGCAGATGGGGCTTTTGGCTGAAGACATTTCATTCCACTCCAACATACCCAGACCAGTGGATACAACCGTCGCTGTGGTCTACTCTGTTTTTGGTGAGAAAGTTTTACAAAATTTCAAAATCATTTTTTATTATTATGAGCAGACCACCAGCTGAGGTAATAATGTTGTAAATTAGTTTTCTGCAAGTTCTGCTCAAACAGGAATGAATCTCAGCGTGAGAAAATAAAACACACTGTGAAGACCTGGAAGTTTGAGTTGGTCATTTATAAGTGCTGCGGATTTCACAAAAAGACTATTTCTACCAATATTTGCATCTTTATTACAGTATATGCATTTTCAAACACTTTTTTGTATGATTCTTTTGCCAGTTTACTGTTAGAGTACTACATATACATTATAGATTATACATGGGTTTACATGAATATATGGAAACTGGTTGTAGATTCATTGTCCCATGTAAAGTCATTCCTAAGCAATTTTTGCAGCTGAAATTTTTGTCCTGCTAAGATGCCCCCCAAAATCTAAGAAAACTCAATCTGCAGAACAATTTGAGTTCTTAAATATTTGATAGGGTAATCTCATGAATGTTTCTAAAACTCAGCTCCAAATTTATTTTACATCTCAGAGCTTGTAGGACACAACCCCCCACCAATAAAATAAATAAAATAATCATCTCCCAACCTGCTCTGCTGCTAGAAATACTGTAAGTTCACCCCCTCTCCTTTCCCTGCTCTTCTGAGCCCATGTTCTTTCTTTCCCCATGGCCTACAGGCCCTCCCCCCCGACCGACCCCCCTGCACACTCATGTGAGTGATACAGATGCTTTGTAAAAATGACAGATTTTTGGGTGTCATGAAGGGGTTGACATGTTTATTAAACCCAATAGTTTAGTAAAATGTAGATATTTTACTAAATTGTTTGGAGGCGTATAGCCCTGGACCCCCCTAGAACTGCGTCACAGCTGCTCATTAATATGAACAGGTGTTCCTCATTGCTGTCAGCAGATGTTGAAATGTATGAGGTAGACCTGGTGTTCTGTTTCAAATGAATTATATTATTAATTATTTTAATTGGACATGGTTTCTGGAGGTAAAAAATAATGTCAAAGTCAAAACTATTTTTGTAAACTGGCAGTTAGATTTAGAAAACTGCATAAGGAGCACCTCTTTAAATCTTCCTAGGGTGCCAAACTGGCTAGGGCCGGCCCTGAGTTGGAACAAGTTAGTTTAGAAAAAACTAACTTTAGTTTTAGGGTGCTGCTGCTCAGACATGTTAAAATGTGCCAATTATTTTTTTATTTTTTTTTATTTTTTTTGCAGGAGTATGTTCACTGTTTGGCAACAGCACTTTGCTGTATGTCTCCTACAAGAAAAAGCACCTCCTGAAGCCTGCAGAATACTTAATCATCAACCTCGCTGTTAGTGACCTGGGCCTCACTTTGTCTCTCTACCCCTTGGCGATCACTTCGAGCTTCCACCACAGGTACTGAACTCGTAGTTTGCTGGTGCATGAAAGTAAACGAACAGAGCAAAGAACACCCCTGGAGAAATGGGATATTTGCTGCTGAAATTTTAAACTTCCTTTTATGTATCACAGTTTTATCGTTTAATAATTATGGTTAGCAACACAACTGCCAGTGAGGTCACAGATATGGAGTGTCAGGTTCGAGCTACTCTCTTGTTATACTTCTCTCACCTTCTCCCTTATTGATCTTTCCTCTTTGTTTTTTCACCGTTCTCTCCTCAACCCCCACCTCCCACGCAGGTGGTTGTATGGTGAAACAGCGTGCTCCATTTATGCGTTTTGCGGCATGTTGTTTGGCCTCTGCAGTCTGACCACCCTCACCCTGCTAAGCATGGTGTGCTTCATGAAAGTGTGCCACCCACTTTACGGTAAGCCTTTCGAGAAGCTATGTTTGCCCGGCAGCACGATTAAGCGTCACATCCCCGAGAGAGGGAACTGATCATGCCTCTGTGTAACACACTTGAGCTTTTATTTGATGAGTGACGTGTGCAGTCAGTAAGTGCTGCTTGTGATGTTGGTTGATGCAGTGCAGTTGGGTTTTTAATATGGCCACAAGAGAGTGAACTCTAGTCTAAAAAAAAGAAGCGTTTTTGTTCCTAACACTCAATTATAGACACTAAGGCATGATCACATTCAAAAAATGTCATTCCTGTTAAACTACTTGAAAAACAAATTGAGATTTTCTTTAGAAATGTCAACTTGCATATAGATATTTGGTCTAAATTGTATTTTTATCACTCAAAACTATCCGTTCTTGTCCGTTACCACAGAACAATGACAATTTAAGATGCCCAATGTTTCATGCTTGCAGCTGAACAATTATCAAACCGTGTTTTTACCTCATGTTTCGTGAGCACACAAAGAAAATTGACAAATCCAGCTGAATATACGATCTAGTTGTTAAGGGGGTCACAAATGTGCACAAAATAAATGCAAACCCTTGTTGCTGCATATAAATAACAGACTTTGAAGGAAGATACAAGTTGATGAGCATCCAGAGACTTACATACCAAAAAGGTCAGTGGAAACCAGGCTTGAACCTGTAGCACTAATAAAAAAAACATACCATAACCTTTTGATAAAGACATGAAAGAGAATAAATATTTTTATCATAACTTATTGCAGTTGTATGTAACTGATGCTAAACTACTGATCTAATATGAAACAGCATGAACATCTTGGCAACCTTGTTTCATTAAAATATTTTTCTGCTTCATCTTCCATCTGTTCAGATTAGGGCAACATGACAAATATCCACCATAAAAGGCTGCCATAAAGTGTGCACCACTGTCTCTTGAAGGATTACCTCATTATCTGTGTTAATAGTCATTGGAAAAATCTAATACTCATGACTTATTTATATTATAAATGAACAAAATGGTTGTGATGGAAGCAGTTTGTTTACAAAGCATTTAGCTTTCTTAAAATTAAAATAAAAACTTTTGTTTTGTCAGGAAACCAGTTTAAGTCTCTTCATGGCCAGCTGCTCATCGCCTGTGCTTGGGTCTATGCTCTGTTGTTTGCCTGCTTCCCGCTGGTCCACTGGGGAGAGTATGGACCCGAGCCCTATGGCACAGCCTGCTGTATCGACTGGCGCCTGTCCAATCGGCACACCTCAGCACGCTCTTACACCGTGGCACTGTTCGTTTTCTGCTACATCCTTCCATGCTGTCTTATCGTTGCATCCTACACGGGCATTCTGGTCACTGTGCAAACATCCCGGAAGACCATGGAGCAGCATGCATCAAAGCAGACACAGAAAAACAACATTCAGAGGATTGTTGTCAAGGTAAGATAAGGAGCTAGGGTCTAAAAAGGGTTTCACTTTCACAATGTATAATGTCTATTTTTTTATTTCAACATGTGGCAGTGGTACACAACAGTTAATGCCTTGAGTACTTTAAACACAGATTTATCAAATACAACAAAGGCTGTGTCTCAATTTAGTGGCTGCAGCTAATGTAGTGCAAATTTGTAGGCCGTAGGCTGTCCTATTTCATGGGCTCCTTCTCATGTGGCCGACAAATGCAGCCCACTAAACCTTGAAAACATAGGCTGTATCAGAGTATCCTGTGCAGCTGACAATATTCCAGGATTCAACATCAATTTTTAAAGAAAAAGACAAAGTTTGGAAAGTAATCATGGACCAAAGTAGTTTTTAAATGTGTTTTTTTTGCTGCAATGAGATGTTAAATAAAAATTATTAACAAGTACTGATACTGAAGCTAAACCCAAATTATTAGTGTAAATAAAATGACATAGGGTATTTTGAAGTTATACCTCCGGTGAAAAGATGTGCAATGTTCCAAAGTGTTTTTGAAAGGGATATAAAACGTATCACTATGGTAACAAGGTAAAACATACATCATTCGAAAACTAGGCTGTCTCATTTCACAGCAGTCTTGAGCTCTCTTTTTATGCAGCCTACCTGGATTGCGAAGGGTGTGGCCTTTGTGGGCCACCGTCTACATGAACAGCAACCTTTGAATTGAGACACAGTTTCTAATTATGCACACCAGATTCGGCTAACTTGCTCTAAAATTACCATATTGAAAGATGTATTTGTAAATGTATTTCAGGTATTCTTTTTGTGTGTGTGTGTGTCCTTTTTATCTTTCTAAGCTGAGTGTGGCCGTCTGCATTGGTTTCTTCACGGCATGGAGCCCTTACGCTGTCATTTCCATGTGGGCCACCTTCGGACAGGTTGAAAACATCCCTCCTCTTGCATTTGCAGTGCCTGCCATGTTTGCAAAGTCCTCCACTATCTACAACCCCATCATCAACGTAACCCTGAGACCAAATATTCGCAGGATGATGTGCAGAGACTTAGGCGTGCTATTTGAACGGTGCCTGAAGGGCTGCCTCGCCCTCAAGGGGCAGTTAAAGTGCTGCTCAAATCCAGAGATCAAGGTCAGACTTCGCACAATCCACCGACAGAGCAGCCAGTTTCCTTCATCGATCTCAGCTGCTCAGCCACCGGTAGTAACTATTAAGGATTACAGCTGCCAGAGGTGTGAGGATAGTTTTGAACACTTTGGACTCTACCCTCAAATGTGTGGTATTGCTAATCCAGCTGTCAACAGAGGCTCATCAAAAGGTGAAGACGCTCCACTTTCCCAAGCACATGCCCATGCTTCTGAGAGGAAGATGGCCATTATAAATACTTTAGAGACAAATGCCTTCAATATTCATTTAAAAATGGCTCAAAGGAACACAAAACATGCTTGGTCTTGATAATATGTATAATTTATACCAAAACAGTTTTGGTAATTTTTGTTCTTTGAGATGTGCGGTTACTTTGAAGACATTTTGTTCAGGAATTCACAAAACGTTCCTCACGTGTTGCAGCAGCAGCCATGTAATGTATTCAAACATTTGTTTTTTCTTGTGAAAAACACTACTTTACTTCATTCAGCTAATGAATCTGAATGTAAAAATATTTTATTTATTTACCTTTATTTAACCAGGCAAATCCCACTGAGATCACAGATCTCATTTGCAAGGCCTGAAGGCAACCCATTGTGCATGCAAAATCTGCACAGAAAGACCCCAGGTTTAAGCTGGGAGATTGAACCCAGGACCTTGTTGCTGTGAGGCATCAGTGCTAACCACTGAGCCATTGTGCTGCCAAACTGAGTCCATGCGTTTGGATCGTTTCACTCATTTCATTTATAAAAGCTTTTTTTTTTACTTTACACATAACCATTATTATTCCAGAGCAGTATAGTTTGAGGCAGGAATTTTTGATGAGTTTTTTTAAACAATTTTTGGATCAAATTTGTCAGTGCCAAGCTACAGACTTTTTTTTTTTGAAGCACGCTCATTTTTACTTGCATGCTTTTTAACTGTTTGATTAGGTTAAATAAAGCTGAAATGTGGATATCTGAAAGATTTTTAATAGGTATAAAAAAAAAGACTTTTTTTAGCATTCCAAACATTTAGTGGTGTCAAATCCTGGTCCTCGAGTGCTGCTATTCTGCATGTTTAACTTATTTCCCAGCTCATACAAACCGGATTCAGTAAGTGAATTACCTCTTCGAGTTCTGCAGACGCCTGCTAATCACCCATTCATTCAAACAAGGTGTGTTGGAGCAGAGAAACATGAAACATGCAGGATAGGGGCCCTCGAGGACCAGCTAGATTTAGATCTATTGGAATTAAATTGACTGCAATATAATTTGACAATAACTTTTTTATTACTGTAAACAGGTTTGGTTTACTATAAACTACTGAAGTGTAATAGGTATGAAATGTTAAAACTTTCTTTTGCTCATTTATTTCAGCAACAGGACAGTTTGTGTACAAGTAAACACGTTTCTTTGAATGCTTTGTTTCTTTTACAGCTCAAACATTGTTTATATTAAACAACTGCAGGTAAGTTGATGCTGTTTTAGAAACATATAAGGAGCACAACACCATACAATTTTATTATTATAGATTTAATATATTACTAATTTGTGAACTATATAGTTAAGAGATAAAATTAAATCAGTTACTGAAAAAAACAAACTAAACTTAATTATCAGCTTCGACATCTCCTCCAGCTGCAGTAAGAATGATGCATAAAAAATAAAATACATAAAATACACACTGAATTTTTAGAAATATATGAACCTTGTTTATTTTAAATGTTAAAAATAGCATTCCAGTAGCGGAAAACATCTAACAAGGATTTTGTAACTGTGTAGAGAAAACAAATGTCACTTTGCAGCTAAAACTGCATCACTCACAAATTCACAGACATTTCATTATTCAAAAAAAAGACATGACCGCATTCCCAAGACAATTTTCAGGGAGAAAAAAAAGCAAATTATCCAAACTGTTCAATATGGTACAGTAACAATCTACCAGATTAACGATACTTACAATAAATCATGAAATACACAGTCAATAAGTACTAATAAGTACTGATAAGTACAAAAATGTTTACATTCATAACGACACATGTCACTAACCTAAATTATAAAGAACAAGTGCTTTACAATGTTTCTATTTAAAATATTCATTTGGCAAAACATCTTGCTTTGGCTTATTAAGTGTAACATGATCATGAAATGTGCAGATAATTTTTTTTTTTTGGTAACAAGAGTTTTGAAATTAAATGAATATATCCAGATTAACACCATGACCATGTCCTAAACTTACAAGCTTTGAGTTGAAAAAAATAAAAGATAAAAATACAGCACAAAAAATAGAAATCTGAGCATGATAAAATCACAGTTAGATTAAGCTTTTTTTTTTTTTTTTCTGACTTACATCCAGAAAGTGTTCAATAATTGCAAACTGACGGTGAGCACCTTAATTATCATTACCAACCAGGATATTACATCTACATACAGGATAGGGGCCCTCGAGGACCAGCTAGATTTAGATCTATTGGAATTAAATTGACTGCAATATAATTTGACAATAACTTTGTCAAAACCATATTACATCTACATTAAATAAAGCCTTTTTATTTGATTTTATTTTTTTAATACCAACATTCTAGTCATCTCTAAAGTCTTAGATTGAACCCAATCCTCCAACATGACAACACTCATCCCCAGACATCCCTCAATAACTTTTATAAATCAATGTGGTATTACAAAATCATACAGCATTAGAAGAGAATTCTTTTTATTTTCATTGATCTGAGCATTGATATTTTGAAAATAAACTGCACAAAAAGTAAGAAATTTTGTGTTTGATTGTTTATTTCTATGTTTTAACAATTTTTCCAGGTAATAAATCTTATGCCATTGGAAAGTCCTTCACATTTGAAGGAAAATGCATTTGTGGTTTGAGCAGCAGAGTTGAGTTTATGGATTGCACTGATGAAATACTTGGCAAATCCCTGACAGATTATTCTGCTATTGACTCTTGTTTAGAGTGTTTGGTACCAACTAGTAGTGATCCCATATCTCTAAAGTCTTAGATTGAACCCAATCCTCCAACATGACAACGCTCATCCCCAGAGGGCTTAGCAGAATCAAACACAAGTTTCCATACTTTTTGTGACCACCACAGTTAATCGGAGCAGAGTTGCATTGATTTAAGTCTTTGGTGAACAAGAGTTGCACAAGTCCAGAATATTCTGGATGACATCTACCTTTATGTTTCCTTCCAAGGCTTTGCAAAGATTCCCAATGGTACAGCCGAATGATCCTTCCTTCATTTTCCAGGACTCCAGCATCTGGTGCACCATCTCTGGCAAGCCGTCACGGAAGCAGTCATGCTCTATGGTTTCTATTTCCACATTAGTGAGATTCAGGCGTCGCGCACAGCGTTTCCACTTGTTCCCAATGTTGTTCCTCACCAGATCCAGGTGTTCATCGTTTACAGGACAGCGGTCTAAATTAAGCAGAGGGCAGCAATGAATGAAATATTATTTAAATGATGAGACATTATTTAAAGGTGAACCTTGTTTTCAATTTAATTTCAGTTCAAAACTTTGATATTATTATAAATATGTAATAGAATGTGAGGCACCGACAGTATTTGTACAGCAGAGGAAAACTCTAATGTGTCAGTGTCTTCAGTTTGTTTATATTTTAATTTATGTGCGTATAAAATGACATAATGGTTACATGTAAGAACTGTTGTGTTTTACCGTGGTTACAAATGCCTTCTTGTATTTGAGAGGTGGGGGAGCTGTTACACGAAGATAACGAATTTAGAGAAGCCTCACAGCCTCTGATGCTCATTGTGTTGTTGCACCCAATCTGGATCCCGCTGGCATTCTGAATGTAGAGAGATCCTGGAAAAAGCACAACACCAACATAGAGTTCAGTCGCTCCACTTTATACGAAATCAAACAGACAAAACAGCAAAAACTTAAAAAGTTTTTCTACATACCTGGATCCTGCAGTGAACTACACACTGTAGAAGGCAAAAGGCGTCCAGCAGTTGTGTCAGGGGCAGCGGTGTCAGGCACTGGGTAAGCTGGCCAGGACTTTTGTCTGTCAAAGTTGCTGCGTGGATGTTGCGGGTTAAAAGGAGACAGAGAAGGTGTGCTGACAGATGTGGGAAAATGAGGCGAGGAGGACCTCATAGACTCGTAAAGTCCTGAGGTGGGGTGAGGCCAAGCGTCCTCCTGGCCGATGATCGAAGCAGGTTCTCCTTTTGTCCAGGACTGGACAGATGATATCTCCTGTGCTGGCTGCCTCACAGTGTTATCTGTTACATTTAAATAGTTTGGCAAGAAAGGATTTGAGGCATTTCTATAAAAGCAGTTGGCAGCTTCAGACTGAGTGTCACAAAGGTAGTTCCCATGTTTGTGGTACTGAAGCTCTCGGCCCAGTTTTTCCTCCAGGCCTGAAGGGCTGCTTAACACCCTTGCATCTGCCTGAAGGGAATCTCCACATGGTTCATACTGGATGACATGCAGGTCCTCAATACTGGCTTCAACTGGCATGGATACAGTTTTCTCTGAACTCAACAAAGGAGCTGGCTGATCTAAGAGGGGGAGAGATTCAAATAAAAAATGGTAATCAAGTGTTTAAAAACGTTACAAAGACATGAAACACATGGAAGTGAACATTAGAGTGTCTATATGCAGTATTGAGATGACTTACCATGTTCACTTGTCAAACTACATTCATGGGTCATTGATAGTGATTTCATCTTTTCAACAAGTTCATCTGGGCCTTCATATTCTAACTGTAAATAAAAAAAAGATAAAATATTAAATCATTGAGAACTCAAAACCTGTATTTTTCTGCTACTAATAAAACAAGGTTTGTTGTAAAATACTTCACAGTATTACCAGAGCAAGTCTTACAGGTGAATATATATTCACCTTTACCTTGCATAGATCTTTTTTTACATGTGGTTCAAGCGTTTCCATGTAGAAAGGCAAGAAAGAGTTGTAGGCCCCTGCAAAGTAGGTAAAACAAAAAGAAACATGTTAGTGCTATGAATAAAGCAAGACTTATTAAATGACTTGGTGCAAAAAACATAAAACAGTACATTAATGCCATAATTTCATTTGTCACTAAGAAAACTAAGACAAGAACTAAAACGCATACAAAATAGAACAACAAAAATGGACTACACCAAATGTACCGAGGGCTGTATCAGACCATCCATCACTTTGGTGTGTGGGGATTGATAAAGAACCCATATGAGCGGTGGGCTTGTAAATGGGTCCATTGCTCTCCCCAAAAAGACACTAAGATTTGTTCAAACCTTTGGGTTCCTCAGATGAAGGACACAAGGTTAGAAACACTCTGTGTTCTAAGCTTCTCAAGATCCATAAAGAGGTCCCCAAGAATTAAATTTCTTTGACTGCTTAGAGCCAGGCAGTGGTTAAAGTATTACAAAGAGGTCTAATTCAATGCAACGGGCATCACACAGACCATTGTTATGGAGTCTCATCACAATTTTTTGGTGGTTGAGCAGGTTGTGCCCAGGTGTGCTTAAAGTTTTCCTTGTTTTTCCCAAACCTAAGATTTGGGCTGTTAATCAGTTCCCGTGCCTGTCTACAGTCCGTCAGCTCCCAGCAGATTGAATGTTGACGTTAGGATGACAATTTTGTTCCATGTAGATTGAAGGTCTTTGACAGATGCCACACACCAGTAGATTCTGCATTTCTCAACTTGGGATACAGTTTCAAAACCACCTAGTGGGTATCTGTACTCTCTTTCACTATGGTTGAGCAAAATCAGCACCCCTGCACCTACTGACCCCTTCAGAAGAGATCCATCTGTAAAACAGTAAAAATGATTGGGACACATGTCCATTATAGAAATATTACTCCAGGCAGATTTCTGTCTCAAATTTGTATTTTTTGACCATTCTGTCTCCAGGTTCTGCTGCTACTGGAACAGCAGCAACTGCCCAGGCCCAGCACTATGACGCTAAAGATGAGACGGCAGGACAACAGAGAATGGTACGCTAATCGTAGCTAATGTTGGCTTGTTGTTTGGTAGCTTGCTCATCTGTGTGACATAACCCACCCTGGTCAGTAAACAAATCAAATGAGCAACAAAAGCTGATGTCAAATTGTGCCAAGCAGCCAGGCCCGGATAAAACCACAGGGCTCAGAAATCAGAGTGGGACTGGCTGTGAGGGCTAATGCAAACATGCTGAACCCGGGTTTGAAGTCTGACTAGCCCGGTCCACGCGGTGCAAAAAGGCCTAATTAATACAACGCACACTGGACTCTGTTGTTTCTCACTATTTGCAATGTTAAAATAGACACATATAAAAGGATACCTTTAAATGTTGGTCTTTGTTCCGGATTGTGATCCCAGCAGCTCTTCATAAGCCGAATTATCTCTACAGGCGTGTCTTCTGGAATAAGGTCCTCTGCTGGTCGGTCACCATTGCGAACACACTGGCTCACGTGCTCTTCACTCCTGGCATCTGAACACAGAAATATTTGGTTTGAATACCTGCACAACTGTTACGAAAACTCCCCGTTTATGCATCTAAAACTGAATCCCATCTCAGCATACTTAGATATGGTTCTTGCTCCGTGAGAATGACCCAAACCACGATAGCAAAGCTGTACACATCAGATTTCTCCGAGGAGGGTGTATGGATACTTTTCAGGTGCTCTGGTGCCATGTAGCTTAGCGTGCCGGCTTCTCTCAGCCCAGAAGTCGGATCCCTACGACTCCTCTTGCGAGACTCCTGCTTGGTGAGCTTGCTCCACGTCTGGCAGGTGGCCAGGCCGAGATCGGCGATCTAAAAAGCACAGAAGTAACAGTTTTTAAAGTGACTTGAAGCAAATAGGTTAAAAGTGTTAAAAATACAAACATGCACCTTGATGTGAAAATCCTCATCTACTAAAATGTTTTCTGGCTTGATGTCCTTGTGTATGACATTTTTTTCTGTGAGGTACACCATCCCCTCCAGAATCTCTAAGATGATTCTTCCTTTGATGGACACTGGCACACTGACCTAAAACAACACAGCCGAATTTAGTTATTTAATACTACAATTCAAAACGTTAAAATTAATAAAATAAAGGCTTTTATGCTCCACACGAGATTAGAAAATTTAGACCCACTGACCGTTTCCAGCATTACCAAGAGATTGCCTCTGGGGAGGAGCTCCATAACCAGAGAGCAGTCTCTATCCTCCATAATCACACCGAGCAACTTGACCACACGCTCATGGTTAAGGCTCGCCATGATGCTTCCCTCCTCCAGCAGTGACCTTTTACTGTCTCTGAAAAGTAGAGAGAATAAAGAGAAATAAAAAGTTTGCCTCAAGCAACTTTCAGAACATGCATCATTTTGAATCTAATGAAAAGGCAGGATTCAAAATGACAACTGTTAAGCAATACCAAATTTTGATGAATAAATCAATCAATTTTTACAGCTAACATTTGGTTTGGTAGTAGCTGTGAGTCATTCATCAAACATACTCTAAGTGCTAACGGTTTGCATGAAATAAAAGATGGTTTGGACATGTGCAGAGGAAGGGTATATTAGAAGAATGTTAGAGATGCAGCTGCCAGGAAAAAGACAAAGAGAAAGGCCAAAAAGGAGCTATAATGGATGCAGAGAGAGGACAGAGTGAGATGGAGAATGACTTGCTGGAACCCTGAAAAGGGAAGAGTCAAATGAAAAAGTTGGCTACATAATTATAGCTACAGGGCCCTTGTTGAAATGTTCAGAATGCCATTGAATGTGTTTTATGAATCTGATCTGACAAGCGGAAGTTGAATATGTGAGTTAGACAAATATCTCTGAGGAAGTGACTGAAAAAAATAAATCAGCACGCATGTATGTTTGTTTTGTTTCCTTGTCGTCAACACTCATTTACATACTCTGCATGCCTCTTTGCACATCAGAGAAGCATAACTGTGAATGCACTTTCTAATTTTTTTAGTGTCACTTTTTAAGGTCCAAGCAACCACAGCAGCTGTACGTCAGCCTCCATACAGGACTCGTGTGTCGCGTTACGGGAAGGGGATTACCCAGGATGATTCGGTTCCCACAAAAACATGAAGACTTACTCGTTGCGAAGAGGACCTGTATACACAGTCTTCAGCACCACCTGGCCGAGGGTAACATGGTAACACAAATAAACATCTCCGAACCCTCCGTATGCCAGCGGCTCCTTTTTGATGAGATCCGCCGGGCTCATCTGCAGCGACGTTTCAGGCGCGGTGGCCATTTCTGTGATAAATTACAAGAAAACACGAGTTTGAAGAACTTGAGCCCCACATGTACTTATAACCAGGTCGTCAACGCTCAAATACACCGTTTATTAAACTCAAAAGCCGGCGCAGGACACAAGCTAATCGGCTAACCCGGCGAGTTAATCATCCGTAAAGTTCAAAACACCTTGACATCCCTAGGAGCCATCACCTACATCCCAAAGTTTTGGCAACCTAACTTTTACCATTAAATTCCTTTACTAAACACAATACGGATTCAACTTATAAAATCTAATTATCGAACATAAATAGAAAATAAGCAACGTACATTACCTATAAATACACCTAAAGGCACACTTTCTTTTATTTCCGGTGTTTCTTCGACGTCCCACAAAACAGAAACTAGTGCTAAAGACTACAGCCAGCCCAACAAGTCGATGACAGATAAAATAAACCAGGACGAGTAGATTCAGTTTTGTGACGCGTTGATTAAAGGCCAGTACATTAAAAATAAAACACAAAGTATAACCTATATATTTATTATCTAATTGTTGCTTATTTGTATTAAGAAAAAAAAATCCAATAATCTACTTTTCGTTTGAATGCAAGGAGGTTCTCAAATATCCCTGGCCTGTTGCTGCTCTTCTCTATAGAACCTTGTTTCTATGTGGCATTGCTGCCCCCTGCTGGTAAAACTGATTAATTAAAAAAGTAACAACATGAATTTCACTGAATGCTCACTTTTCAAAACTTTTATCTTAATATTAATTTAATAAATTTAGCTTTTTAAAATTGAACTTCATGCAAATTATATATACATACCGTCTTAGTTAACAGCAACAGGCCTGGATTAATACAGGCTTATTTAAGACTTTGTTATGTTGAAAGTACAATTTCTGTTTCTTTTTTTTAAATCAACATAAACATGATTATGCCCTGCCTCTGAGGGGGAAAAAAAAGCAAGTTCATTGATAAATTGGGCGTTTATGTGAAACTAGAGCGGGAAACCACCTGAATTGTAGCCTCCAACAGCGTGGGCGAAGTTTAACATGTAGCCTAAGCCTACATTTTGGGCAGCCTATCTGTGAACACCCACACTATAAATTCCTCCTTTTTGCACACTAAAACCACAACAAAGTAGTATCATGTTTACCTGCTTTGTGTTTTGTCAATTTGGTGGCTTCCACCTTTTTTTTTTTTTTTTTTTTTGCGTAAATACACATTTATTGCTGGTAATCTGAAGGCTGTTCAGAAAATTTCCACATTTGTATCGCAAGCTGTTACCAACAATTTACAGCAAACTGCTAAATCAAATAGGTCAGTTTCAATACATTTCCAACTTGTCTTAGAGTTGTTTGCAAATTGTTTTACTAGTACAAAACAGTAAATTCATCATGTCTACACTCTCAGTTGACTCAATATGAAAAACATGAGCAGCCTAAATTAGCATTAAGCTTAGCATTAACTTAGTAAAATATCTGAGAAAAAAAGAACATATTGTTGACCAAAAAAACCAACTCACTCAACTGTGTTTGGTTTCTGTCATTTCGCATGTGGGCCACAGACACCTCCCCTCATTCAAGTCTAAGTCTAGCTGTCCCACAACAATAGATCACCAGGAAGTTGAAGCAATTGGTGCCTGACTCGTGCAGTCAATGTGGGGCAGTGGGTAGAAGCAGTTCCTGTTGATGTCTCTTACAATGATAATAATCAGCACAGAACTGCCAGGTGCCATCTTTTTTCTCTGTAAAAGCAGCTGAGTTACTGCCCATGTTCATGTCTGTGACTGGCTTCTCACAGTCTGTGAGCTGTCAGAGTGGTTTTGTGTTCAAGTTGGTTTTCTGCTAACAGATATACTGAGGAAGGCTGTTCCTGCCAGTAAGATGTAGAAGATGATGAGAAACACAATTTATACTGTGATGACTAATATACTTTGTGGCAAAACGTTTTTATTTTTGTAAAACTCAATATGAATTGTAATCAAATTTGGATCTCAGCAAAATGCAATTTCTCTTTGCTTACTCTATAATTTTCCCTGTTTAATCAGACTTGTGACAGTGCTTGAAAAACACACTCAGAGCGTTACACTAGTCCTGACACACTGGATGTCCCTGAATCTGCAGGGACATCCAGTGTGTCCTCAGGGTCTCAGGGTGATCAGATTGAAACAATGTTCTCACGTTATATGTTTAATGCTCTGCTACAAGTGAGTATTAAAAAACATTAAAACATTTAGTTATACAAAGTATTTGTTTTTTTTCAGTTCATAGGAAACATTTTGATTAAAAAATTTATAAGTAGAAAGATGACATCAACATGTTGGACTTGACATCCATATATATTGTTTTATTTATCAGAATATTGATCAGTCCTATTGTTTAGTCTTCATATACATCATTTTAATTATCAGTGCCACTCACTTTGCCATCTCTGTTTTCTCTCATCATAGAAATATAGAAATCATGCCTGACCTAAAACTCATATTTGTCTGTTTCAGTGTTGTATAACTCAAAGCAATACTTGAGTAAAAGTGCAAGTATCTTACCATAAAATTACTTTTGTGAAAGTTTAAGTCATCTCAAAGAATATTACTCGAATGAAATACTTAAAGTATCTGACATTTATTGTATCAAAAGTAATTTTTTGATATGTATTAAAAGTAAACATATTGAGTGAGCGGTTAGAATTTCCTAAATGACGTTTCAGAGGTTATCAGTCTGCTTTGTCCACCAGGGGATCACCTGCCTGTGCTTTAAAGCGTACCTTTCACAAAACCTGCAAATATCACAACATTCAGCACAGCATCTCAGCACAATATTAAAATATCAAAGGCAAACATAAACAACACATCCATTTTTTTAATTTACTCGTGTTTGAGGTTTTTATTCATAAAGCTAAAGTGTGAATGATATATTTTCACAAGCTCAACATTTAACTGTGAACTCGTTCTCACACATACAGCAAAGTCACACAGTTGCATTCAGCTTGTGGTGAATTAGCTGTTAGCTTTAGGGTGGAACTCATGTCAGTTGGAGGCTCTGACTTGTTTTTATTTTGCGCAGTTGTCCGGTACTGATGTTATTGATGTCAAACTTGATTGTATACATATTTGATTGTGCAGCTTAGCGCTGCAGTTTAGGCTCAATAATCGCAGCATTATTAAACTGTTCTGTTTACCTACATATAACATTAGTCATATGTTTGGACACAATTAACTGTCTATGAGTAGATGTGTCCAAACTGAAAATCCATACTGTATGTATTTGTGACAATATATACACAGAAAGGTTAGCATATCATTTAGAATGATTTATACTTTGGTATAAAATCAGTTCCAAGCATCAACAAATGAAGGAAATGTGACCCTCCTCATGATTCAGTTCAGTTCATGTTAGCTTTTAAGATACAAAAGACCCTCTTTGACATTGCCTAGCGTTCATGTTTGTGTCCATGAAAAAATGATAAATGACTATAGTGTATATTTTAGCACTTCAAACAATAAGAAGCTAAAAGAAAAACACAATAATGTTGCCCGTCAGCAGTTTAGCAGGATCACGTGAAGCAGCCAGAAGGATGTTGTAAAACTGATTTGTAAGCAGATGAGATGAAAATAGAAAATGTTACTTGAATGAGAAGTGTCAAATTTAACAATCATAACAACCCCCTCCTATCTGTGAGGGTAACAAATATTAACAGCCTGATGAAAGCCGTCAACAGTCCAGAGTTGAAGCGGTTTTCTGCTGGGGTGGGCTGAAATGCCTCTAAACTGATGTTGCAGGATTTGTTAACATTTGCCATAACTGCATTTGCTACTCGTAAAACAGTAATGCTGTATAAATAACCAAATATCATACAAATTTGGTGTTTTTTATGCAGTTACTACTTGTGCAGAAAAGCAAAAGCAGCAGATCTTGCCATAAAAAACTTTAAAATCATTATGTTTATTCACAAGTGGTGCCTCTTTCACTGGTGAAAGCAAGACTGCTTTACAATTTCCCTAATAGGCGGAATCAGATTTCCCTCACATGGGAAGTGCTTTTTAATTGACTGAACTACAATACTTTTATTTCTGTGTAAATGTACATTTGACACAGAGAACAAAAACAAATAAAAACATAATAATTGAGATCATGCATGGCTTGCAAGACAAGTGAAGCCATGTGCAACTCCTGCACAGGCAAGATTAAAATGAAAAAGGAAGGCCTATTCTTGAACTTCCCAAAACAGAGTACAGTAACAAGTTTTACCACACTGTGTTTTTGGAGCACGATAGCTCACTTTGTGTTTACAGCGTGAAGTTATATTTGCTTAGACAGTGGGTCTTCTCAGAAACATGTCTTTTTATAAAACCTGCAGCAACTGAGTTTTTTTCTTCTACTTAATAATTGATCTTCAAAGAATTATTATGGAAACTAAATTTGGCCCATAGATGTTCATAAAGTGTATTTCTTATTAGCAATTAGACCTTACTGCAACTATTTTACTGAGCAGTTTCAGCATTTCCTGTTTTAAATGTCTGTAACTTTCTACAGTCTGAGTTTTGTAACTTAAGGTGTGTGGGTTTTTTTTGGAGCTAGAGTTTGAAAGCTTTGAACTCTGGTTGTGAGATCTGCAAGACCAAATCTTTTTTTTTTATTTACTGGATTTGGTTTATGTCACATTGTTTTCTTTACCTAAATGTCAAGAAAAGACACATTTCTTCACTGTCAAAATGTAACATTTATTTCAGCATAATGGCACATCTCTTGGTGATTATGTCAAGCAACATGTGAATAGAAAACATTTTTTGTTTTCTTACTTTAATCCAGATTAACATGTACAACGTAGTATGTTGTTTCAACACCTAGCTGGTGCAACTCTTATATTGATGATTCTTTGGAGTCAAACCCCATTCAAGATGCCTGCCACAGCCAAATGACCTTAGTAAACACAATCTGGCAATAATTCACTTCGTTTTACAAACATTGCATTAGTTAGTTTTCCCAAAACCCAAAATAAGGATGCTTTATTAGGACACAATCAGTTTGACACTGAAAACATCACATAACATGTTATTATCAAACATTTCTTAAGAATAACATTTTATTATTCACGTTAAATGTTCTAAATGTATACCTTTTCTTTGCAGGAATAAATAAAAAAATGTATTGAACTGTTGTCTCATTTTATTTTTATAGATTTGAATTATTTAAATAATGATAAAAAAAAAAACTAAAGCTTAAACTTCAGCACTACCTTATGGGCTGCGATTAAACACTCTCTAATCAATGTTCCACTCTTTGTGTACCTTGTTATTTTTATTTTCACATGAAGTTAATTCAATTGAATCTGCTTTTGGGTCTCTTTAGTAATTATTCTTTAGTTCTACTGGAGACATGCTTTTGAAAACCAAAAATGTTCATGTGTATTTTTCATACTGAAAAGATTTTTTTTAGCATTTAAAAGCTTCTCTGCAGGAGGACAATATTTTGCAGGTGATGGAGTGTAAATGCAAATGCAAATGAAGTGAATGATGGAAGAAATGAATAGAAGTTTGGCAGGAGAGTCATCCTGGTGGCAGTCAACATCGTGACTTTGACTGGGCTGGAAGGGCATCCATGTTGCTGTGGTGTTGGTCCATCCTTGTACTGAGTCCAACTCGGGCTTCCAGGAACAACTCATGGAAGTAAGTTGCAACATAATACACAACTGCATCACAACTCAAAACTGTTAACTGCAGTATTTTCTTCCAAAACTTCAGGCTATGACTCAAAAAAAATCCAAGGACAAGCCCGAGTTACATGAAATGTTTGCCAGAGGACCTGTAAAGCAAAAGCAAATAATGGAGAGATAACCTTCATCCACATCCTAAAGATTTCTCAACAGATCTCCTGATGGAAGTTTTTGCAGCTCAGCTGACTGAGATGATTAAATTAAATGTATGAAACTTAAAAGTGTGGATATTTCTCGCACATTAAATCATCCTCCGAAGGTCATGTTTTGTATTTCACATATATCTCCCCCTACTGTTTCACTTTGATTGCAAATGTATAAAACCCTTGTGCCTTGTGAGGTTGTTGGTGGTCTGGCTTGTTGAAGGTGATAAGACACGTTCTGCACTCTGCTGCTCTGTTTCCTGGTTCTCTTCCTGTTTGTCTCATGTGCAAGGGAGGTCATGCATGGTGGCATCAAAAACACTGAGATCACATTATTTTATCAGCCTTTTTGACTCAATTCATTTCACAGGCTGTAGAACAATAAAAATATATAATTTTTCTAAGGTTAGATTCCACATTCTGTACACAGCATGAGGATTTATGGAAGTGTAGCCACTGGAGGGCAGTATTACTAACAAATCACCCTAAAACGCACTTTACACTCAATCCCATGTGAGTATTTTTTGATATTTGGCTGATATCATCCTTAAAGTCTTTCCTCAACATTATCCCCCCACCCCAGGTGAAATGCGTTGTTATAAGAGGGCAGCTTTGTCAGTGGAAATGGGTTGGGCTTTCTTTTAGAAGAAACATATATTTGGGGTATTTTTTCTCTGACGGTGAAGCAACAGGTAATTGTTCCATTCCGTCCCGATGCGTGATCTGGGTGTCACTCAGAGGGATTCCCCGCTGCCGAGCTGCGTGGGCGCAGAGTTTTTTTATTTGAAATGAAGGCGCAATCTGCTGCGCATCTCCTCCTGAACTTCTCTGAGCCCAATGTACAGGCTCCTCCCTAACAGAAAAAAAAAAAAAAAAAATCAAGATGTGATAACGTTTAAGAATAGGACCCCGAAAGCCTCCAGACAGATTTCCGCGGTGGACCCACATCTCTAAAGGTAAGCAGCAACAGCAGCAGCAAATTTATTTAAATTCAAACTAAAAACCATTTTTCTTTATTGTGTAAAGGCAGAAGTTCTGTCCGGAGAAAAATGTCTGAACTCAGCCAAAATCACTTCTACTTTCAAAACAACCAGCAAATCTAACACGATTAAAGAGTTTTAGACAACATTCAGGTTAATAAATCAAACTCGAACAATAATTATTTGACTTTTAACTTTTTTAAGGCTATTATTTACATGTGTTTTATATGATTCATGAATGTCCCTTGCCTTGACAGAAGAGAAAACTGCCAAACTGAATGAATGCAATTTCCTATTTCAGCCTAAATCTTTAGATTAGGCTATAAATGATCACCCCAAAGTAATTGTTTAAGAATAGCATAAAATATGACAAAAGTGACCACTAGGTTGTTGCTTGGACTGAGACTCAAATAATCAGTTCAAATAAATGCTTTTGGAAAACAATTCAACCTGGAAGTTGCAACTTTAAAAAAAAACCAACATTGCATTGCATTCTCAGAAAAACCACAGAGTCTGAGTTTTAAAAACTCCAAACCCTCACTGTGTCCACGGGTCCACCATGTGCTTTATTTGAATGTCTCATTTGCAGAGATGAACCTGGATGAAGACAGTGTTCTGTCAGTCAGTTGCGGCAATGGCAAGCTGAGACAGTGGCTGATAGAACAGATCGACAGCAGGCGATATCCTGGCCTGGTTTGGGAAAACGATGAGAAAAGCATCTTCAGAATTCCGTGGAAACACGCGGGAAAGCAAGACTATAACAGGGAGGAGGATGCTGCGCTCTTCAAGGTCAGACCGTCTATTCTCTCGCTTCACACACCATCCACAAAGCACCTGACCACTGCAGCTTTCACACTGTTAAATATTTACAAGCCAGAAAACAAAGTGTCACTTTTGTTTGATTTATTTTGGCTTGTCGCAAGCAAAAAGAAAACTAAGAAAAACTATTCACTTGTTAAATTATTGCTTCCCCCCTTCCTTCAGGCATGGGCGCTGTTTAAAGGAAAATATAAGGAAGGTGTAGACAAGCCAGACCCCCCCACATGGAAAACCAGGTTACGCTGTGCCCTTAATAAAAGCAATGACTTTGATGAGATTGTGGAAAGAAGTCAGCTGGACATCTCTGAACCGTACAAAGTTTACAGAATCATCCCAGAGGGATCCAAAAAGGGTGAGTTTTTAAAGTTGTTCGTGCATTATATCGTGCAGCTGTAAAGATTCAAATGAAAAACATGGTATGTCTAGAGGTGGGATAAGGTTTTAGAAGTAAAACATTAAAGTTTCTAAATACTACACTTACACATGGAGACTGCTGCATTTCACACAGTTGTTACAGTGTTTATAAGTTATTGGTTATTTCTCACATACATTTGCACCACAGCTGTTGATTCTGATGAGGCAGGAAGCACAGGAAGCAAAAGCATGAACCAAAAAGGCCGTAGTGCTTTTTTTAGAGGGCTTCGGTTACTAAGCTCAGGGTGCACACAACACAACAAGACAACCTCAGCCTTGCATAACCAAGTCTCTACCATCATACAACAGTTATTGTCACAGAAGAGCAGTTTTTGCTATCTTGTCAACATGAAAAAAAAAAAGAAAAAAAAAAGGCAGATGCAGTTTGCTGTCTGTTGCACTCGCTTTGCAAATCACCCTCAGATAAAATAACAACACTACCCAACATGTGCAGGAAACATTATTCAGAGTTTAGATTTGCCTAAAGAGACTTGATGTTATTGTGCTTCACAAATCGATGAAAAGTTTTTATTTCTCTGTTGATACATGAAATTAGTTCATAAAGCATTTAATAACAGTTTCCTTTATCCAGATTATGCTTGATTAAAGCATGAGAGCTTCTGTTTTTGAACATTTACAGGAATGAAGATGAGCCGTTTGGAAGAAGCACCCTCGCATGCGAACACACTTGGCTATATTCCTCCTTATACGTCACTGCACAACCAGGTCAAAAGATTTTGCGGCACTCTGTCTTCTTTAAAAGAAAGTGTTGCTGTGTGAGTAACCATCCCTGTGCTTCCTCTTTTAGGTGCCCAGCTTTGTGGTTTCTCAGGAGAGAAGAGACTGGAGTGATTACCATGTACCGCCAGAACAACAGACTATGTCTAACACACGTCCCCACGGGCAACACGCAGAGCTGCAGTACGGCCAGTGCCACTACCAGCCATCGATCGGGCGTGTTTGGCCTGGTTCTCACACAGAAAATGGTAAGACAACTATTTACGGACTAAACTGATGCAGACTTTAATGCACTATACTACAATAAGAAAAAAATGACGTATTTTTGTCACGACCAGTATGGACCTCTTAGCTCTTCTTCCCTTACAGATAAACTGCATGAACTGACCACATTTTTTTTTTTTTACATGAGATTTCATCTGGAAAATCACAACACCACATGTGAGCACATGAACATTTTTGAAAACGATCCAAACACCACACAAAAAATGCGCAAAACCCATGTTTAACATGTAGATTTACCATGTTTTCACAGGAAAAGTGTGCATTTTCACATGTGAAGTTTTGTATTATTTTTGTCATCAGGAAACATGTTCAGAACATGGGTTTCACACATTTTACACATGTAAATTGAACATTGTCACATGTGAAATCATGTAATATCCTAATGTGAAATTTACGTTTTTTTTTTTTCTGTGAGCGTTTTAAAAAGAACGTCTCACAGTTTTGAACTGTTTTGTTGCGACAAACCAGTTTCTTCCAGTCAATCAATAATTTATTCTATAATGTTATTATCCATTTATTTTGGTTTGAGAAGCAATTAATGAAGATATCAGATCATTTAAAATATCATTAATCATTATGCAGTCCTGCAGCAAACTTTAATGTTTGATCTGTTTGTGAATCAAAACCAAGAACTGTAAATTGTAATTTTAAGTCCTTTCATGCGCATGATAACTGAGGTGTGAAATATAAGCTTCTTCCTTTTAAATTCTAATACAAGAATATGAAAAACAACTTTTTCTGTAGAAACAGGCTCGCTTCTGCATAAAAGTATTGCTTCTGTTTGATCAGCATTTATCTATTCATTTTTCGAATGCAGGTTTTCAGCTCTCGTTCCACACCTTCTTTTCCGACTCTCAGCCACCCATGTATGCAATGGAGCACAACAACGCCATAACAGGTAAAGAACCGAACCCACACCAGCGCACACATCAGCAGAACAATGAAATGTACTGTAAAGGTTTAATATCTGGAATCTGTTTGCATTTCTTGATACAAAACTACAAACACCTTGTACAAATTTTACTTCCATATTTTGAAGCCCATACTGAGTAGCCTTTTTTTTCAGCTACATGAGCATAGATTAAAATAGGAGGGTGAAAAAGATGCTTTAAATGACAAGAAGGAAAAGAGAAATACTTGAAACGGAAAGATTGCATCTAACAAGTTGCTGTAGATTTAATTATGGCTCATACACTTCAGCCCCTTTTCCTGCCACACTGTGACTTAGATCTTATTTTTATTTAGAGGTGTCAACTAAAGAACTATCTCCTTCTTTCAGATTTCAGCCTGCATGTGTCCCTATACTACAGAGAATCCCTGGTGAAAGAAGTCACTGTCAACAACCCAGAAGGTTGTCGGATCACCTCTTCCTCTGCATCCTCTCCATCCTCCTCCTCACCGTCTCCGTGTCCGGAGGACAAGTTTCACAACGGCGCTGAAGTCGTTTTTTTCCCAGCCCCATATCCTGAGTCCCAAAGACAGGGTGCCGAGATGCTTCCCAACATACTGGAGAAAGGGGTGCTTCTGTGGATGACAGCTGACGGGCTGTACGCTAAACGCTTGTGTCAGGGACGAGTCTACTGGGAGGGACCTCTGGCTCCACATCTGGATAAACCCAACAAGCTGGAGAAGGATCAGCCGTGTAAACTATTTGACACCCATCAGTTCCTCATTGGTAAGCAGCAACATGCACGAGCCCTTCAGATGCTGTTCATCTTGTTCTTCACTTGTTCAGTTTCTTTATTTTTTCAGTTTCCACTGCACAGACATTTTGTTTACCAGGTTACTAGTTTTTCACTTAAGTAACTCAAACAAGTGAGTAATTGTGTGCTTTTGTGACAGGCTGTTGTAACTAATTTCCAAAAATAACAGTGTTAAGATGCTTAACAACAAAATAGCAACCGTGCTCATAATTTCACACATTATTTTTGTAATAAACTGATCTGTATTGTCAGTCTTTACAGTGTACTGAGAAAGAAATTGGAACCAAAAATCTGTTGCAGAATATTGACAACTTTTTAATGAAAACGTTTGTACTTTTACAAACAAATTGACTCAATTATTATGGCTTTGTATGAGTTTTTTTTTTAAATGAACAGTACTGGCACAGATTTAACCTTTTTTTTTTTTTTTAATAAACAAACAAAAAACTAAAAATAAATCCACAAATCAATCCTCAATAATTTACATGTCAATGGTTGAATTCATTGATAAGGGTGGTGCAACAAATGAGAGCGAGGCTGCAGGTGCTTTAGCTGGGTAAGTCCCTCTCTCAGCGTTGAGGTAGCACAAAAGAAGGAACTCATCTTTTCAGCTGGAGGCCAAAGTATGTGGAGTCCCCACCCACATGTGGTCCACCACACTGCGCAATGTGACAGCATGTTCTGTGCCATTTCAATCTGAATTTCCACCATCTTCATTAGTACTTTCCAGAAAACTTGTTCTAATGCAGGAAAAGGTCACATGATCAATGACTGGTGTTGACATCTATCTATCTATCTATCTATCTATCTATCTATCTATCTATCTATCTATCTATCTATCTATCTATCTATCTA